>LR991099.1:22557500-23047500 GCA_905163515.2 Lymantria monacha
ACGGATATATTTATAATAAACTCATTTGCAAAAAAAACGGGCGGTTTTGATTTTCATTCATATTTAAAAAGATACAATACCAAAAAGGTTTCAATCGTTTGTACACGTTACTGGCCGGTTTTAAAAATGCTGTGGTATTTAAAAAAGTACGTTCTAAATTCAATTTTTCATTTGATGTTCATTTTTACAGAAAACCCCTTTTTATCCTACATTTTTGGCGCGAAGTTCCAGAAGTTAACATCGACTTTCATAACTTTTATTCAATTTTTATCGATTAATTTCATATCCTTGACTGTCAAAGCTTTATTTAATGCTGTTTGGCTGTATCAAAAATGGTAGATAAAGTGGTAAAAGCTACCAAAATTATCGCGCTGCTTGAAGAGGGTTGCAGCCAATGTTTCGTGGCTAGGAGGCTAAATGTTAGTCGCTCGACAGTCCAAAGGACCTGGCAGCGATATCAGGAGACTGGTTCCGTCGAGAGAAGGCCTGGTTCTGGAAGAAAACCATGTACCCAACCACGGGATGATCGTTTTCTTGTGAGTCGCGCATTGAGAAATCGCAAATCTTCGTATGTGGATCTTAAGAACAACCTCCAAGAAGTAAGAAATGTGCATATTAGTCTATGGACGGTCAGGAGGAGGCTTCTCGCTGCCAATATACGCAGTCACCGCCCGGCCCGCGGCCCCAAATTACTCCGTGAGCACAGAGTTCACAGGCTTAGGTTCGCTAGAAATTGTGAATCATGGACTCAAGACGATTGGAATAGGGTTTTGTTCTCTGATGAAGCCAGGATATCTCTGTTCGGTGAAGATCGACGTCGGCGAGTGCTAAGAAGACAAGGAGAACGCTTTGCAGAGGCATGTTTCGAAGAAATCACACCTTATGGTGGGGGCTCTGTTATGTTTTGGGCAGGAATAAATTCAATGGATCGTACAGAGTTAGTCTTCATTGAAAACGGCTCACTGACTGGGCATCGATACATAACGGAAGTTCTAATTTCTCATGCACAACCCGCATTGGCCGCTCTAGGTGAAGACTCGATTTTTATGGACGACAATGCTCGCGCCCACCGATCCCGCGATGTTAATGCGTATGTGCAAGAGGTCGGCATTCGTCGTTTGGATTGGCCAGCTCGAAGTCCCGACCTCAATCCCATAGAGCATGTCTGGGACGTTCTGAAACGGCGTGTGAGATCAGTACACCCGGCTCCGCAGACCATCAGAGAGCTGAAGAATGTGATTACTGCGGAGTGGGAACGTATTCCGCAAGCAAGTATCCGGGATATACTCGCTAGCATGCCCAGACGAATTCAAGCTGTGATTTTAGCTAGAGGGGGTCACACTCGATACTAAACATTTATCTGCTTTTACTTTATTAAAGAAAAACAAACAAAAAAACTTTTTTATTTTTACTTCATGAGCATATGCACTACTAGCGAATATACACTACTAGCGAGGTTTAGCATTATTTCCCATAAATTGTATCTAAATTTTATGAAATACTGATGAAAACGATTATTTTCTTATTAATTTACCAAATTGTGTGGATAAAACTACCTATAATTATCAAACAAAGAAATATTAACATTTGAAATGGTTCATTGCTTAGGTGCCCGTTTTTTTTGCAAATGAGTGTATATTCCTTAATATTGTGCACACCTGTAGTTGATATAAACACTAGTTTTAAGGCACTGGAATGATTTTAACATATGTTAGTGATTATGTCGTAGATGAGCCTTATATAAATAAATACATATTATGAATTAAATCTTATACATGCAGTATCGATCACTTATATCGCACAGGACTGGTACCAGTCATAAGATGAATAGTACCCCCGGGCTGGTCCACGACACTATGCATCATGTATCAAGTAATCATTGCCTCCAGATCCTGTACCGACGAGTATGCCTGCAAAAGCCTTCGGCATTGTCATTAATTTTATATGGCTTGTAAATATTATTAAAATCCTTTAGATAGATATCTATCGTAGATAGCAGTAGTATCGTAGATAGTGTAGTACATAATATCTTTTGATTATTTTTAATAACGATACCTAAATTTTAGGTAAAATCTGTTAATAAGCGAGTTTAAAAATCAATTTTATTTTTTTTAATGACGAATTATTTTAATCAATCTTTAAAGCTTTCTTTTATCTGTTTATTAATCATCTGAGTCATTATATGCTCTCAGTGATTATGGGCTATACTTCCATTTTCACCAATGGCAATTCTATATTCACGTAAAGTATAAATATGAGAATTTTAACCAAAAATTTTCCAGTAGATATTTCAATTTATATTATATAGTAAATACATTTATTAAAGGAATAATGATTTCTTATGTTTACGCGAGTATTACATATTTGAAATAAAACTATTTAAATTACTGAAATTCAGCATTTAATATGCTTAATTATTTATAAAAACCCGATTACGAAGCGAAAAATTATGTCACAAGCGGGATCCCGCTTGTAACATCATTTTTCTCTTCGTAATCAGGTTTTTATAAATAAAACTATTTTACGGATCGCCGTTATATTTGATTTTTAATTTGCGTTCATTTCTCCCGTAACCATGAACTTTGTAAAGTGTTCGAAATGTTGGGAACTTAAAAATCAAATATAAACACAATAGAATAGTTTCATTCCAAATATTATAATAATAATAAAAATAACATTTTATTTTTCTAATGGTGGATTGATCCTATATTATTTTGAACAATACGTAAAATCATTTAATATGCCCTTAAGGTACGTATGTTAAAGACGAATTATTTCCACTAGAAAAAGATAAATAAAACGGCCCCTTTGGCGAATAAACGGCAATAAATCGACATACCCTTATGTCAACAACGTATTAGTGAATATCGAAATACCAGTAGCACAAGAACTCTATAAAGTTTTACTCATTTAGGAATGTAAGATCAAGTAAAACTGGACGAGTTAAGCCCTCAGATTTGTCGTGGGTAAATCACGCGAAAAATCCAACGATAAACGTCTATATCCGCTTTTCCCACACATTTTCGCGTTTCCCTCTCTCATGTGCTCACTTAATATGATGGTGTTTGCCCTTTTCCCCCATGCTACTCACCAACAACTTATCCAAACAAAAACAAACCTTAATGTTAGGTTGTTTAAGTTTAAATTCGCATATGTATTACAAAATAAAAATGCACGTTATTTTCTCAAAATTCTACAAACCTATATGAACTTAAATCTATTGAAATTAGGATGCATTTGCTTTGTCAAAGATTGACTTATATATCTTTTTTTCATTGTTAGGGGAAGTTGGGTGACATTGTTACACAGTGTATTGCACATTATTAGGTGATTGAACGATACTTAACTGGTTGAAGCGACAAGTTTGATAAGGTGCCCTCGTGTGAACACAGCTTTAGGAAGCTATCGATAAATTGCGTGGGCGTAACTACGTCATGAATTTTTATTGACATTTATTTCTTTTAATATTAAGTTGCAAATAGGGGATGGTTGTACGTACCTTATGTGAAGATTTTGTTAAGTAAAAATAATATGAATAAATAGAATGGTTGCAATATTTTGTTTTTCTATATGGTGACGAAATAAGAATACAATGAATTGTTATAATACAATTTGTTGATATAATACAATTCATTGTATTCTTATTTCGTCGCTGCGTCGGTATAGGGTATTGTAAAGATGACTAAGACGTTAACATCAACTTGAAGCAACTCCATCTGATACCATCTGATTAGCAGTTATATTTCCAAATAGGGTTAACGTGAGACAGGCAGCTGGACATAAAACTATTTACCGAAACTTTAACTTTTGTATAGAACAAGAGTAAATGAATTGATTTTTTTCCGTTTATTGACAGAGTAAGAATACAATTCAACAACACCTTTCCAGCTCATGGTGCGTAGAAGGCAACTAAGGGATACAATGTGCATACATTTATTCAAGAGAAGAAAAACTCGAAAATAAAAACCCTATACCAACCACCAAGCCAACTAACCAGCGTGGTATACCAAATTATTATCCCATTGTGGAGGAGATTAGAGTGCAGCAGTACACATACAAGCTAAAACGAATTTTATTTTTAATTACTTATGTTAGCAAATGAGCGAGCAGCACACCTAATGGTAAGTGCCTACCATTAAACACCCCAAACACATCCAGTTAAGCTTCCGGCGTTCTCGCTCATCGAATGAAGCACAATAGCACATTGATATTACTCAGATGTTGATCTTTTGTGAAAGTGTGATACTACCCGGGACGGATCGGCCCGCGGTTGTAGACAGAGAACTGTCAACAGCGTGGTCCTATCACTAAACGAATGATATAATTTATGACTAAATAATATGATACCTTGTACCTCGCCATTGGCATCATCATCTTAGCCCATATATGTCCCACTGTTGGACTCGGGCCTCCTCCATAATGGGAGTGTAAGTGACCTACTATACCTCGCTGGTCAGACGTGTTGGTATACGGTTTTGTTTCGAGTTTTCCTTCTCTCGCATAGATGTTATATGCGCTTTTATATCCCTTAGTCGTCTCTTACGATCACCCACGGGTAAGATTATAGATTATAGTATTAGATTGAATTGTATTCTTACTCCGTCACCACACGGAAAGCCATTGGCATACGTATATTTAATCCGCTAAACTCATCTAGAAACAATTCCATCTAACATATTCTTTAAATATAAATAAAAAAGATTCAAAGATTCGATGCCTTTTTTTACTTATTTCTTTTTTATACCATGGCGCCATATATGATTAAAAAAAAATGAGTCTACATGTCTCTCAAACGACATACTTCTAACTACTATCTAAATCAGCTATCAAAGTACTACCCATCTATTGTATTCACCAATTTATAATAGAAATACGAAACACGATTCGGACATATATTCAATACTATTATGCCATATAATTAATTTTCTTTATGATTAGAATAGTATGGTATATATTTTTTTGCATCTCATTTAGTATATACTTAATTTACGAAGTAGTAATAGGAAGATTGTGTATTCCTTATTTTGATGCATCGAGCTCTATTTCTAGAGAAATTATAATATCCTTAAATTTGAGCACGGCACTTGTAAAAGGCTATGCCAATTTAGAAATGGTTACTTTTTGGATAAAGATTTGGTTAATAGTATTTCACCTCAGCTTACATATGTCCTACTGTTGGGCTCAAGCCTGCTCTATAATGGAAGGGGAAATTAACTCACTATACCACACTAGTCGGATATTTTGGTATAGGGTTTTCTTTCGAGTTTTCCTTCTCTTGCATAGATGTTATATGCGTTTTATATCCCTTAGTCGTCTTGTACGATCACCCACGGATATGATATGGGGTGGTGAATTATATTCTTACTTCGTCACCCTACGGCAAAATAGTATTACAAATTAGAATTAAGATATTTTAAGCTTAAATCTTTGCCGTGTGGTGACGGAGTTAGAATATACTTCCCCTATCTTACCCGTCAAGCTATATTGCTGGCCGGATCAACTATTAGATGATACTCGGAAAGAGTAACCCGTAGGGTAGGCTACCTACTGAGCGGGAGGGCCGTCGCCGGCAAGGGAGTGCTGTTGGCGGTGTCGTTGGACATCGCCAACGCATTCAATAGTCTGCCATTCGGCTGCATCAGGGAGGCGCTCCGGTTCCATGGAGTGCCCCTGTACCTCAGGTGGCTGGTGGCAGACTATTTGGAGGGGCGCAGTGTTCTCTACGCGAGCCCCGCAGGGGACATTGTGCGGACGCCCATGTCGTGCGGTGTTCCGCAGGGGTCGGTTCTGGGGCCGACTCTGTGGGACATCGGGTACGACTGGGCGTTGAGAGGGAGTCTCCCCCCCGGGCTGAGCGTTATTTGCTATGCTGACGACACGCTCGTCACAGCCCGGGGCAGGACATTCGAAGAGGCGGCGAGCCTGGCCACTCTCGGCACCGAGGAGATGGTCAGGCGAATCGAGGCGCTGGGGCTCAGGGTGGCCCTAAACAAGACGGAGGCCCTACTATTCCATGGGCCCCGTGTGAGGCTGCCCATCGGCGCCTCGTTAGTCGTCAACTCCATCCACATCAGTATCCAGGCCCATATGAGTTATTTGGGTCTGGTGCTCGACGGGCGATGGTGGTTCCCGGAGCATTTTCGCCAAATTGGTCCCCGGCTGGTCGGCGCGGCGTCCGCCCTTTCTCGGCTCATGCCGAATGTGGGCGGACCCAGTTTCGAGGGCCGATGGCTGTATGCGGGGGTGATCCGCTCAATGGCCATGTACGGCGCACCCGTGTGGGCGAGGGCTCTGAACGCCCAGCTCAGGGCGGTGCTGTGGAGGCCACAGCGAGCCATGGCGGTCAGAGCCATTCGCGGGTACCGCACGGTGTCGACAGAGGCAGCGTGCCTATTGGCCACCCCCGTGGGACGAGATGCTCTCCGACCTCTACCGGCGGGTTACCTCAATGCGCGAAGAGGGTGGCTCCCCATCGTTTAACGAGATAGCCACCTGGCGCGAGGACGCCAGCCGAGAAATCATCGCCCGTTGGGCTACGCGGCTGGAGAGGCCTAGACACGGTGTCACTACCGTCGAGGCCCTCCGGCCCGTACTGATGGAGTGGATGGAGCGGCGGCACGGGGTCCTCACCTTCCGACTGGTGCAGGTGTTAACGGGGCACGGGTGTTTCGGGAAATACCTGCACACGGTCGTGTACAGGGAATGGACTCCGGGCTGCCATCATTGCAGTAGTAACGAGGACACGGCGCAACATACGCTCGAGGAATGCTCGGGCTGGGACGGGCAGCGCCGCGACCTCGTCGCTATTATCGGTGCCGACCTGACGCTGCCGGCTGTCGCGAGGGCGATGGTCGACAGCGTTAGGAATTAGGACGCGGTCACCGCCTTCTGCGAGGCTGTCATCTCGCAGAAGGAGGCGGCGGAACGGGCCAGGGAGAATTCCCGTGACCCGGGCCGCCGCCCGCGACCGGGGCGGCACAGGCGCGAATACCTGCGCCTGATGGCGCCCTAACCGAGGCTTCGGGTGATCGGACCGGGGAATTGTCCGGTCACCCGACGCGAGGCCACCGCGTGAGGACGACGCCTCGACGAAATCTGTCGGGGCGTCAACAGGAGAGGAGCCCGAGAGGGCATACCGCCGAGCGGGCCACCGAAGACAAAGATCGGGTACCGGTGGCCCGCTCGCACGGCGAAGAAGAGGTGCTTGCAGGGTGGGTCAATGGAGTTGCGCGCCGCCTCTTACGTCACACCGGACCGATTTGGCGGGGTGCGACGTCCATGGCCCACCACGAAAAAAAAAAAAAAAAAAAAGGCCCCCCCCCTCACCGAGACCCATGTGTCATGGCTTCGCCAGATCACGACCGGGAGGCCGACGAGAGTGTTCCGCCCGTGACGGAGTCGGAAGTGGGGCCGGCTGTGGCAAAGATTCGTTCCGCCACCACGGCCCCCGGCCCGGACGGAATACCAGTCCGGGTGTTGACGTCGCACCTCCAGCACTTCGAGCCTCGCCTCAGGCAACTGTTCAACGCCTGTCTGACGTCTGGACGGTTCCCTGAGTGCTGGAAGGAAGGGAGGTTGGTTCTCCTGCCAAAGCCGGGACGGCCCCCGGATTTGCTGTCGGCCTACAGGCCCATTGTGCTTCTGGACGATGTGGGTAAGCTGCTGGAGCGTGTCCTCGCTGCCCGCATCGTCCGGCACCTGGAGGAGGTGGGGCCAGATCTGTCGGACGCTCAATTTGGGTTTCGGAGGGCGCGTTCGACCATTGGGGCCCTGCTACGCCTGAGGCAGACGGCCGCGGAGGCTGTCGCCGGCAAAGGAAGGTTGGTGGTGTCGATGGACATCGCCAGCGCATTCAATAGTCTGCCATTCAGCTGCATCAGGGAGGCGCTCCGATTCCATGGAGTGCCCCCGTACCTCAGGCGGCTGGTGGCAGACTATTTGGAGGGGCGCAGTGTTCTCTGCGTGAGTCCCGCAGGGGACATTGTGTGGACGCCCATGTCGTGCGGCGTTCCGCAGGGGTCAGTATTGGGACCGACTCTGTGGGACATCGGTTACTACTGGACGTTGAGAGGGAGTCTCCCCCCCGGGCTGAGCGTGATATGCTATGCTGACGACACGCTCGTCATAGCCCGGGGCAGGACACTCGAAGAGGCGGCGAGCCTGGCCACTCTCGGCACCGAGGAGATGGTCAGGCGAATCGAGGCGCTGGGGCTCAGGGTGGCCCTAAATAAGACGGAGGCCCTTCTATTCCACGGGCCCCGCGTAAGGCTGCCTATCGGCGCCTCGTTAGTCGTCAACTCCATCCATATCAGTATACTTCATATGGGCCTGGGCCCATATGAAGTATTTGGGTCTGGTGCTTGATGGGCGTTGGTGGTTCTGGGAGCATTTCCGCAAGATTGCTCCCCGGCTGGTAGGCGCGGCGTGCGCCCTTTTGCGGCACATGCCGATCGTGGACGGACCCAGTTTCGAGGGCCGACGGCTGTATGCGGGGGTGATCCGCTCAATGGCCATGTACCCGTGTGGGCGAGGGCTCTGAACGCCCAGCTCAGGGCGGTTCTGTGGAGGCCACAGAGAACCATGGCGGTCAGAGCCATTCGCGGGTACCGCACAGTGTCGACAGAGGTGGCATGCCTATTGGCCGGGACACCCCCGTGGGACCTAGAGGCGGAGATGCTCTCCGACCTCTACCGGCGGGTTACCTCAGTGCGCGACGAGGGTGGCTTCCCATCGTCTGACGAGATAGCCACCTGGCGCGAGGACGCCCACCAAGATGTCATCGCCCGTTGGGCTACGCGGCTGGAGAGGCCTAGACACGGTGTTGTTACCGTCGAGGCCCTCCGGCCCGTACTGATGGAGTGGATGGAGCGGCGGCACGGAGTGCTCTCCTTCCGGTTGGTGCAGGTCTTGTCAGGGCACGGTTGCTTCGGCAAGTACCTGCACACGGTGGTGCAGAGGGAGTGAACTCCGTCCTGCCACCATTGCAGTAGCGATGAGGACACGGCGCAACATACGCTGGAGGTGTGTCCGAACTGGGACGGGCAGCGCCGTGACCTCGTCGCTGTTATCGGTGCCGACCTGACGCTGCCAGCTGTTGCGCGAGCGATGGTCGACAGCGTCAGGAATTGGGACGCGGTCGCCGCCTTCTGCGAGGCTGTCATCTCGCAGAAGGAGGCGGCGGAACGAGTCCGGGAGGATTCCCGTGACCCGGGGCGGCGTAGGCGCGAATATCTGCGCCTGATGCCGCCCTAACCGAGGCTTCGGGTGATCGGACCGGGGAATTGTCCGGTCACCCGACGTGAGGCCACCGCGTGAGGGCGACGCCCCGATGGCGAAAGCTGTCGGGGCATCGACGAGAGAGGAACCCGCAAGGGTATACCGCCGGGCGGGCCACCGAAGACAAAGATCGGGTACCGGTGGCCCGCTCATACGGCGAAGAGAGGTGCTTGCAGGGTGGGTCCATGGGGTTGCGCGTCGCCTCTTTTGTCGCCCCGGATCGATTTGTCGGGGCGCGACCACATCCATGGTCCACCCTGCAAAGGGAAAAAAAAAAAGGGTAGACTACCTAAAACAAGAACCAGATATCGGTGCCTCGCGACAACGGTGTTGAGAGGTAATTGTAGGGCGGTTCCTATTAACTATGAAAGTAGTTATACACACAAAACTAAAAAGTACTTATACAGTTAAACTTTCTAAACAGCATGGTTTATTATTTGTTCGTATACTTCTATTAGTAGATACAAGTAAAATAAAGTGTTATTTTTTCAAACACGATATTACTATTGTTGATAGAGAAATTAATACATTCTGATGCGCCATATTGGCTTAGATGAATACACGGCAAACTTTTTTATTAGGAGTACACACTAGAATGAAAAACGCAGGCCAACGACGACAAACACCGGATTCCGATGGCCTACTCACACGACACGGAGAGGAACATTGCGAGGTGGGTCTATTGAATCGCGCGCCACTTCATCTGTCGTCTCGGGTCCATTTAGCAAAGTGTGACCGGATATAAAACGCATATAACATCTATGCGAGAGAAGGAAAACTCGAAACAAAACCCTATACCAACACGTCTGACTAGCGCGGTATAGTAGGTTAATTTCTCTCCCATTACGAAGGAGGCTCGAGCCAATTAGTGGGACATTTATGGGCTGTGATGATGATGATTAATATAGTATTAATATTCTTTTAACCAGTGTATCTGAGCTAATAAATAGAGCTATTTAGTTTATGATTATATTATATAAATGACGGACAGTTAGAAACATTCTAGAAGTATGTTCTATTTGCTATCCTATATATAGAATAGCTGTGTACTGTACAGAGCGTTGACTAAATTTAAGATCAAGTTAGTCTTAGTTTGACGTGGTCAATACTACCTATTTTAGAACAGGTAGCTACTACGGGGTCTATTGCTGGATGAAGACGCCTACTTTATTCCCCTGTACTGATATCGCTGTGAGTCATGCCACATTATCGGTACAAGTTGGAAAAAACCTCTTAAAACCCTACAGGATCGAAGGAATACTTCGATTTTCCTATTGTAGAAGACGAAGGCTGTGAGGTCTTGTCCTCTCTCTAGAAAAATGGCACTGATTACTCGCGTACCGCCGTCTTGGGACTACTTCTACTATCTGCTAGGACGTCAAGTCACTCTGCTCCGGTGGTCGGCCCAACGACGAAGGCGACGTGCCACGGGTGAATTACGGGTGTGCGTGCTTACGCCCCTCTGTCGCCCCGGACGGAGTGGTGAGAGGACCCGACTAGAAAAAAAGTATGGTTCAACCAGAGCATATCGGATCAGGACCAGATCAGGATCAAATAAGGGTAGCCTGATGTGAAATATCATTAAGTATGGTAAGGCATACCGGATCAGGACCAGGTCAGGACCAAATAAGGATAGCCTGATGTGAAATATCATTAAGTATGGTAAGGCATACCGGATCAGGACCAGATTAGGACCAAATAAGGATAGCCTGATGTGAAATATCATTAAGTATGGTAAGGCATACCGGATCAGGACCAGATCAGGACCAAATAAGGATAGCCTGATGTGAAATATCATTAAATATGGTAAGCCATACCGGATCAGGACCAAATAAGGATAGCCTGATGTGTAATATCATCAAGTATGGTAAGGCATACCGGATCAGGACCCGATCAGGACAGAATGAGGCATGCCGGATCCGGTAAACCCTATCAGGAACAGGTCTGGTCCTGATCAGGATAGCCTGATGTGAAATAACATCAAGTATGGTAAGGCATACCGGGTCAGGGCCAGATCAGGACCAAATAAGGATAGCCTGATGTGAAATATCATCAAGTATATAGTAAGGCTTGTAGTATAACAGAACCAGAAACAGTTTTCGTAGCACATAAAAAATATCAATCAAAATTAAAAAAAGTGACATGATTGTCATATTTATGCCACGACCAAATTGTATTTGCATCAGAGGAAATTAATCTGAAATCTTTAATTAATCATATGTATTTAATAATAATGTTTAATTCATAATATAAAAATAATTTATATTTAAAGTAAAAAAACAAAAATAAATAATATATATATATATATATATATATATATATATATATATATATATATATATATATATATATATATATAAATGTACCTAACATTTGAAAACATAGATAGATATTAGAAATTAGAAATATTATATTGTAACAACCATTCTAACATTTAATGTTTTGGGTCATAATCAATAGATGGCGTTAGTAAAATGACGTCATTATTTGAATCGCGGTGTTAAGATTCTCCGAAGCGTAATGACATGGCCCAATATTAAATTAGTTGTTATAGAATCAGATTAAAACAGATCAGTCAGGTCATGAATGAGAAATTCAGGCGACAGTTGCAGTCGTTAGCACCTGGTGGTTGCGCCATAATCGGAACGGCTCACTGGGACTCTCTATGATAAGAATATAGCACTGCATTCGGTGCCTACGTCATATATTAATTTATATTTTTACCTATTAAACATGTTCTTTAAGATATTCATGTTTTTTAAAAGGACCGGACTGGGCATACTCGTTTTGGATCAGGCAAGATATATAACGCAGATGATTTATTTGGTTCTGATCAGTAAAATTTCATCCGGACCCGATCAGGAACGGCTGATCAAGACCCGATCAGGAATGCCTGATCTGGACCCGATAAGGTTTTCCTGATCGGGTCCAGATATATCTTCTGCGTTACATGCCTTATCTGGTCCAGATCGGGCATGCCCGGTCCGGTCCTGCTAAGGAAGACGAAAAAATTTCTAGTCGGGGATTGCGCCGACCGTATACCGATATCGTAAAAAAAAGGACTGCCAATATACCTTACGAAGATCATTTAGTGAGTTATATGGTAAACCATGTTTAAATATTAATTCAATAATTAAAATTTTAATATAAAAATGAATTGCGTATAATAAATAAGTGTAAATTCTCCTTAATATATGCAGTTAATTCCATATTTCAATTTATAGCAACACGCGGTTAGATTGCTACGATGGCGTCCCGCTGTTGTGTGCAATGCTCGTCTTATTACTATTATAATATCACATCACATATCATTTCGACGTGATGTATGAACAATTGAGGGTACACGTAGGCCATACGTGATATACTGATAACTAACTGGTCAACTTGAGAACGCTGCTAAGATAATCGTTGATAAATCAATAATCACTTCTTCGTTTAGAGACCGTCTAAGAATCCTTACTAATATTATAAACGCGAAAGTAACGCTACTCAACCGATCTAAATAAAATTTGGTACACAGATAGTCTAGAGCCTGATAAAGGACATAGGCTACTTTTTAATGCAAAAAAGGGTTATAAAGGGGAATGAAAAGTTGTAAGGAATTATCGTCATTTTTAAAGCTTGCAACTTTTTTTTAGTCTATTTGTTAGATATAAATAAATATGACATTAACATTTTGTAAATTTTTTACCCCTAAGGGGTTAAAATAAAAATAGGGGATGCAAAAATTAACCTTTTACGTGGGCGAAGCTGCGGGCAAAAGCTAGTTTAATATAAGGCTGATTTTTATGAAAATATAAAGGAGTGATGACATATGGTATTCTTAATACGTCCGAGGGAGACCGAGACTAACCTACCTAGACCAGATCGGTCAGGTACTGAAGGAAGGTGGAGTCAAGAGTCTCCGAAACCGGCGAGCGTGTGTGAAGAGAATTATGAATGTTGAGGAAGCGAGTGAAGTATGCAGAGATAGAGTTCTCTGGCACTCTGTTCTCTCTGCCTACCCTGCAAGGGATATGACGTGATGATATGTATGCATGTATGTAATACGTCCTGATATGTATGTTTTAAGTAACAACTTGCACTTAGAAAGTAATCCTTGTATTGCGGCGGACTTTACAGACATAATTAATGCAAAATAACATCCAAACTCAGAATAAAAATTAATAGACTGTGCAAACTATTATCTTATATAAGAATCCAATCCGCGATATTGCCACATTAGATCGCTATTTTAACTATTAAACCATTTGTGCAATAACATCTATGGCGTCAAATAAAATCGTTAATCGCTTTCTTATTTGGTGATGGTCTAAGAACATAAATATGCCGCTATTTTTTTCGTAAAATAGAAAATTAATAAAAAAGTACTTCTATATATCATTATCATATTGCTGCACTTATACTAATTACTTGGGGCTGACGCAATATTTACTCTTCCTCATTGTACATATTGTAATAGATATTGTCAATAGTTTTACGACCGGACGTCTGCGCTCCCTGGGAATGTACTTGTTGACCAAACAGCATCACGTGGGCTTGGCCTAGGTTGGCATAATTCTTATAAAAAGTAATATATAAGGAGATAAATATAAAGAGATATAAATATAAAGTATAGTATAAGGTATGAAAATAAAACTTAGTCATTTATACAAAACCTACAAGCATGTTGGTAGTATTCGTAGACAACATAATTTTCCTATAGGTATATGAAAAGAGCATGAAAGTAAAATTAATGCGGTCGAAATGCGATCTCTAAGGAAAATCTGTGGAGTTCGATCTGATCGATTGCATTCGTAACAACGACGTAAAAGAGCGAGTAGTTATGAAAGAGAGTATTGATGTAAAGGTGCGAAATGGAATGCTCCGATGGTTCGGACATGTTGAAAGAATGCCGAACGAACGTCTGGTTAAGAAGATATACAATGCGAAAGTGGAAGGATGTAGGTACCGGGGTAGACCGGGACTAGCCTACCTAGACCAGATCGGTCATGTACTGAAGGCAGGTGGAGTCAAGAGTCTCCGAAACCGGCGAGCGTGTATGAAGAGAATTATGAATGTTGAGAAAGCGTGTGAAGTATGCAAAGATAGAGTTCTCTGGAACTGTGTTCTCACTGCCTACCCTGCAAGGGATATGGCGTGATGATATGCATGTATGTATATGAATCTACAAAGAAAAAAATATCCATAAGACTAAAAGAAAGTATTGAAAGTTACAAAATTTGCTATTACGAGTAGGTTATTAAAGCACTTGGTTTACATATACTTGTATGTACATATACGTATGTAATAGTTTTTGTACTTACTTTTTAAAAAACGTGTTATGTCGAGGACATAAATGTGAACGTATTTTTAGAGCTGTATTTCTGCAAAATCTATAATGCTTATTGTTGCAATAAATAATTATTATATTTACTTGATAATACCAGTAGGGTAGTCTTAGCCTTTTTTTTTGTGGACTATGGCTGCGTCTCGCCCCGCCAAATCGGCCCGGGGTGACGGAAAGGCGTCGCGTGATCCCATAGACCCACTGTAAAACTCCTCTCTCTTCGCCGTGCGAGCGAGCCACCGGTACCCGATCTTTGACTTCGGTGGCCCGCCCGGCGGTTTACACTCGCAGGTTGCTCTCGTCGACGCCCCGAAGGTATAGTCTTAGCCTAGGATTTACGTAAAATTCGTCCCTATGACGCGTTTACATTATAAAACGAATACTTACGGATATTTTAGAGTTTACATATATTTAAAAAATAATAATATCTTATTCGATAACATTTAAAATAGAATGTTTGTTTTTGTTTTAGCCAACTTAATAGTGCCTTTGCAATACCAAGAGTATAATACCAGGTTGCTTACCTACTGTAAAGATTTAGTCATTCGGCTCCCTAGTTCACCGAAGGAACGGTAATAGTAATTTACTATTACTCATCTACTTAATTATATGCGAGAATGTACATAGTGATAATAATTCCATAAAATGCTCATACATACATACATATCATCACGCCATATCCCTTGCAGGGTAAGCAGAGAGAACAGAGTGCCAGATAACTCTATCCTTGCATACTTCACTCGCTTCCTCAACATTCATAAATATAGGCTTTTATTTCCAGTTTAACATTTTGGTTTTGGAGACTCTTGACTCCACCTTCCTTCAGTACTTGATCAATCTGGTCTAGGTAGGTGAGTCTCGGTCTCCCCTGGTACCTACATCCTTCTACTTTCGCATTGTATATCTTCTTAACCAGACGTTCGTTCGGCATTCTTTCCACATGTCCGAACCATCGGAGCATTCCATTTCGCATCTTCACACCAATACTCTTATATTATTTTTATAAAATGCTCCATTTTATAAAACTATATTTTTTCAATTATTTACGTTAATAGTTTTCTACAACGAACGATCTATTTTTAAAACTATAACAAAATCAATAACATTAATGTAGGTTGCGCTGACGTCATTCTCACTTTCCTAACACCCAACATAAACAATTATAACACACATATAACAGTAACAGTAAGATTTCCATTAAGCACAACAACGGCCCGTTGTCCGGAACGAAATGCCAAGCGCTCTGTATCTTAGCACTGATCTAAGGCTGTGGTCGACTGCAACGTGTGATGCAACAAATACAATCATTTGAATTTGGAATTAAGTTTTAAAATAAGAATGCTTTACAAATAATTTTTATTTTGTTAGATTTTTGGCGCGATTTTAAAATTTTAAATTTCGTTCTATATTGTATTCGATATTTAAATATGTTGGTGTAACTAATACTAAATAGGTACTTTTATGGTATTATAACGTAATGCAGAGGAACTGCAAAAATGAATTGAATACTTTTTGGTAAAATTCGAATAGAAACTTTCATTAAGATTCTATCTGTTATCTACGAACAAAGATTTTAGACTTAATATAACAACTTCAACAATAAAATTATTTAACATGAAGATAATTAGATTTTTTCCGTGTAATGACGGAGTAAGAATACAATTCATCACTTCCTATCTTACCTGTAGGTGATCGTAAAAGCCGACTAAAGGATATAAAACGCATATAACATATATGCAAGAGAAGGAAAATTCGAAACAATACCCTATACCAATACGTCTGACCAGCGTGGTGTAGTAGGTCAATTTCCCTCCCATTATGGAGGCTCGAGCCCAACAGTGGGACATATATATGAGCTGAGATGATGAATGAATGATGAATTAGATTTACTGATCTATTTTTACATTATTTTTAATGGCATTATCACATAATTTATTCAGCAATGTGCTGTTTAAGCATGCGTTGCATACTCGCGGTTCTCGAACAGCACGAGTGATGTGGTATTACTTCTGCTATGTAGTGTAACTTATGATCACTTGAACCGATAGTAAATAAAAATTATATATTTCATACGCAATACTATTTTTTTACAGTAAAATTATTTTTTTAATAATACTTTTCTACCACCTACCTTTTTACTTGAAAAGATCAAATTGTGTTATGGATAATGATACTGACTTATGGTTACTTATTTCGATTAGAATTATACTTTCTGATATCGATAAATTAACGTTTTATGTTTGTTTTGCGTTTGCGGTGTAATATGTGCCTATTATCTTATATTGTTTGTAAATGTACAGTACAAGAAAATATCCTTTGTGCAAAATGTTCTTTAAAAAAATGTTTGGTTATGATTTTCTATTAAAACTCAATAGGACTTTTGGCGGGAATCGGAAAACGTCATATTCGATATCTTTGCGTTATACATTTTATGTAATCTAATGCGACAGAACTGTTGGAATATAGTGAATATAATATAAAAGTGCTTTATAACATTTTCATTATCACCAAAATTTCCAGAAAATATCATTAACAGTGTGGCATTAGCACTTTTGATAGTACAGTAGTTGACAGCGACAATTTGACTTACTGACGAAGAATGATAGAGACTAAAGACTGAAGAGACTAAAGACCTGAAGAAAATTTTTACACTTGCAACAATGGCTCGTATAAGTATGTCGTTGATTGCCAACACAAAAATAGAAGAAGAATAAATTAAAAAAGAACTTAAAATATAATTTTCATAAATAGCAACTGTGTATACGCGCCTCAATATAGTCAAATCAAGCCACCGGCATCAATAAAAAAATGTATTAACCTCTAGTACTCGCATGGTCCAAATCAAAGGTCATATCATTATAATTTTTTTTTGTATACGTGACCAGACAAAATGGCCGACTATCTGAACTAGTAATTCAAAATTTCCATTCTCTTGTCGTAATAAATACAAACGGCCATGCATGGCGGCGTTCTTTTAAATTTAAAATGAATTATGGAATTGTTATAAATTTAAAACATTTAGATAGAAAAGCAGCATAGTTTTCTTTTGGTTCTGATCTTCCGTTCGGATAGGCAAAGGGAACAAAGCCTAGCAGCATAATTTTTCGAAAGTTAAATGCTTATTAGAAAAAAATATCAATGTTTTATAAATTATGTATAGTTGTAATAAAAATATATGTATAATAAGTAAGGATTAATCATCTCTTTATTTTGTCGTGATAGGTTAAAAACAAAATACGACACTAATCTAATAGGTCGAGAAAAATGTCTTTTCGCATATAGTCTGTATAAACTTTTAATAAAACCTCTAAGGCTAAGTGTAGCCTAAGGCTAACTAGTGAGTTACAACCATTTTTTTTTTGCGATGGACTATGGACGTGGTCGCGCCCCGCCAAATAGGTCCGGGGCGATGAAAGAGGTGGTGCGCAATCCCATAGACCCACCCTGCAAGTACCTCTCTTCGCCGTGCGAGTGGGCCACCGGTACCCGATCTTTGTCTTCGGTGGCCTGCTCGGCGGTTAACCCTCGCGGGTTCCTCTCATGTCGACGCCCCGACAGCTTTCGCCGTCGGGGCGTCGCCCTCACGTCGGGTGACCGGACAATTCCCCGCGTCCAATCACCCGAAGCCTCGGTTGGGGCGGCATCAGGCGCAGCTCGGACATACCTCGAGCGTATGTTGCGCCGTGTCCTCGTCACTACTGCAATGGTGGCAGGACGGAGTCCACTCCCTCCACGTGACTGTGTGCAGGTACAAGCCGAAGCAACCGTGCTCCAACAATACCTGCACCAGCCGGGAGGAGAGGACTCCCTGCCGCCGCTCCATCCACTCCATCAGTACGGGCCGGAGGGCCTCAACGGTAACAACATCGTATCTAGGCCTCTCCAGCTGCGTAACCCAACGGGCGATGACGTCTCGGCGGACGTCCTCGCGCCAGGTGGCTATTTCGCTAGACGATGGGGAGCCACCCTCGTCGCGCACTGAGGTTACCCGCCGGTAGAGGTCGGAAGCATCTCCGCTGGGACACCCCCATGGGACCTAGACCCACGGGGGTGTCCCGGCCAGTAGGCATGCCGCCTCGGTTGACACCGTGCGGTATTCGCGGATGGCTCTGGCCGTCATGGCTCTCTGTGGGCGCCACAGAAAACCCCTGAGCTGGACGGTCAGAGACCCCGCCCACACAGGTGCGCCGTACATGGCCATTGAGCGGATCACCCGCATACAGCCGTCGGCCCTCGAAGCTGGGTCCGCCCACGATCGGCATGAGCCGCGATAGGGCGGACGCCACGCCGACCAGCCGGTATCAGGCCGGATATCAGTTATCAAACCATACACATCTGGCTAGTTTTAATACAATTAAAAAAAAAAGGGTTACATTTCAAAAAAGAAACAATTTAGTAAAATATTCTTTCCTGCCATTTTTCTTTTGTCATCCTTTCTATCAAAATGAATTAATCTAATGAAGAAATTCGATACGTTTTGAAATTTTATTACAAAAAAGGAATAACTGCGCAAGCCGCGAAAAAAAAAACACATAGATGCACCTCGCTCTGGATGCCCTGTCACTGATAAAATGAATGCATTTTTTGAAAAAGTTGACAAGCTCGAAATATCTGTAGTTCAACGTAGCTGAAGATCTGAATATTGACCACAAAACAGTTTTTGACCCATTTGAAAATATACAAAAATCCTCGATATTTGGGTGCCACACGAGCTCACTGAAAGAAACGTAATGAACCGTGTATGCATTTGCAATTCTTTATTGAGTAGTAATGAAACCGAACCATTTTTGAAGAAATTGGTAATTGGTGATGAAAAGTGGATCACGTAGGTTAAGAACGTGCAAAAAAAATCGTGGTCAAAGGTCGGGCAGGCGTTACAGACTGTGGCAAAACCCCGTCTAACTCGCAATAAGGTGATGATGTGTGATCGTAAGATTGGAAGGGTATTTTTCATTATAAACTTTTATGGCCGGGCAGAACCACCGATTCGGACCTTTAGTGCCAATAACAGATGAGCTTCATCATCATTATCATTCTCCTACTCTTATAACAATTACTTGGGGTCGATATAGTATGTACTCTTCTTTAATAGTACATATTGTAAAAGTTATTGACAATAGGTTTATGACTGGCCGCCTGTTAGACGTCAACCCTCCTTGGGAATGTAATTGACCAAAGGGCATCATATGGAGTTGGTCCAGGTCGTTATAAGGCTCTTAGTCACCTTTTACGTTATCCACGAGTAAATTAAGGTTTGGTAGTATTCGTAGCCGCTACTACACAGCTACCAACAGCAAGCAAGAAATTGAGAAAAAGCAGACGGAATTAATCAACAGAAAGGGTGTCTTTCCTCACAATAACGCTAGACCACACATATTTTTAGTCACTCAGCAAAAATTAAGACAGTTTGGCTCGGAGGTGTTATTGCGTACAATATACAGATATGACCTAACCTTGCACCTTCCCTTGTTTCCCTTCAGAATTCTTTAGACATTATCAGGTTAATATCAACATAGGACTGACAAAGTTACTTTTTTGATCATAAGTCCTAAAATTTCCTGGCACCATTTACAGCAACAAGATCATGTCACTCGGCAGTCAAAGAATAAAATGGCACATACATATTATAGTTAAATCTACTAAACTTTGAAGAAAAATGTCTAGAATTTTCATATAGAATGCGAAGCAGCTTTTTTTTTCGACCTTATACTTTGTCGTGGGATTTGTAAAAATCGGCTAAGAAAATGTTAACAGAAAGATCAGCAGCACTTTACTGGGAAATGTATAATACCAATTGCCACTTCGTAGTAAGAAGCCTATGTTCAAAATTGTAAGTCAATAGACTGAATGAAGGAGTAGGAATTTTACTTCGCTTTCCTTTGCGTGGTTATCGTACCCTATATAAAATTCTATTCCAAGATAATCTGATAAACGACTTAATATTCAATTTATCTTACATTATGTAAGAACAAGCAAGTGGTAACCAATAAGGAGATTAATATTGGCTGAAAAAGAAGCAATTAATATGTGGAATTAAAATCTATATCATTTAAACTATCTTAATAAACATGACCATCTATGTACCTAATAAGATCTTCTACTAACCATATTTATTATTTCAATTTCAAGACGTTGACATTTTATTATCATTGCTATTGTCAATTTCGATGACATTAAAACCACATTCACATTCAAAATTATAGTGATACAATTCTCATGGCGGGTTTTTTTTTCACTTGTTATGACAACAGAGTATGTGCAATAGGCTTAAAAGCAATTATTATTGTTACTATATTTTTGCTCTATTTATTAAAAATATGTAATAAATATATTCTATGCATTATGAAGAAAATTACATAAGACTTGGCTGTGTCAACTCTGCACCCCTTTGCCTGTACATACGAAAGAATGAAACAAAAAAAATCATTGTTTAAAATTTTGAGTGCTAATAAAAGTATATGGTATTTAATTCAATATATTTATAGAATTTGTATAAACCATAATATATTTATCTAATCTCATGGCTCCGATGGTATATAATCAACACAATCATAATCAAAATTTAAAAAAAAAACGTATCCAAAATACCATTAATCACATGTGAACTAACCCTACATAAGTTTTATCATTTCGATCTCAAACTTCTAATTAGTTAGCTGATAGCAATTTGCGCAACTTGCGATACAAACATACTAACATACGAAATGTCAAACAGCCAGTTTGCACTAGCTGTACTAATTAAACGCCTTCGTACATAAGAACAATGGATAGATTGGCTTCTATACAAATTGATTACAATATATATTTTATTTTGTTCAATTTATATTCATTTGAATATAATTTAGAATCTATGTCCTGTTATCGAATATACTCTGTATTCGAATTTTAGCGGGAAAAGAAAAGTGTCATATTGGTCTTGTATTATATTTTTTTTTTCACAAGGCGGACCATGGATGTGGTCGCGCCCCGGCAAATCGGTCCGGGGCGACAGAAGAGGCGGCGCGCAACCCCATGGACACACCTTGCAAACACCTCTCTTCGCCGTGCGAGCGGGCCACCGGTACCCCATCTTTGTCTTCGGTGGCCGTATATTATACTCAACATTATAATGTTTTAATGAAGATATTATATTAAGTAAATTTATTAGCGTTTTATGTAATTTGATGCGCAGGAAGTACTAAGGTGTAGTGAATCTGATATACCAGTGCTTTACATACGTTTTCGTTTTCCTCCAACATTCCCAGAAGATACCTTTATCAGTATAGCCATGACACAGTTGAAGCCGATGATTTGACTTACTGGCAGACTTGATGAAATTAACTTTGGCTTTGAAGTGTGACGGGCTTTAAAAATAGTTAATTTGAAAACAGCTTAAAGGTCTTCTCAGGTTCTTCAGGTATCTGAGCCAATAAACTCCAAAATAAAAAAAATATCCTACATTTTGAATATAGCAATGTTTTTCACATAATATTTTTCACATTTTAAGTTTTACAGAAAAGACTATTTGATATCAACCTGCTATAAATTACCACGTCAACAATAAAGGCTTAATACGGAGAGTTACGCTTTTGCTGTGCGGTGATGACTGCTTGTTGATGTCGTAAAATACAACTAATAGCCTTATAGCGACCTAGGTCAACTCCAACTGATGCCGTCTAGGTATAATTACAATCCCAAATAAAGCGGAATTTAGGCAGGCGGCTAGTCATAAAATTTATCAAAACATTTGCAATGTAGTTGTATAGCAGGCTATACAGCGTGGAGTGGTACATGTAGGGCGGGTCTTTGGGGTAGTATGCTGCTTCTTCTGTAGCCCCGGACTGACTAAGCGGGGTGTGATCACTCCATAGACCGCCGCCAAAAAAAAAAAAATAATAGGTAATACTATGGAAACAGAGAACGTATTGCGTTCGCCTAAATTAATTGGGATAAGAGCAAGTTCACGATAAAAATGAGGAAGATTAACACATATGCTCTGCTCGAATTGAAATCTCTGTAATCGAATCATCATCACCATCACAGTCCATGTCCCAATGTTGGGCTCGGGCCTCGTCCGTAATGGAAGGGAAATTAACCTACTATTATACCGCACTGGTTAGACCTGTTGGTATAAGATTTTGTTTCGAGTTTTCCTTCTCTCACATAGATGTTATATGCATTTTATATCCCTTAGTCGTCTCGTACGATCATCCACGGGTAAGATATGGTGTGGTGAATTGTATTCTTACTCCATCATTACACGGATGAACCTAATGAATTGGAATCCCACTTAATATTTTTTAGAAATTTAATTAAGCCGTCAACATATCTTTTCTTATTATTAAAAATTCGTATTTAAGAGATCATATAACAAATTATAAAACTAATAACAAATCTTATGTATAAGCTATTATATTAGAAAGGTAAAATCAAAGAGTATCATTCCTCTGTATCGTCTTAGACAATCAATATGAAAGTTATCTAAATAATACGTATACTGTGCAATACGGTCACTGGCGTGCCCTCCCCACCATTACCACATTTAATGGTACACAAAACGGAGAATTACTGCAATAATATGTTATTATTGTGCGACACAAGTTATCTGATCTGTATTATTTATCTGTGGTCGGTATGTGCATGACAATTTTATAGATTATTTCAATGGCCATGCATAGAGATTGTAGTATATTAAAAAAAAACAGATCTTATTGTCCATTATGTTTAATAGAGGTCACGTATTTTTAAAATAGTTTTAGTGTATTTATTACATTGAAATTCTTTTAGGTCATTTAATATATTCAAATCAATAACCCTATAAAAAAAACATTAATAATAATAACACATTGTTTTTCGGCATTCGTCATCGTTATCATTTAGTTTTTTACCATTCATAGCTGAATCAGAGCCTTCCTCGTATTTGCCACAAAAAGCGGTCCTGTGCCGTTCACATCCAATATTTTCAAAATTATGTGTGTATAAATGTTTTTACATTTAATATAAAACTTTACATTAAGTATTAACGTACTATTTTACATATTTTACCGCGCTTTTTATTTGATTTTTAATTGCCCGACATTTCCAACACTTTATAATGTTCATGATCATGTAAGAACAAACCTCTTGTGACCATAAACATTAAAAATATGTGAAGATAGTTATATTTCAAATGTGTAATACTCGCTCGTAAATATCAGAAATCATTGCATAAATATAGGCCAACTTAGCGGTGATGGAAAACGTCTCATATGAGAACAACTATATCTATATTTAAAGCTCTAGAAAAAAAATATAATATTAGCCGAAGTATATAAAATTCATGCCTCGGAACGCATATCAGGGATCTATCTACACGTATCACTAAAATATTATTCTTCAAGGTTCATCATCATCATCATCTCAGTGCATATTATTCTCACTACTGAACTCAAGATTCTTCCAAAATAGGAGTAAAACAGACCCACTATAATACTTTTGACAAACGGATTGATTTTATTTTGATTTTCCTTCTATTGCAGTGATGTTAGCTGATTGCATCCTTTATATGTCTTCACCCACAGGAAGGCAAAAGTTGGTGACAAATTTTATTCTCAATCCGTCACACATAACAAAAATATTATTCACATTTTATCTTTAATTTTTTAATATACTGCAATATTGCAATAATACTCTGAGCGGCGATCTCTCCCTTTTGTTCGCGACATGGGCAGCTTACCGCAATGCGCCCGCGCCGATACACTCTTCGTGTTTTATTGTTTCATATGCAAAGAGCATAAAGTGTTGTATTTTATTTCCGTTTATTGATATTAACCTATAAACTCATATGAAAAGGACCACTTTAAGCATATTATTGTTTAAGTAATATTATGAATATCTATTATGAAAAATTTTCTATTTGTATTGGCAATGAATTTGTACCAAAAAAATGTGGATCCAAATTTAATAATTAATACTGTGGCGGATAAATATAATTTTTTGTAATAACTATGACTTATTATACGTGAGACGCCTTACTCCTCCCGTGATCATGAACGCTGTAAAGTGTTCGTAACGTTGTGAAATTAAAAATTAAATACAAACGCGATAGAATCCGTAGAAATATTTTTATTTCAAGTGTGTACTCACACAAACAACAGAAATCATAGTCTTTAATAGATTATTTTTATACCTAGAATAAATAATGTAATTAAATAATATATTATAGAATTATAATACTATCGAGTTGTTTGTTCGGACGCACTTATTTAAAAAAAAAATCTATGTCGAATAGACCTCTATTAATGACCTACCACTAGTCGCCAGGAGAACTTTCGGAGAATCTATAATGAGTTCATAAGGATTCTACACTTTTAAATACACATAACTCTGTAATACGAGGTCACATCAAAAGCAATGAATCTACAAACCAAACAATTTTACGAGCTAATGCTCCCATTGCTATCGATATAATGTAGGTAAAATAACGATCAAATTAGCGCACCCCTATTTGATCGGTAAACACTGCCTATAGTTAAGCTGAACGTACATTGACTGTGCCAACCAAAAATGAAGGAAGATAATTTGGTTTTTTTGAATAAAATTATCATAATAAGATAACGGATGATATTAAAAAAAAATAAGCTTGCTTGATACATAATTTTACACTGAATATGATAATTAGAAAGACTATTAACTAATTCATCTATTAACTATCTCACAAGAATGCCACTTACAACAGTCCTTCCTATGGCTCCTGGATTCAACGGCTTACTGCGACTTTTAACATGTATTTACTTCACCTCGTAGAATCGTCATACGCTCCGTCGTCCGATCTATTATTGCCACTAGAGTACCTTTTACATCAATAGCTGTCGGTTCGACGAGCGATGTGACCAGCTCATTGCCAATTCGACGTGCTCATACCTATTTTTCTACGGATTTCCATATTTCAGATATTATCGCCTAGAGAAATACCGAACATAACCCTTTCCATAGCACTCTGAGCGACTTTGAGACTTTTTAAAAGACCAACTCCTCGAAACCACGTTTCAATGCCAAAATATTTTTTATGATTTCATGATAAGTAAAAGCATAACCGTAGGTCTGGTTAAAAAGATATACAATGCGGAAGTGGAAGGATATAGGTACCGAGGGAGACCTAGACTAACCTACCTAGACCAGATCGGTCATGACTGACGGAAGGTGGAGTCAAGAGTCTCCGAAACCGGCGAGCGTGTATGAAGAGAATTATGAATGTTGAGGAACCGAGTGAAGTATGCAAAGATAGAGTTCTCTGGCACTCTGTTCTCTCTGCCTACCCTGCAAAGGATATGGCGTGATGATATGTATGTATGTGTGTATAACCGTAGAGTTATTAAACTATATTAAAAAAAAAATCTCGATTGCCATATTTCAGTGTTCTTACGTATACCCACTGCGTTTGTACTCCTTTCTCACTACGTCGAGACGAGCCAATTTGTCGACAGATAGCTATGCACAATATTACTTATACAACTTTGTTGTAAATTTACGACTAGTGTAAAGAAATATTTGTGGAAATAACTTTCTTTCCTTCTTATTCTTATGTTAACGGATATATGTGTTCTTATATTGAGAGGGAAATTTAATTTGATCAATTATGTCAGTACAGGTTTTTATTTTAAGTTTTTTTCTCTTGCATTGATGTTACCTGCGTATGGGGTACTATCCCAGAAACCTCCACGCGGTGTACCCTGGGTGCGGGCGGCGGTCCCCAGTTCTTCTGTTGTACTGTCGTCCGTAGCGAATATCTGCGCGATTTCGCTCCTCACTCTACTACAGTCGTAGTAGAGGTTATAGGACGCGAAATATTGGGACGGGCTCAGTCACTCATTCATTTGAGGGCTGGGCAGGCACATGCCACCGCCCACACATCGTAAACCTGATTCTCTGCTTGTCTTAGTTTCAGGAGCGAGGGTCTTGGCTTAACCGCCCGGACCGCGAGGAAGACAACCTCTATAAAGAGTTCGAAGTAACATTCGGACTCGGAAATCACCCAGAATCTTAAGTTCTGGCGTGCGGCGAGAAGATGCATGGCAGATGGGTTGTTCTGTTCTTAGCACGCTCCAGCCAGGGTACCGGCTGCCCCCCTGGTTGGTAAATGTAGGCTTGCCCGGGTAAAGGGATCTCTGCCCGGGTCGACGTAATGTATCTCCCATTCTCGTGGGATTCATAATGGATACGCAAAATTTAAATACTTTAAAAACCGACGGGGATCGTAGTGATCCTCACCCCAAGGCCCGGTCAAGCCGATCAAAAACTGACCAAGACGACGCCTCGTCCTCAGGACTTGAGGCGTCCGCCGAGGGCCCGGCACAAACCGTGGAGGCCCAGAAGAAGAAGAGGAGGTCGCCTCGAAAGTCTCGGGGCAACGGCCTGAGCCACAAAAGGCGGCTGGAGGAGCGGCGAGCGCGCAGGGAGGCTGCCGCCGCTGAAGAGAAGATGGACGGTAGACTCGCAGCAGAGCCGTCGACGGACGAGAGCGATAGCGATGTCGCAGAGCCGTCCGAAGACGAGGGCGGCGGATCTACCGTCAGAATGGACGAGGGCGGTGATATTCCCGCAGGGCCGTCCAAAAAGGACAGTGGGTCGGCTGGTGAAGGCCCCACTAGGTCGTCGGCGCGTCTAGCAGCAAAGACGCCGCCGGCGACCGCGACTAAGAAGGAGGAGGCCCTCCCCTCGCAGGTGCGAAAGCGCCCCCTGAGTAAGGGAGGCAGCTCGAGCGCCGAAACCGAGGGGAGCGTGGCCAACATGCCTCCACCCAAGATCCAGGCCTCCCGAAGAGGGCGAGGGACCTCGGTCATGGAAAGGGCGGCGGCGGTCGCTGTCCGCGCCGGCGAGGCCACGGATCTGCAGGCCGAAAATGTCCGCCTTAGAGGCGAGATGTCAGGCCTGCGGACCCGAAACCGGAACCTGGGCGACATGCTGGCGGAAATGCGTCGCGCAAACCGCCAGCTGTTGATAGACGTGGCCGACCTCAAGGCGCAGGTGGCGCTGTTTGTGTCACCCGCGCCAGCCGCGCTATCGGCCAGGGCCGGATACTCGGCGGCCGCTGCGGCGCCAAAGCCGCCTCGCGCTGCGGCGCCGACGACGTTGGGTGATGGCGTCAGCGTCACACCCATCCCCGCGGCAAGGAAGACGCCTGCCGCCGCGAAGCGCGCGCCGCCGGCTGACGCTGGCGCGGTCACCGCGGTGAAACTCCCTGTTCCCGTGGTGAGGTTGACGCCTCTCCCCGCGGACCGCTTGCCGCCGGCTAGCGCCCCTGCGGCGCCAAAGCCGCCAGGCGCCGCGGAGCGGGCCCCTGGAGGGGCTCAGCCGACCCCGACGCTGGAGGTGGGAGGCTTGTCGGACGAGGCCCTCGCCAAAATCATCAACGCAGTTGGCAAACTCGTTGATGCGCGTGTGGCCGTTCTGGAGGCAAGACTGCCTCCAGAACCACGTGTCCGGCCGCCCCTAGCCGCGGATAAGCGGCCGCATGTGGCACCAGCCCCCGCCCCGCTGCCTTGTCAGGGTGGCCGCGTGGGGAGCTACGCCGCGGCCGCGGCCGGGCCTAAGCCCAAAGGCCCCGGCCCAGCTCCGAAGGGACCCGCCCTGAGGAGGAAGACGGCTCCGGCTCCTGCCGGACCGCTGAAGTCGCCCGCAACAACACCGCCGGCGACGACCAGCGAGGCCGCGACGAGGCCTTCCGCGTCCGGCACGACTGCCGTACCCGAACAGGGTTGGCAGGTAGCCGAACGCGACAGAAGGAGTCGCGGCCAAAGGAGGAGAGCGGAGGCCAAGCGCGCCGCTGAGGTCCCCGCTCCTCAGGCAGGAGCCGGACGGAAGAAGAGACCGCGCAAGGGGCTCAAGTCGCCGAAGACGGCCGCAGTGGTGATCACTGTGCTGCCCGAGGCGGCCGAGAAGGGCCTCAGCTACGAGGCCGTCTTGAGGAAGGCCCGGCGGGAGCTAGACGTCTCCGATATTGGAGGCGTCGAAGCCAGGACCCGCAAGGCCCGGACGGGGGCTCGAATTCTCGAGTTCCCAGGGGCCGAGGGCGCCAAGACGGCCGACAGCGTGGCCGAGAAGCTGCGAGGTTTATTCGCCGTGGAGGGTGGCATCAAGATCGCCAGGCCCGTCAAGTGCGCCGAAATGCGCATTTCGGGTTTGGACGATTCGGTGACGGTGGAAGACATCCGGGAGGCTATTGCCTCGAAAACCGGGTGTCCCATAGACACCGTCCGGGTCGGTGCCATTCGTCCCGGTCCGGGTGGCGTAGGTGCTGCCTGGGCGCAGTGCCCGGTGGAGTCGGTCAGGCAACTGGCCGGCTCAGGCAGGCTCCTCGTGGGCTGGAGCTCGGCGCGGGTAACCGTGCTTGAGCACCGGCCCGCGAGGTGCTACAAGTGCATGGCGGTCGGACACACTCGACCGACGTGCACTAATTGCTTCGACTGCGGCGGATTGTGTTTCCGCTGCGGTCAGACCGGGCACGTGGCGGCATCTTGCGCCGCCCCGCCCCACTGCCCCGCGTGTGCGGCGGGCAATAAGCCCGCCAAGCACCGCATGGGCTCTGGGGCGTGCAAACCTCCAGCTTCGGCCCCAAAGGCGCGGGGCGGCCCTACGACCACGGCCGCTCCCGCTCCTAGCGCGGTCCGATCGCCCGCTGGCGAGGAGGTCATGGACACAACCCGATAATGGGTACACCAGCCATGCACCTCCTCCTGCAGGCCAACACCAACCACTCCGCCGGAGCGCAGGATCTCCTCCTGCAATCCATGGCGGAGTGGTCGATTGGTGCAGCCGTAGTCGCGGAACCGTACGCCGTGCCTGATCGCCCCAATTGGGTGGTCAGTCGAAACGGTACTGCGGCAATCGTCGTCTCAACGCAGCGGCACTTCCCGTCCTTGTCCCTTTTGGATAGGGGCGAGGAATTTGTCGCGGCGGAGTGGGGAGGGGTCACGCTCTACAGCGTATACCTCTCCCCCACTAGGAGGATGGACGATTTCGGGGCCTCACTCACCACCTTGGAGGCCTCGATACGGCGACTGGCACCGGGCCTCGTCCTGGTTCTGGGGGACTTCAACGCCAAATCCACGGCGTGGGGCTCCCCTATGACGGACGACCGCGGGCGGGCGGTCAACGAGTGGGCGGCTTCACTGGGCCTCTGTGTTCTGAACAGAGGCTCGGTGAACACGTGTGTGCGGCGGCAGGGCGGGTCGATAGTGGACTTGTCGTTCGCTAGCCCCGCTGTCGCGCCACGGGTGAGGGACTGGAGTGTCCTGGAGGAGGCGGAGACCCTGTCGGACCACCGGTACATCCGGATGGAGGTCTCCCCCCGGGAACCCGGTAGGGGTCACAGGGCGGACGGAGCTCCCGCGTTTCCGCGGTGGGCTGTGGGTCGTCTTGACAGGGATCTACTGGCGGAGGCGGCCATTGTCAGTACGTGGCTGTCCTCACCACCCCCAGCAGACGGAGTGGACGCTGAGGCTGTCCGCATTCGCAGTGCGTTAACGCAGATCTGCGATGCGGCCATGCCCAGAGTGCGGCGGCGTCCGCCTCCGAGGCAGGGGGTCTACTGGTGGTCCCCAAGACTGGCGGACCTTCGTGCGGCGTGTATCAGTGCCCGAAGGTCCTACACCCGCAGCCGGCGGCGTCACCGCGACGTCGAGCGGGAGGGCCAGCTGTACGAGGCGTACCGCAGTGCGCGGACTGCCTTTCGGCTGGCCATCCGAGCCGCCAAGGGCGCGAGTTGGCAGGAGATGCTGGACGGTCTCGACCGTGACCCCTGGGGTCGCCCATATCGCGCGGCGCTGAACAAGCTTCGCGCGCGGGCCCCCCCCCTCACCGAGACCCTCCAGCCCGACTTCCTTCGTGGGGTGGTCGAGGAGCTGTTTCCACGGCAGTCGGAACACACGCCCCCGGTCATGGCTCCGCCAGATCAGGACCGGGAGGCCGACGACGACGAGAGTGTTCCGCCCGTGACGGAGTCGGAAGTGGGGGCGGCCGTGGCGAAGATTCGTTCCGCCACCACGGCCCCCGGCCCGGACGGAATTCCAGTCCGGGTGCTGACGTCGCTCCTCGAGCACTTCGAGCCTCGCCTCAGGCAGCTGTTCAACGCCTGTCTGACGTCTGGACGGTTCCCTGAGTGCTGGAAGGAAGGGAGGTTGGTTCTCCTGCCAAAGCCGGGACGGTCCCCAGATTTGCCGTCGGCCTACAGGCCCATCGTGCTCCTCGACGATGTGGGTAAGCTGCTGGAGCGTGTGCTCGCTGCCCGCATCGTCCGACACCTGGAGGAGGTGGGGCCCGATCTGTCGGACGCTCAGTATGGGTTTCGGAGGGGGCGTTCGACCATCGGGGCCCTATTACGCCTGAGGCAGGCGGCCGCGGAGGCCGTCGCCGGGAAGGGAGTGCTGTTGGCGGTGTCGTTGGACATCGCCAACGCATTCAATAGTCTGCCATTCGGCTGCATCAGGGAGGCGCTCCGGTTCCATGGAGTGCCCCTGTACCTCAGGCGGCTGGTGGCAGACTATTTGGAGGGCCGCAGTATCCTCTGCGCGGGTCCCGCAGGGGACATTGTGCGGACGCCCATGTCGTGCGGCGTTCCACAGGGGTCGGTTCTGGGGCCGACCCTGTGGGACATCGGGTACGACTGGGCGTTGAGAGGGAGTCTCCCCCCCGGGCTGAGCTTGGTGTGCTACGCTGACGACACGCTCGTCACAGCCCGGGGCAGGACACTCGAAGAGGCGGCGAGCCTGGCCACTCTCGGCACCGAGGAGATGGTCAGGCGGATCGAGGCGCTGGGGCTCAGGGTGGCCCTAAACAAGACGGAGGCCCTACTTTTCCATGGGCCCCGTGTGAGGCTACCCATCGGCGCCTCGATAGTGGTAAACTCCATCCACATCAGCATCCAGGCCCATATGAGGTACTTGGGTCTGGTGCTCGACGGGCGATGGTGGTTCCGGGAGCATTTCCGACAGATTGCTCCCCGGCTTGTCGGCGCGGCGTCCGCCCTTTCTCGTCTCATGCCGAATGTGGGCGGACCCAGTTTTGAGGCCCGACGGCTGTATGCGGGGGTCATCCGCTCGATGGCCATGTACGGCGCACCCGTGTGGGCGAGGGCTCTGAACGCCCAGCTCAGGGCGGTTCTGTGGAGGCCACAGAGAGCCATGGCGGTCAGAGCCATTCGCGGGTACCGCACGGTGTCGACAGAGGCGGCGTGCCTGTTGGCCGGGACACCCCCGTGGGACCTAGAGGCGGAGATGCTCTCCGACCTCTACCGGCGGGTTATCACAGCGCGCGAGGAAGGTGGCTCCCCATCGTTGAGCGAGATAGCCACCTGGCGCGTGGATGCCCGCCGAGACGTCATCGCCCGTTGGGCTACGCGGCTGGAGAGGCCTAGGCACGGTGTGGAGACCGTTGAGGCCCTCCGGCCCGTACTGATAGAGTGGATGGAGCGGCGGCACGGAGTCCTCACCTTTCGGCTGGTGCAGGTATTGACGGGGCACGGGTGTTTCGGGTTGTACCTGCACAGGGTCGTGTATAGGGAGTGGACTCCGGCCTGCCACCACTGCAGGAGTGACGAGGACACGGCGCAACACACGCTGGAGGTGTGTCCGGGATGGGAGCGGCAGCGCCGTGACCTCGTCGCTGTCATCGGTGCCGACCTGACGCTGCCGGCCGTCGCGAGAGCGATGGTCGACAGCATCAGGAACTGGGACGCGGTCGCCGCCTTCTGCGAGGCTGTCATCTCGCAGAAGGAAGCGGCGGAACGGGCAAGGGAGGATTCCCGCGCCCCGGGCCGCCGCCAGCGGCCGGGGCGGCGCAGGCGCGAATACCTGCGCCTGATGCCGCCCTAACCGAGGCTTCGGGTGATCGGACCGGGGAATTGTCCGGTCACCCGACGTGAGGCCACCGCGTGAGGGCGACGCCCCGACGGCGAAATCTGTTGGGGCGTCGACGAGAGGAACCCGCGAGGGTGAACCGCCGGGCGGGCCACCGAAGTTAAAAATCGGGTCCCGGTGACCCGCTCGCACGGCGAGAGAGGAGTTTTACGGTGGGTCTATGGGGTCACGCGCCGCCTTTTCCGTCACCCCGGACCGATTTGGCGGGGCGAGACTAATCCATAGTCCACCAAAAAAAAAAAAAAAAAAAAAAATGTTACCTGCGTATTATAATTCTATAGTCGTTTTTTGTGATACCCAGGGGTAAAAAAGATGGTGATATTTTTATTCCATCACCACACGGAATATTTAGTGTGCTGTTAACAAATATATTAATAACCCTAACCATCATCATTCTCCTACTCTTATCCCAATTACTTGGGGTCGATACAATATGTACTCTTTTTTTAGTAGATATTGTAAAAGTTATTGGCAATAGTTTAATGACCGGCCGCCTGCCAGACGTCAACCCTCCTTGGGAATGTAATTGTTGACCAAACGGCATCAGATGGAGTTGGCCCAAAATGTTATAAGGCTCTTAGTCGTCTTTTACGATATCCACGAGCAAAGTAAGGGTTGGTAGTATTCGTAGCAGCTACCACACAGCATGTTAATAACCCTAACCATAAGCAAATAATTTAATAACCTTTAAACAAATATTACTAACCTTCCTTGTAATAATAGCTTTCTTTGATTATGGGGTGACTAATTGATCTTGCTATTAAATAATAAGAAATTAAACATTTTGACTGCATGATGTAGTGGTTAAGAAATCAACCTACAGTGCCTAGTGCTATGGGTTTGATTCCCATGGACCAGACCCAGGACAATATTTTGCGCTATCCACAAATTTGGGTTGTGATTTGGGTCCCACAATTATATGAATGTAAAATCCTTCTCAATACAAGCATTATTACCTTTGTAGACTCCACTATGCAGTGGCGTCTTTAAGAAAGACAGAGGAAATCTCGAAATACATATACTCGTATTTCATATATATCTTAAGTGAGGCCACCGCGTGAGGACTCGAGACGAACCCGTGAGGGCAAACCGCCGGGCGGACCACCAAAGACAAAAATCGGGTACCGGTGGCCCGCTCGCACGGCGAAGAGAGGTGATTGCAGGCTGAGTCTATGGGGATGCGTGCCACCTTTTCCGTCGCCCCAGGCCGATTTGGAAGGGCGCGACCACATCCATAGTCCACCGCAAAAAAAAAAGGTATTTTCTCTTATTTATAACCTTATCTTTTTTTTTGACACCCTATACATCGATTGGTGGCTTGTTTGGTGTAAGAATAAGCATACAATTCACTACCTCTTCGTATCTTACTCGTAGCTGTCTTAAAAAAAGTTACTAAAATATCCAAATAACACAAAGAGATGCAAACTGGAATAAAACTCTATACCAATTTATCTGACCAGCATGGTATAGTAAGGTCAATTTCCCTCCTATTATGGAAGGGGTTTGAATCGAACACGTGGTACTTATATAAATTAGAACGATGATTAGAATCCAGTCACAGATGAGAAATACATCGTTATATTGCGCGCGATTTTCAAAACGTACAATTATGGGGCACAAGTAGTGGTAGTACTACGCTGTTGACAGTTTTTTGTCTACAGCCACCAACCGCTCCGTCTGGGGTAGTACCACATTCTCGCAGAAAATCAACGTATGAGCTGTGGCAATATGCTGTTACGCTTCATTTGGTAAGCGAGAGAGCCGGAAATCCAAGTTTCTGTTTGACTTTTAGTTATTAGACAGCAGATCTAGCTGTATTCTTGATATTGAAAATGTCAAGGAGCGGCAGTAAATTACCGTCAGGTTTGCTGTACGGTCGTTTGCCACCAAGCAATGAAAAAAAAAAACACAAATAATACTTCAAACAATAATTTGTAGATCGCACGAAAAACTGACCTTCATTACGATTAAACCCTTAAGTGGTTATTCGAGGTTACCACTTAAACCATAACACCATTTATATAGTCAATTTGAAATAAATTTTATATATTTTATAATGAAATTTATTATATATCGTGTGTGAATGACCGATCTGAAGGAGGCGCCTATCCATCTAATTCTGACGTGCAATTAACAAAAGCCTAATATTGTCACAACAATAAAACAAGAATACTAATAGCCACGTATCTTTAAATTCCCACGTGTAAAAAGAAATAATAAAAAGAAGCACTTATGAGATAGATGGTCATTAATTTGTCCTGTATTTCTGAGACAATGGAGCAAAGAGCTGTGCATCCTAACTGATAGTGTATAACGGGGTTTATATACAGAGTGATTATAAAATAAACCTTATTTATATATATATATATATTTTAATTTCGCAATCAGCTTCTAATAAGTGGCCACTTTTGTCAGTACGAGTTAAAAAAAAATGTCCAAAATTATAAATTTCTTTTTATTGGTCATTTATTGTGAAACAAAGTCAAAATGTCGCTTTCAATCACTATTGATATATCACTATATGGCCGCACTATGAATGGTATTTTCATTGAATTTGAGGCAAAATTAATACATCTGTAAAGCACTTTTGTATTGTAGGTATTGATTACGTCTCAGCAGTTTCTCATCACAATTCATAAAATTCCATCAAAATATTTTAATATACATGTTAAAACATTAAAATACTGATTAAAATATAAAACCACTACATGACATTTTCAGATATCCATCAAACCTTCCTCTTCTTCACAACTCATACGCGTCCCACTAATGGGCTCGAGCCTCCTCTAACAGTAGGGATATTAATTACGATACCACGCTGGTCAGACGTGTTGGTATAGGGTTTTGTTTCAAGTTTTCCTTCTCTTACATATCAATGCGAGAGAAAGAAAACTTGATACAAAACCCTCGTCGACGTTATATGCGTTTTATATCTCTTACGATCACCCACGGGTAAGATAGGGGGTAGTAAATTGTATTCTTACTCCGTCACTATATGGAAAAAAATAATGTAAACAAAATAATAATATATCATAATATAATTATAGAATAATACAAAAAAAATAGGAACTAATAATATAATCATTCTGTATAACCATCGTCCGTTGATATGATCTAAAGCCGTCTTGTCACTCGTCACTGGGCGCTACTGCCCTCCTACAATAATTGATGCTCGCAACTAACTCTTGAACGAGGGCATTTATAAAGAACGCTTATGAGACCGTGTATTCAATGTACCATTTTTTTTCGGATTATGGATAAAGCTTACCTTAAAAAAAAAAGTAGATAATTTTAAATGTACTGCAATGATAATGAAGTTGGGGTAGCTAAAGTACTGATATATCATACCAAGTATAGTAAATTCGATTAACAGGCAAGATTCACAAAAACACCTCTTCGTGAAGAACGATTAAGAGACTTAAGACGCAAAAAAAGAACTTGAAATTATTTATACTTCTGTAAGTCAATTTGCCTCCATCGTGGTCTTAGATCCAGCAGTTGGATGTATATGAGCTTAGATGCTTAATTAATTGCACAAATAGCGAACTGGTTAAGATGCCAATCTAGCCAGTGTCTTGAATTCAATTTCTATGCCGGACAATACTCTGTGCGACTCTACGCTGGGTCTGAGTGTAATATGTCTATTTTGCATGTTCGTATATTCCCTCGCAATACAAGGATTCTTTCTTTAGTGCAGGGTGTTTAAAAATAATTAAAAAAATCTTAAACTAAAATATCAGTAAAATATTCTTCTTCTACTTTTCAGTTCTTATGGTTAGCGTAAGCATCCTCTATAATAGGCTATTTCATTGATCTACTATTAATTTGGAATGCTATAGATATGCAATTTATATATTAGAAAAATATACGAGAAAACATAATGCTTGGTCTCGGATACGAAACTACATACATGGTCGTCTCTTACGATCATCCACCAGTAAGACAGGGGGTGGTGAATTGAATTCTTACTCCGTCACCACACGGAAAGAGACGATAATAGTATGTAGTTCTTTATAATATTAATTTTAAATTATTATCCAAAGAAAACTTTTATTACTCCTACTACATCAAGTAGATATAATATGTATAAAAAAATACGCGGAATATTTTATCATTATTAATAAAAAAATATAATATAACTAAAACTTTTATTTATTATTAGAAGATAATCGACTTTAAAGTGATATTATTTATTAATTTCTTTAATAGTCATTAATCCTCCTCATTTTATCCTAATTATTTGGGGTCGATGCAATATATACTCGTACATATAGCAAAAAGTAATTGGCAATAGTTTTATGACCGGCCGCCTGCCTAACGTCGACTCTCCTTGGTAATATAATTGTTGACTAAACGGCATCAAATAGAGTTAGCTCAGGTTGATTTAAAACCTTTTAGTCGTCTTTTATGACATCCACAAGCAAAGTAAGGGTTGTATTTTTTTTTTTTTTTTATTGCTTATGGTGGCAAACGAGCTAGCAGCGGATGGTAAGTGTCACTGCCGCCCATGGACCTTTGCTATAACCAAGGCTATAGCTAGTCCGCTGCCTACCATTACAATACCCAAACCCACCCAATTGGGCTCCCAGTTCTCTCGCTCACCGAACGAAGCGCAATAGCACATTGCCATTACTCGGACGTCGATCTTCTGCGAGAGTGTGGTACTGCCCCGGACGGACCTGCCCGCGGCTGTAGACAGAGAACTGTTAACAGCGTGGTCCTACCACACTAGAAATATTGGTATTTTTCGTAGCCGCTGCCACGCAGCACCTATTAATTCCTTTATTCTTATTATTCCCTTGTCTCTTATAAAAACTACTAAAAGAAAATGATGATGACAATTTTTATTCTTATTCCGTTACCAGATACTAAATTACAAATCTAGTTAAGGATATTTGATAGAAATATACTTAACAAGTAGAAAGGTAATTTCGAAGACTTTAAAAATAAAGATATAGGCATCAATTAACTTTTTGCTAACAACAAAAAGCAGTAACGTTCATCAACCCGGAACTATAAGACAAAAGATTGTTCAAATAAACGTGTTTTGGATGAGAGTGTGATGAGATTGTGGGGGGGTATTACAGTAATACATTTAGGTAATCGTTTATTGCATTCAACAAATTGTCTAAAAAACTAAAAAGGCACGATATGGTCAAAGGTGTAATATATAATGATCAAGTTTCTTTTTGACGATTTTGTTCGTGTAGTGACAGAGTAAGAATACAATTATTAACTCCTATCTTACCCGTGGGTGATGGTAAGAGAAGGTTAAGGGATATAAAAGGCATATAACATCTATGCAAGAGAAGAAAAACTAGATACAAAAACCCTATACCAACACGTCTGATCAGCGTGGTATAGTTTGTCTATTTCCCTACCATAATGGAGAAGATGGGATGGATTCCAGAGAACAGTGGGATATATATATATATATATATATATATATATATATATATATATATATATATATTCTTTTTCTCTTTTTGAACTGCTGCTTCTTTGCTGACAGAGGTCGTAGGACGCTGCAGAATAACAGCGTTGTGGTAACACTTTTGTAGTTGATACCATAATATTAAGCTGAGCAGCCATCCTTTTCCTCATTTGCGGAGGGGACGCCTTTGTCATAATATATATATGTATTTTTATTTTTTAATGTTTTTATAATTTAGTGCTTTTATTTTTTATATATATTTATTTTTTGATTTTGTTAAACAGTTGCTGATATTTACCACTGTATGTCCTTTCCGTGAAGAAGTATTCAATAAGTTTTCTTTCTTTCTTTCTTTCTATATATGAGCTGAGATGATGATGATGATGAAGTCTCTGTTCATGAAATTCTAGACTTGCATCGTATGTTGACAAAATAATGATATGTTCTCCTTACTTCTTATTCTTCTCTGTAATGAAAATTCAAAATATGCGTCCTATTGTTGAGCTCAAATTTCTTCTATAGATAATGGAAGAGAAATTAAACTATTGTAAATCACGCTGTTTAGACGAGATGGAATTGAAGTTGATTTAGTTTTTCTTCTCCTAAATCTGTGTTAAAAGCGTATTATATCCCGTTAGTTGTCTTTTACGGCACTCAGACATAATAAAATGGTAGTGGTCAAGGGTAATAAATAAATATTGTTTCACCCTACCTACGTGGATGAAACGTAACTGTACCCGTAGGAATATACTGATAAAATATAGCCAATGTTACTCGCTGATAATGTAACTCGCCATTAGATTAGATAGATAGATTTTTAAATCAGATTAGTGGTTTAGGCGGGTAAGCGTAACAAACAAAGACACTGACATTCGCATTTATAATATCAGTTAGTACCTGCCCCATCTTCTCTAATGAAATGAAAGGAGCAGGAGTAACTTTATATATTACTAGGAAATCCAGCCCGTTGGTTTGTTTGTAGAAATCGATATATCTCAGCGCCGCCTGGTGGCAAGTTTCATCAATGGCGATATTAAACTATCTCCGTAAAAAAATCCAGATATATAACAATTTTCATTATAATTAGTCAAATAGTTTCTTAGTTTAGCGATGCCATATATACAAACATCCTCTTTTATAGATACAGATAGTAGGCGAATAAGTAAAATGAGACTTTTACCCAAAAGTGGGATATATGTGGGATGTATGATGTATTTCCTACAGAGAAGATACAATAACTCTTATTAGTTCATGATTTATCTCCATACTCTGTAGGACTCGAAATCAGCTTAAACTTTTATTTATAAACAAACAAGTTCATAGATAAAACCTTTTAAGTTATAGATAAGTGGAGTGTTGATCGATGGTGGGAACATGAGCCGTGCTGGTGACAGTAAGTTACATTTAAGTTGGGCAGTTGATCTTTACTCTGTATGCGCATGAGTGTGATAGCATCTGTAGTAGGCGTTAAAAATCTTGATACTTGTTGGCAATTTTTTTTTTATATATTTATTATCTATTTGATTTTAATATTACACAATAGGTTATCGTAAAATAAAATAATTATTAAATTAATTTAACAAATAAAATGCTCTGGCATGAGTTTTATTGATGTATGATATCTATGAAATAAGAAGGTAATAGTTTTAGTTAGTTTAGTTCACTTCCCGTGTGGTGATGGAGTAAGAATACTTTTCACCACCCTATATCTTACCCTTGGGTGATCGTACGAGACGACTAAGGGATATGAAAGGCATATAACATGTATGCGAGGGAAGGAAAACTCGAAACAATATCCTATACCAACACGGCTGACTAGCGCGGTATAGTAGATTAATTTCCTTACCATTACGGAGGAGGCCTGAGCCCAATAGTGGAACTTTCATGGGCTGTGATGATGATGATGATGATGAAGGTAATAGTGTTAGCACTACACTGTTGATAGTTTTCTGACTATAACCGCGGGCCCGTCAGTTCAGGGAAGTACCACACTCTCGTAGGAATTTAATGTCAAAATAGTAGTAATGTGCTCTTGCGCTTTCTTCGAAGAGTTGGGGGGCTGATTTTCTACTGAAATTTATGCGTGGGTTTGGGGTTTTGATTATTTAGCAACGGAATAGCTATAACCCTGGTATTGCAAAAATGATTTTCAAAAATCCATGAGCGGCAGTAAGACTTATCATCAGGTGTGCTGCTTGCTTGTTTGCTATTAAATAATAAAAAAAATCGATTCGTCGATACCACTCTTTCCACGTTGGGTCAACTGCGAGATATGAATAAACACTTATAACTACAAGATAAGATAAATTATAAATAGAATACGAATACTGATACTCAAACTGGTTCCTTTAGAAGCGCTATAATGTAGAGATGATGTTAGATCACTAAAACAATCCACTAAAAATCGGTAGGTGGTGTAACGATCGAGCTCCATTTTTATTTTTTAAATAAATTCGTATAAAACAGCAACTGTCAGTTTCAGTTATTTAAAAAATTAAATTATCAAAATATGTTATGTGCAGTATACGATCACAATATCTTTCTCATACATTAAAGGTCTGACATACATTATAATAATCCACACAATCAAATTTCTCATAATAACGTCATTAGAATTAGTGCGGGCGCTTCATCGTGTGCGGTCCACTTAAGTAACTAGGTTTCATACTGCATGGGATGTGTCTTAATTTATTAACTGAAGCGATTGAAATATATTTTAATAATATTTGTTTAAAGTAAGTTCCCTTGGTGGACGTAAATATCGACACGGGCAGATTATTGGCTTGCTTTATATTAATGATTATCAAAAAAATAATACAATATTTATGTAAGAGAAGGAAAACTCGAAATATAACCCTTTTTTTTTTGTGGTGGGCCATGGACGTCGCACCCTGCCAAATCGGTCCGGGGTAACGGAAGAGGCGACGCGCAACCCCATTGACCCACCCTGCAAGCACCTCTTCTTCGCCGTGCCACCGGTACCCGATCTTTATCTTCGGTGGCCCGCTCAGCGGTATGCCCTCTCGGGCTCCTCTCCTGTTGACGCCCCGACAGATTTCGCCGTCGAGGCGTTGTCCTCACGCGGTGGCCTCGCGTCGGGTGACCGGACAGTTCCCCGGTCCACACCCGAAAAATAATCACCCGAAGCCTCCGTTAGGGCGGCATCAGGCGCAGGTATTCGCGCCTGCGCCTGCCCGGGTCACGGGAATCATCCCGGGCCCGTTCCGCCGCCTCCTTCTGCGAGATGACAGCCTCGCAGAAGGCGGCGACCGCGTCCCAATTCCTGACGCTGTCGACCATCGCCTTCGCGACAGCCGGCAGCGTCAGGTCGGCACCGATAATAGCGACAAGGTCGCGGCGCTGCCCGTCCCAGCCCGAGCATTCCTCGAGCGTATGTTGCGCCGTGTCCTCGTCACTACTGCAATGATGGCAGCCCGGAGTCCATTCCCTGTACACGACCGTGTGCAGGTATTTCCCTAACACCCGTGCCCCGTCAACACCTGCACCAGTCGGAAGGTGAGGACCCCGTGCCGCCGCTCCATCCATTCCATCAGTACGGGCCGGAGGGCCTCGACGGTAGTGACACCGTGTCTAGGCCTCGGGCGATGACTTCTCGGCGGGCGTCCTCGCGCCAGGTGGCTATCTCGTTAAACGATGGGGAGCCACCCTCTTCGCGCATTGAGGTAACCCGCCGGTAGAGGTCGGAGAGCATCTCCGCCTCTAGGTCCCACGGGGGTGTCCCGGCCAATAGGCACGCCGCCTCTGTCGACACCGTGCGGTACCCGCGAATGGCTCTGACCGCCATGGCTCGCTGTGGCCTCCACAGCACCGCCCTGAGCTGGGCGTTCAGAGCCCTCGCCCACACGGGTGCGCCGTACATGGCCAGAAATATAACCCTATACTAACACGTTTGACCAGCATATTGTAGTAGGTCAATTTCCCTTCTGAGGCTCAAGCTCAGCAGTGGGACATACATGAGCTGAGATGGTGATGATAATGATGATACAATATCGTCGTCATTTTATTTCTTTTTCTTCATATTTTAATGGTCCTTCATTCGAATTAAAATGATTAGTATATCAACTTAAGTATGGATTTCTTCTTAGAATGGCCTAGATAAAGTATGATATATGTATCTATATTAATTCTTATATCTTAATACGGAATACGTCTAACCTGAAAAGCGTACTAGTCTAAGTAAATATCATCATTCTCCTACTCTTATCCCAATTACTTGAGGTCGAAACAATATGTACTGTTCTTTCATAGTACATATTGTAAAACTTATTGGCAATAGTTTTGACCGGCCGCCTGCCAGACGTCAACCCTCCTTGGGAATGTAAGTGTTGATCAAACGACATCAGATGGAGTTAGCCTAGGTCGTTATAAGGCTCTTAGGCGTCTTTTATGTCATACACAAGCAAAGTAAGGGTTGGTAGTATTCGTAGCCACTATCACATAGCTAAGTTAATATATTGAACGTTAAAGATTATCATAATATTTAAGGTTTGTTGGTTATTTTTTGACTAAGGATAGAATTAATATAAGAATAGCCTTTTTTTTTTTTTTATATTGGTGGGCTATGGGTGCGTCTCGCCCCGCCAAATCGGTCCGGGGTGACGGAGAAGGCGGCGCGTGATCCCATAGACCCACCGTAAAATCCTCTCTCTTCGCCGTACGAGCGGACCAGCGGTACCCGATCTTTGTCTTCGGTGAATATAAGAATAGCCTAGATCCTAGAATTTATATTATCATCATGACAGTTTAGTGCTAGTTCAGGCTTATATCCGCAATGTAACTTTGCTATATAATTTTCAATAATAAATTAATCAAACACATATAGTTAGCTAATAGTTATCTTCATATAATTTTTGTTTAACTACTAACTTTAATGGTTATCCAAATATTCGAACCATATTTTTTTATTTGATATTTTCCATTTTATATTACTCAAGACTGAGTATTATACGGTAAAATATGGGTATCTTTAAATACTGTTCACTCTTTCAAAAATAAAACTTGGAGATTATAGTCATCCTCCCTTTTCTCAATAATTTATTTAGACATAGTGTCATATTTTAATAATAGGAAGATTGGTGTTGAAAATAATAAAATCAAAGTTGAAATTTATGTATTAAAACCTTAATTCATTTCTTGACATCTTATTACTTGATAAAATGCTTTCATTTAAATAATTTATAATACATTTAATTATTTCAAATACTATTTGATTCATGATAATTTGATTCTTCTACTGTGTGATTTAATTATTCAGAATTGTTATTTGAATAACGCTTATCGCTTCTATTTGCAACCATTCTGACTATTCCAAAAAGTCACGAAAGTGGAACGTGTGTGGAGAGTTTAACGACGTTTTATTAACGTGTAGGTAAAGGTTAAGGGTCTTTATGAATGAACGAATGAAGGAGGCTCGTGCCGGACTCCCTGAGCGGAATATTTTATTGGTTGATTTCAAAAGTTGTCTCGAAAGTGTTTAGCTTTTTTTATAGTTTATGTGAAAGAAAGTGTAGTTTTATTTCATAAGATTTGAGTTACGATTCAGGTTGTCAGACCTTTTTCGTTCATGAAATGTTTAGAAAGAGTAGAAAGTCAGGAACTGCAATCTAGAGACGACAATAGATTCGACTCAGTCGCATTAAATTTACTGTGCAAAAGTGCGTGTGTGGGTGTACCTATGCTTCTGTCCATCCATTCGGTTATCAGCTTTTTGAAGACTATTGTTGAATATAGTCCTCTTCAATGGATAATGTCATAATAAATACGCTTGACAAGTGAATTTAAGATGGATTTTTGGCGGGAATTCAAAGCATCATGTGGTGCTCTTGTATTATATTCGATATCTTAGTGTTTTAACGTGTTATATTAGACAAATTTGATGGTATTTTAGGTAATGTGATGCGATGGAACTACTGGGATTTAGTGAATGTGATATAAAAGTGCTTCACAACGTTTTCGTTTTCCATCAAAAATCCCAAAATTTACCATTAACGGTGTGGCTATAGCACTGTTGATGGCGACGATTTGACATACTGACGGACAATGACTAACATGAACTTATTAAAGACGTGAAGAAAGTTTTTCTTTTTATTTTTTTATTTTCATTCCTTATGGTGGCAGCACACCTGATGGTAAGTATCACTACTGCCCCATGGACTTTTGCTATATCGAGGTTATAGCTAGGCCGCTACCAATACAATCCCAATACCCACCCAGTTGGACTTCCGTCTCTCTCGCTCACCGAACGAAGCGCAATAGCACATTGCCATTACTCAGACGTCGATCTTCTGCGTGTGTGTGGTACTATCCCGGACGGACCGGGCTGTGGCTGCAGACAGAAAACTGTCAACAGCGTGGTCTTACCACAATAGACTGTAACTCGACACTGGCAAAAATGATTCTTAAAGTAGCTGATTGCCTAAACGAAAATAAGAAGAAGAAAAATTTACGATGCTTTACAACCTGTCCAGAAAAATGCTACTAATTCATTCTCCTGGTGATCTTTCATTACACGAGGAACCTCTGTGTGGTACTTCAATAACAAATATTTAAAATTCTATAGAAGACCATTATTGAAGTGAAAAAAATATAAATTGCTATTGACCTATCTTAAACTCTTTGAAGAAGATGCTTTCTTCGTTCGGCTAAGTACTTTCGAGCTATTTTTTTGGCCTACCAGATTGGTCACGTACTGAAGGAAGGTGGAGTCAAGAGTCTCATAATCCGATGAGCGTGTATGAAGAGAATTATGAATGCTGAGGAAGCGAGTGAAGTATGCAAGGATAGAGTTCTCTGGCACTCTGTTCTCTCTGCCTACTCTGCAAGGGATATGGCGTAATGATATGCATGTATTTTTTTGGCCTACTATGGGCAGAAATCGTATTACCTAGTTGGGCGATCGAAGTAATAGCAGAAACCATAAACCATCTTTCACACATTGTTTTATTAAATCATATGAAAAAGAGATATAATTTTTTTTTTATTTCACACTGATACGAAGCAAATATAGAAACCGTAACAATGTATTTATTTATAGCGAATATGGGTCTTTTGTTTTTGGCGGCGAGCCATGGTGGGGTCACGCGCCATTAATTCCGTCCGAGACGACAGAAAGAACGGTGCACGACCCCATAGACCGGCCCTACATGGACTTCTCTTTGCTGTGAGAGCGGGCCACCGGAACCCAGTCTTTGACTTCAGTGGCCCACTCGGCAGCGAATATAGGTCTTGAGAACATTTCTCTATAATGATTTCTTCTGGACGAAGAGTTAAGAGGTCTTTTATTTCTATAGTGCTTTCGATTTTATATGACTAATTAGTATAAAATTATATTATTCGCGAAAATTTACAACTGATTAACTCATGCAGTACTTTGCCTGGACAAGGTTAAAAGGCGGAAAATATTCACGCGCGCGCTTATTAGGTGCAGAACTGAATTGTATAATGCTTGAATTAAACCAAAAAAATACGTTGCGTTATTTAATTAATTGTGTCGCGAATAGTATATGGATTATTTAAAGTATTAAATCATAAGTTTATATATTAATGCACTATAAATCTATATATTTGGTTATATAAATATCACTATATATTCTCTTACTCTTATCCCAATTACTTGGGGTCGATACAATATATACTCTTCTTTCATAGTACATATTGTAAAAGTTATTGGCAATAGTTTTATGACCGGCCGCCTGCCAGACGTCAACCCTCCTTGGGAATGTAATTGTTGAGCAAACGGCATCAAATGAAGTTGGCCCAGGTCGTTATAAGGCTCCTAGTCGTCTTTTACGACATCCATGAGCAAAGAAAGGGTTGGTAGTATTCGTAACCACTACCACACAGCTAATGTGGTACATACATACATATCATCACGCCATATCCCTTGCAGGGTAGGCAGAGAGAACAGAGTGCCAGAGAACTCTATTTCTGCATACTTCACTCGCTTCTTCAACATTCATAATTCTCTTCATACACGCTCGCCGGTTTCAGAGACTCTTGACTCCACCTTCCTTCAGTACATGACCAATCTGGTCTAGATAGGTTAGTCTCGGTCTCCCTCGGTACCGACATCCTTCCATTTTCGCATTGTATATCTTCTTAACCAGACGTTCGTTCGGCATTCTTTCCACATGTCCGAACCATCGGAGCATTCCCTTTCGCATCTTTACACTACACACACTTACTCGCTCTCTTACTTACTTCTCTTACGTCGTCGTTACGAATGCGGTCGGTCAGCCTAACTCCACAGATTTTCCGAAGAGATCGCATTTCGACCGCATTAATTTTACTTTCATACTCTTTTCTGCATACCCAACTCTCGCTTCCATACAGTAATGTTGGGACAAGCACTGCATTATGTATTGCTACACGTGCTTTCTGGCTGAGGTGGTGGCTGCCGAGAAGTTGCCCCAACGCTCCGTTCACTCTATTACCCGCATTCACTCTTCGCTCTATATCAGTGGTGTACCTTCCATCTCGGCTAATTTGGTTATATAAATATATAGATTATATATTTATAACTAAAATAAAACGGAATCAAACATAGGCGAGTAACAAAAGTTCCTCTTTCAACCCTCTTATATCAACGCCAAAATAAATAAACCCTTTTACATAAAATGAAGTCAATTTTCCTTAACTGTGTCCCGACGAATTTTCAGTCATCGCATGAAAATGTCCCGGCCTATACGTATGTACCGTAGGGGACGTAACACGTTATATGGGATGTCGTATGAACTCAACAGGTGGCTGCCCGTAGGGTTAAACGGTGTACTGTGTATGTTAGGTAATATGCTCCACTTGTGACGTCATATGTGTAAGTTTTCCAATGTTTACGCGAGTATTACACATTTGAAATAAAACTACTTTTATAGATTCTATCGCGTTTGTATTTGATTTTTTAATTTTCTGACGTTTCGAACACATTACAGTGGTCATGGTCACGGGAGGACAGTCCTCCCATAGAATCTGTAAAAAAAGTTTTATTTCACATTAATCTACGATTTATACTGGCTACTTTACTTTTGGCAGTCTCTCATAACACTGCTACGTCGAGAATATATCTATTTGTTAGATTTTTAGTTAAAAAATAAACTATATTAAAGAATTTATATAAATGTTGTACAGATAAAAATATTTCTACACATAAATATATCCCACGAAAATCTTTTATAACACCTAATACTAATTGAATAATTATATATAAAAAAGCTGTACCTAAAAAATGTATGCTATTACTAAATTCTCTTATTTTTATATTGTTAATAGTAAATAATCATCATCATTCTCCTACTGTTATCCCAATAACTTGGGGTCTATACAATATGTACACTTCTTTCATAGTACATATTGTAAAAGTTATTGACAATAGTTTTATGAACGGCCGCTTGGCAAAAGTCAACCCTCCTTGGGAATGTAATTGTTGACTAAACGGCATCAGAAGCAGTTGGTCCAGGTCATTATCAGGCTGGTCCTGGCAGTCTCGCTCGATATTAAAAACGCCTTCAATAGTCTCCCACACGAGACTTTAAAGGAGGCGCTCCGATATCATGGGGTGCCTTTGTATCTCCGGAGGCTGTTGGAGGCGTACCTCGAGGGAAGGCACGTGCTCTGGGAGGGGGACAACGGGCGCATGCATCGCCATAGGGTAGAATGCGGCGTTCCACAGGGTTCGGTCCTTGGTCCGACTTTGTGGAACGTCGGATTTGATTGGATGTTGCGGGGCCAGCTTCTCCCCGGGATGGGTATTATTTGTTACGCAGATGACACCCTCATCACGGTGAGAGGGGCTGACTTCCGCAGCGCCGCCCGACTGGCAAGAGTCGGAGTAGCGCTCGTTGTTGACCGGATTGGCAAGTTGGGCCTGAGGGTCTCATTGGAGAAGACAGAGGCCCTCCTATTTTATGGTCCCAGCCAAGGTCTTCCCCGAGGGGCACAACTCAGTGTGTCTGGGGTTGCCGTGCCGGTGCAGACCCGGATGATGTACCTGGGTCTGCACCTAGACAGTAAGTGGAATTTTGGACCGCATTTTGCCCAGCTCGTCCCTAGGCTTTCAAAGTCGGCCGCGGCGCTGGGTAGGCTTCTGCCCAATACTGGAGGTCCCGGATCGTCCTGCCGGCGGCTTTATGCCGGTATCTTGCGGTCTATGGCGCTGTATGGTGCCCCGATCTGGTCGCAGTCACTCACCGCCTCCAATAAAGCCTTACTACGCAAGGCGCAGAGGGCCATGGCGGTGAGGACAATACGGGGGTACCGTACGGTGTCCTGGACTGCAGCTACATTGTTGGCGGGCGATCCGCCCTGGTCACTTCAGGCTAGGGCTCAGGCGGAAGCCTACCAGTTCTGCGCTGCGGCGCGGGCAAATGGTGAACGCATCACCACGAGGGGACTGAGCAGGGCGAAAGAAGCGGCTCAAAGGGCACTAGTCCAGCGGTGGAGGGAGGAACTAGAGTTCCCCGTAGCAGGACGGGGGACCGTTGAGGCGGTAGCGCCCCACCTTCACCGCTGGACGACACGAAGGCACGGCAACCTGTCCTTCAGGCTGACGCAGGTACTTACCGGACACGGGGTCTTCGGTAAGTACCTGCACCGAATTGGACGTGAAGAGGCCCCTGGATGCCATGAGTGTGGCGCGCAAATCGATGACGCGCGTCACACCCTGGAGGTATGTCCCGCCTGGGGGCCTCAGCGCCGCGACCTGTCGGCGGTCATTGGAGCAGACCTGTCGTTGTCAACCGTCATCAACAAGATGCTTGACAGCGACAGGCACTGGACGTCGATGGCCTCCTTTTGCGAGGAAGTCATCTCTGCAAAGGAGGCTGCGGAGCGAGAACGCGAAGCACTCGCGTCTGCGAACTCGCTCCGCCGGCGGCGACCAGGGAGAAGGAGGCGCCGCTACGCGCACCTCCTCCCACCGCCTTGACGGCTGACTGGTCGTGGCCAGATGGCTAAGCGTAGGGGTGTCGGGGATAGAATGTCAATAGACGATCTCTCCGGCATCCCGTAAAAGCGCGGAAGGGACCGCTGTTAGGTTTTAGTGGGTATTCCGGCCGTCAATCTCATGACCGGCGAGTCCCACACACCCCCCCGTCTGTCACTGGCGGGGGATGTGCGCAAAAGCATTTCCACAGCGTAAACAAAAAAAAAAAAAAAAAAAAAAAAAGGTCATTATCAGGCTCTTAGTCATCTTTTACGACATCCACGAGCAAAGTAAGGGTTGGTAGTATTCGTAGCCGCTACCATACAGCTTGTTAATAATAATAATTATGTATAATTAAATTGAATGTTTGTAAAGTCAATACAAGGATTATTTCCTTAGTGCCAGGTATCTTTAAAAAAAACTCATAAAATCTTACTTCAAATAAACAATTATTGTTATTATTTATTCAAAGATTCAGCTCTTTTAGAAAAGATTCATGAACTTAGTTTATAGATATATAAGGTAAAATATATCACCATTCATTCATTTTAATTTTACTATTGGACATAGATCTTCCCCAAAAACGGTTTTATTTATTTTAAAAACTATTTCTACATGTTAATAGGACATAGTCCCACAAAACCGTATTATCGGTTTGGGATCGAAGACTCTCTATATATATGATTATAATAAGGCCTTTTTTTTTTGTGAGGTGGGCTACGGTCGTCGTGCTCCTCGCACCACTCTGTCCGGGGCGACAGAGGGGCGTAAGCACGCTCACCCATAACCCACCCGTGAACCTCACCTTCGTCGTTGGACCGGCCACCGGAGCAGCGTGTACTTTTCAGTCGCCGGCTCGACATTATAATAAGGCCTACGTAACAACTAAACAATTTTAATTAATTTTGAACATACATACATATATAGATAGTTCCGTAATCGGTACGTTTAACAGACGAGTTAACGATTTCAATGAAATATTATTACTTTCCTAGGATACAGCTAATGCCCACTCTATTGTTGAGATACTTAGGCGATTTTTACAACTACCACAAGCAACTAAAAGGGAGACGTTAATTGAATTATCTTATTCAATCGCCACGTGGGTATAATAATATACTAACATAATGACATATATATAGAATGGAGATACAAAAAAAAAATAGCAAAGAAATAAAGCAAAAAATAAATAGAGCAACCTCCAAAAATAAAAATACGTTTGCATTACACGGAAAATGTTTTCTCACACTCGTATGTCGGAAAATTCCACAGACGACGTGTAAAGGCCCATGGGAGGTAATTCATGTCGTACTTTTGTTTTACGGGCCTCGACGCTGAATAAATTTTATTCAGAGCTTTCGCATTATACCTCGGCGTTATACTGTAATGCTAGCTTTTATGAAGACATGTGGCTCATGAAATTCTATAGGGTTATCACATGTGAGTGAGAAAGCGATGAAGAGCTTTTTACTTTTTGCACGACATTTTTATGAGGCAGAATGTGAGTCGAGGTTTTTTAAGATTATTTTGAATGTTAGTAAAATTTTTATGGGTTTTTGTAGTTTTATGAAGTTTTTTAACTTAAGATATCCTTTTAAAGCGAATGGTTTCTTAAAAGAGTTTATTAGTTTGCTTGTGTTAAAAACTTGTTTACAAGTGAAAAATGATTGTCACATGTGAGAATCGAACCCATAGTTATTGAAAATTCATAATTATTGTCTGGTAGATGGCATACGTCTTCCGTAATGACAACAAAATAATACGAGCCACAAGCTGATTGCCTTGCAGCCCACCTCTGTCTGAGTTGTAGGACGATTAAAACAGATTTCCAGCAGCCCACCTTTGTCTGAGTGGTAGGACGATTGGAATGGATTGCCAGCAGCCCACCTTTGTCTGAGTGGTAGGACGATTGAAACAGATTGCCAGCAGCCCATCTTTGTCTGAGTGGTAGGATGATTGAAACAGATTTCCAGCAGCCCACCTTTGTCTGAGTGGTAGGACGATTGAAACAGATTTCCAGCAGCCCACCTTTGTCTGAGTGGTAGGACGATTGGAACGGATTGCCAGCAGCCCACATTTGTCTGAGTGGTAGGACGATTGAAACAGATTTCCAGCAGCCCACCTTTGTCTGAGTGGTAGGACGATTGAAACAGATTGCCAGCAGCCCATCTTTGTCTGAGTGGTAGGATGATTGAAACAGATTTCCAGCAGCCCACCTTTGTCTGAGTGGTAGGACGATTGAAACAGATTTCCAGCAGCCCACCTTTGTCTGAGTGGTAGGACGATTGAAACGGATTTCCAGCAGCCCACCTTTGTCTGAGTGGTAGGACGATTGAAACAGATTTCCAGCAGCCCACCTTTGTCTGAGTGGTAGGACGATTGAAACGGATTTTCAGCAGCCCACCTTTGTCTGAGTGGTAGGACGATTGAAACAGATTTCCAGCAGCCCACCTTTGTCTGAGTGGTAGGACGATTGAAACGGATTTCCAGCAGCCCACCTTTGTCTGAGTGGTAGGACGATTGAAACAGATTTCCAGTAGCCCACCTTTGTCTGAGTGGTAGGACAATTGAAACGGATTTCCAGCAGCTCACCTTTGTCTGAGTGGTAGGACGATTGGAACGGATTTCCAGTAAGTGTGGGTTCGAGGCCTACGTGCGATAGTCATTTTTTGCTCTTAAACAAGCTTTTATAAATAAACTATCACGTTAAATGGGTTAGTAAGAAAAGAAAATGTGGGTCAAACTTTGATAATTGATACTGTAGCGGGTAGATATAAATTTCTGTAATAATGATGACTTTTGGACATAAGACACCATAGTTCCACCGTGACCATGATCACTGTAAAGTGTTCGAAACGTCGGGTAATTCGAAATCAAATACAACGGCGATAGAATTCGTAAAAGTAGTTTTATTTTAAACTAGCTTCTGCCCGCGGCTTCGCCCGCGTGAAAGGTTACTTTCCTAAAGTTTTTGATCCCCTATTTTTATTTTTGACAGTCGGCAATACAGTGCAACGGTATTACAATACTCAGGTTTGGAACTTCATTACTGGACTGCTAGATGACGTTGAAGAAGCTAGATTTTAAGATTTTTTGACAAACAATTTTTTTTATTTTTCATATAAAAATATTGATTTTTTTTTAATAAAAAGTATCCTATGTTACTTTTAATACCTCCAAGAATATGTGTACAATGTTTCATGATGATCGGTTGAGTAGTTTTAGCGTGAAAGCGTAACAAACAAACTTACATTCACATTTATATATTAGTAGGGATGTGTAATACTCGTGTAAACATTAGAACTCATTAATTTAGAGAAGGTCCATACTAAATACACTTATTATTTAGAATATCTCTAAAAAGTGAGATCTTAATCAATTAAATTACATATTATTGAGAATATCTCTAAAACTACTAGTGACATCTTAAGTAAATTTAAATGAAACCACATATGAAACCCGTGAATTTAAATAAAAATAAAATCATCAAAGTCGATTCATCTTGAAAAAAAAAAACTGAGGTAAAAAATATCATCAACTTGCTCTTATCCCAGTTTATTTGGGGTCGACGCGATATGTCTTTTCCTTCCTATCAGACGTCATCTCTGTGGTCACTCATTGTATATCCATGTCATGTTTCACGCAGTCCATCCACCTTTTCTTCGATCTTTCCTTACCCCTAAAGCATTCAACATTCATACTTAAAACTTTCCTCACAACATCACTTTCATCCCGTCTCATCATATGTTTATACCATGTCAATCTTTCACCCCATAACTTTTCCATCACTGACGCAACTTTCAAACTTACTCTGAGGTAACAAATAACACATATAAAAAAAAAACAGACGAATTGATAAACTCCTGTCCTTTTTTTAAAGCTGTTAAAAATAATTTACTCACCTACGTGAAATATTGAAGATACTTCAAAATATAAATATTGCCATTTTAACACCTATAATATTCTATTACATACGTCGACGGTTTCGAGACAGAATAGGGGTGACGTTATCATCTCAAGGGACCCCTTGTATTATTACGCATTACAATAAACTGTTACACTTATTTGCGGTGCGTGGTTATTTTGCAGACAAGTGATTTCATCAAATACTTCGTTATCCTTACTAATATTATAAATGCGAAAGTAACTCTGTCTGTCTGTCTGTCACTCTTTCACACCAAAACTACTGAACCGATCTAAATAAAATTTAGTACAAAGATAGTCTAGAGCTTGACAAAGAACATAGGCTACTTTTTAATACGAAAAAAGGGTTGTAAAGGGGGCTGAAAAGTTGTAAGGTAGTATCGTCATTTTTAAAGCCAGAAGCTTGAAACTTATTTTAGGCTGTTGATTAGATAAATAAATATGAGATTACAATTTTGTAAAAAAATACTAAGGGTATTTTTTTAGAGGGTAAAATAAAAATAGGGAAAGTTTATATGGAAATTGATTATTTTTGAAGCTAGATTGACGAAACATTTTGTTATTTGGCTTTTGATTAGATATAAATAAAAATGGTTACTTTTATCTCGGTAATGTGTTCCCTTGGGATAATAGTTCAACTATAGAAAAGTAACCTTTTACGCGGACGAAGCCGCGGGCAGAAGCTAGTATTGAATACAATACAAAATTAAGGTGAAAATGTAGTAACGAAATAGGTATAGAACATAGAATCTCTTGAGTTTGGTGATCAGCACAGCGTTCTGAGCACTGTCTAAAAAATCACAGATAAATGGGTAGCAATATTTTTTTAATACTACCAACAATCTTCAACCCGTTTACCAATCGTGGTTATTATTGTATTTAACGCTAGCGATGAGAGACTATAAGTAACAGTTAACATTGCTAGACCGAAGGATGGATAAATAAATAATCTTTTTTTTTTTTTTTTTGGGGGGTGGGTTACGGTCGGCACACTCCTCGCACCACTCCGTCCGGGGTGACAGAGGGGCGTAAGCGCGCACACCCGTAACCCACCCGTGACGTCGCCTTCGTCGTTGGGCCAACCACCGGAGCAGAGTGACTTGACGTCAGTGGTTGGCCCGACGGAATACCCCTGAGGAGTACCCTCTCCTCGACCGACGTCCCCCCCTCGGGTAGGATGTCGGTCTTTCCTCACGATAAATAAATAATCTAAAGGACTACAATTGTCCAGATTTTATTTCGTCCATTAGTCGACGTTTCGTCATGATCATCATATCAACTTACATTATTCACTCGTCCTGGGTGACAGAAGAAATGCCGCACGATAACCGGCTCTACAAATACCTTTTAATGTTGTGCAAACGGGACGCCGGTACGCCGTCCTTGTCGTAGGTGATCCGTTCTACGGGTTATCTTTTCGGGTATCGTCTCGAATCATAGCTTTCGTCGGGGCGTCGCCCTCTCGCGGTGTCTTTTCTGAATCTAGGTGTCATTAGTGTCCATTAATTGGACGTTTATAAAATCTCCTGTAATACAAAGATCATTCCTTTAGTAGGGAGACTTATCTTTTTTTAAGAAATAATAAATTCTATTGCTAGTATAACTAAAAATTAATAATAATAACATTTAAAATTATATTAGAATACTCTTGCAAATTCACCAGGTGCCAATGTGCTAACAAGCTTTCACTAAGTAGCTTTGAACCACAATAATGTACTTACGGTTACGCTAGCTATGCTAACCTACAGCTTTAATTCCCGACACTACTATCACTTGAGTATTTCACGTCTGCGCCTGCGCATGCCATGCGTTCAAGGTGACCATGCAGTTCGCGGGACTTTATTTAATTTAATATTATATTATAATGGAATAAGCCATGAAACAATGTATACATAATAGCTATAAATATAAATCTATCTTGTAGGGCCATAATGTTGACAGTTTTCTTTGGACAGAAAACTGTCAACAGAATAATCCTGCTACTATAATACAACGTATAATTGAAACGTATTATTCTAAGCGCCGTTGTTGATTTTAACTCAGAAGAGGTAAATACTACAGTGACCGTTTATTAAATATTGCACGAGAATAATATGTTTTGAATACTAAAACACCATTATATAACGGTTACCGATGATATTAGACACATAAAATAAACTTTGATATTGAAATAATAAAATCTATTATATTTTTATAAGTAATTTTGTTTTTGTAGTAGAAATTTATTTTTTAATAAAAGCAGATTATTTAAACATAAAACTACTGGCCGACAAGAAAACACACATTTCGGTTTTAAATAACGATTTTAGCAATATAGAGGTAGAAGGCGTTGTTTTTGAGCACAGTATTCTTCTTTGATAACCTTTAATAGCGAATAAGATATATTATGTATCAAAGTATAAACGTATTGTTTTTATCTAATAAATAATTTAATACCCGTTTTGTTTTTATCTTTTACAATTTTTCAATCAAAATGCTTGAAATTAAAACAAAATTAAAAACAAAATTAAAAAATTAAAACAAAATTAAAAAAAAACAAAAAACTTGAAATTATTATAAATTTCTATAATAATTAAGACTAAAAGAATAATAAGAAAAATGAATAATATTATTCCTATTACTTTAAAGGTCATTTTCATCTAGCTTAATTTCTTTAATATCCAAGTGTTGGAGCTAGAATACAATTCAACTTAACCCTGTATTTTTTTTCGTAAAAGAGAGTAAATAAATGTAAGTAGAGATGATCTCACTGTAATAGAGAGGAAACTTCAAATTAAACGTTGTTTAAATTCATCTAACTGGAAGAGATTTATCCCCTCACTACGGCGAAAGAGAATGTCTTCTAGTGGAACATGTATCAACTAAAAGAAGATATTCTAGCCGGAATAAAAATAAATTGTTTGCAAATGTTATACACTAGGAAATCCCAATAATTTCTCCATAAAATCTGGTCAACATACTACATTACAGGCAGTATCGAACGAACGTTAACCGCCAGCAAATAGGATTATACTTACATGAATTGTTCATTAATCTAGTTTGTATGTGCCTATAATAGGTACCGTATGCATTTTAAATTCTTAATTAATATTAAGTCCTAATATGTGAGTTTGAATCATGCTATGCGATCTTGATTTTGAATCCTGTCTAACATATTTATCACTAGCTTCTGCCCGCGGCTTCGCCCGCGTAAAAGGTTATCTTCCTAAAGATTTTCATCCCCTATTTTTATTTTACCCCTTGAGTGTAAATTTTTACGAAATTTTAATGTCATATTTATTTATATGTAATCAATAGCCTAAAAATAAGTTTCAAGCTTCTGGCTTTAAAAATGACGATAATTCCTTACAACTTTTCAGCCCCCTTTACAACCCTTGTTTGCATTAAAAAGTAGCCTATGTCCTTTATCAGGCTCTAAACTATCTGTGTACTAAATTTCATTTAGATCGGTTCAGTAGTTTTAGCGTGAAAGAGCGACAGACAGACAGACAGATAGAGTTACTTTTGCATTTATAATATTAGTAAGGATTATAATCTCAGCTTTTATTGATCTCACTGCTATATTTGGACTTACTCTATAATGGACGCTGAGGGCAATTGCCCTACTAAACGCTTTAACGGGTTGGTATATGGTTTTTTATCAATGTTTTCCTTGACTTGTACTCATTTTATATGCATATTACATCACTTTGCCGCCTTTTACGATAGTCACGGGTAAGAAGGGGAGTGATGAATTGAACTTTATAGTGGTAGGTCTGCACTGTTTATATTTTCTGGCTACAGTCACGGGCCGGTCCGTCTGGAGTAGTGTCACACTTCCGCAGAAAATCAACGTCTGAGCAGTGCCAATACGCTGTTGCGCTTCGTTCGGTGAACGAGAAAGCCGGCAGCCCAAACTTCTGCGTGGGGTTGAGTTTTCCATTAGTAGGCTGCGGCCTAGCTGTACCCCTGGTATTTTGAGGACCATACGCGGCAGTAACACCTACCATCAGGTGTGCTGCTTACTCGTTTGCCACCATCTGCAATAAAAAAGAAAAAATCTTCGGCATCACACGGCAATTATTATACTATAGATATTTTCAATGAATGTATTAAAAGCTGACTATTGATTAAATTAATGGGGTAAAAATAGATATAGCCGAATCGTCCTGAAGATGCCTCGTTTAATGGCGAAACACTTGTCGAATTATTATTTACATTATTGCTGAAAATTTTAAATTGAAGTTCAGAAGGTTTCTCATCACAGGAGTAAGATTTTTTTATATCCTATTGCACTTTCATCCTATGCCGTATTCGCTTCTTTCTTGAGGTGTGCGGTATATTAATAAACCTTAGTAAATTAGTGGGTCTTCCTTCCTTTCCTCTATTTTAAAATAATAATAGATTTCCGCCATGTATCGCATAATTCAATTAAAGTAAATGATCAAATAAAAAATGCGATAAAACCCGTAAAAATAGTTTTATTTCTTTTATAATTACGATAAATGCAACTATACGGGTACACGTAAATATATACGATAACATTGGTAGATAATTGTTATAATAATTAAAACCTTACTTATTTTGCTGACACTACATTACCGCTATTCGCTGTCTAATCTTTTAGTGCAAGTTATTTGCGTGTTGCTATCTCACGCACGCTGTGTTGCTGACGCTACTACCATACGCGTCTTGCTATCTGTACTAAGAGAAAATAGAAAATACCCTTTCTAAAATATTTAATCCATTTTACGCGTTATTTACAATTACAATTTTGTTGCAATGATATTGTAACCTCTGGTGAGCTACACCACTCTCTTTGTAAAAGACAAATAAGGGATAGGCAGATAATATTTTTTAAGAGAAGGAAAACCCGATATATAACTCTATGTTCACACATATGACCAGCGTGGTAAACTAGGTTATTTTCTTTTAAGGAGGCCTGACCCAATAATTAGACGTGTCATCATCTCAGCTCATATATGTCCCACTGTTGGGCTCGAGCCTCCTTCATAATGGGAGGGAAATTGACCTACTTTACCACGCTGGTCAGATGTGTTGGTATAGGGATTTTGTTTCAAGTTTTCCTTCTCTTGCATAGATGTTACATGCGTTTTATATCACATAGTCGTCTCATATGATCACCCACGGGTAAGACAGGGTGGTGAATTGTATTTTTACTCAGTCACCACACGGATAAGATTAGACTTATACAATAACACAATGCTTCAATATCCCTTACCTTCCAGTGGGAGTGATAAAAATCAAGATCACATGGAGAATAGGTAGAAGCACTCTCCTGAAAACCTGGACTAATAATACTAACTGCGATCGCCAACCCACATACTAAGTGGCGATGACAGTATTATCGCTTCTAGATTTAAGGTCTATATCAAACATTGGACAATTATTGATAAGCTGAAAACAATTTTCATTGTGATAAGATCCGTATAAAAATTAATCTATATATATTTAAGAGATTTCCACCTATGTATTGACTCATCACGATATCTCTCGAATCATAAGGCCTACAGACTTAAAATTTGGTAGGAATATTCCTTTCAGCGGGGCGCGACCGATCCGTAGCCCGCCGCTAAAAGAATATTCCTTTCGCAGAGTAAAGTTCAGCTAAGAGTAGATTTTTCCGAAATTCCACCAGCAAGGGGGATTGCTGGAGCGTAAAAATAACATTTTTAAATATAGCTCCTACAGACTTGAAATTTGGTATGAACAGTTTGTCTGCTCTGTGAAGGGTCAGATGAAGTAGGATTTTAAGAAATTCTATGTAGCGAAAATGACTTAACCGAAGCGAAGCGAGGGCGGGTCGCTAGTGATATTATATAAGTACTTATATATTTTTGTGTTATGACGGAGTAACAGGTGTAGTCATAAAATATGACCAAGGAATCCAAGCAAATAAGGTTACATCTCAGCTCATATATGTTCCACTACTGGGCTCGAGCCTCCTCCATAATGGGAGGGAAATAGACCCACTAGACTATGCTGGTCAGACGTGTTGATGTATTCCTTTTTTTTGCATAGATGTTATATGCATTTTATATCCCTTAGTCGTCTCTTACGATCATCCACGGGTAAGATAAGGGGTGGTGAACTATATTCTTATTCCGTCACCACACGGATAAGGTCACTGCAAGAGAAGGAAATTCTAAATAAAACACTATATTATAAGTCTAAGCAGAGTGGTATGGTAAATCAATTAATTGCTCTCTCATGGTGAAAGTACCACCAGCCCAGAGAGGATAAGGATTTGATATCAATGACCCATCCTGATGGCTGCACAGATGGTGCAATGGTTAAGATATCGATCAACCATCAGTGTCGCAGTTTCGATTTCCACCTACGACAATATTTTGTGAGCGGGTGTAATTTATGTCAGTTAAAATACGTATTTGTGAAGTCCCTATGATTTTTTTTTTGCGGCGTGCTATGGAGTGGTCACGCGCCGTTAAATCCGTCCGAGGCGACAGAAAAAGCGGCGCACGACACCATAGACCCGCCCCACATGTACCTCTCCACGCCGTGCGAGTGGACCACCGGAGCTCTGTCTTTGTCTTCGGTGGCCAATATGATATGTGGAGTCCCTATCAGTACAAGGACCTTAAAGACATTAGTGCCGGTGATGATTAAAAAAAATAGGCGAAATGGAACTGGACCATAACTTATCCTCGAAAAAGGCAGGAGCTGATCCTTCCTCTAATATCCCATTAGTCGCCTTTTAGAACTTCTACGGCAAAGTATTTCATGGTAATACATTGTATTTGAACCCTTATTTTTTTTCTTTTTTTTTTGGCTTGGGCTACGGTCGGCGTAAGCATGCACACCCACCCGTGACACATCGCCTTCGTCGTTGGACCGACCACCGGAGCAGCGTGAACTTGATGTCAGTGGCCGGCCCGACGGAATACCCCCTGAGGGCTACCCTCTCCTTCACCGAGGTTCAACCTCGGGGAGGACGTCGGTCTTTCCTCACGCGGTCAACCTCTCGGCGGGTGACGGACTAATTCTCCGGTCCAGTCACCCGCGGTTATATTTGAAACCTAAATAAACTAGCAAATGTACTGCTATTAAGTTTCGAAGTAAAGTATCAACAAAATAAACAAATATGTAATAAAATGCATTTGCATCTACAATATTAGATAGTATTCAAAATATGACACGGGTCAGAAGCAATGAAGTAAATATTCCATTCCAACAAGCTTATTATATCAAACTTGAATAGTACTTGTATGTTAATACATAAGGTTTAATTTTGCATAAATAATTGTATTTAGGTATATTAGTATTGTAAATGGCATTGCTTATACTACACCTTAGTTGTTGGACTGTGCAATCAGATGACTGGACAATGCAGAGACTATAAATGATATGGAGTAGCTATTAGTTATATATATCTTTGGTATTATTATTTGCTTCAGTTTTATTCATCCACTTATCAACTTTTCTATCACTATGTGGGCCACTGGTGCCAAGTAAATTATTAATCCTAGGAAAAACTTGACACAAGGAAAAATCAATTGTAGTATTAGAGGTTAAACGTTAAAATCTTCAACATTTAAACTACCAAATTGGTAAACGTATTTAAAAGTTACCTTAATCGTTGTAGTCGTCTTTTACTATGCAAGAGAGTTTTTTTATTGTTTATGATGGCAAACGAGCAAACAGCACACCTGTTGGTAAGTGGTACTGCCGCCCATGGACCTTTGCAACACCAAGGGTATAGCTGGGCCGCTGCCTACCAAAGTGTGTACAGAATTGTATTTTTACTCCGTCATTACAGAATTTTGAAAATTATTTACAAAATAGTCTGCACAGATGGCGTAGTGGTTAAGATGTGCGTGCTAGTGTTGTGGGTTCGATGCCTACGTAGAACAACACTTTGTGTGATCCACAAATTTTTGTTCTAAGCTTGGTTGTAATTATTGTTCGTTCAAATAAATGTTTGTAAAGTTCCCCGTATTACAAGGACTTTTTCTTTTTATATATTATTTGTGTTGTTTTCCTTTAAAAATATTCTTATAAATAGATAATAACACCAAGAAGAAAGAGATGAAAATTATACTTAAAAAAAAATAACAAAAACAACTCCACACCATCTCTATTCGCACATAGGGCTACTGATAAATCGGCACAACTCCACGCACATTACAATTAGACCAAATCTGTAGGGACATAAATAATGTAGACATTTAATAAGTGATCCTTGCATTCATAGTCCCGTTGTGATTATTACTGATAGGGACTAAATCTGTATACTGGGACTATGAAAACTTGACTCTAACTTAGTCAAATGTTTATACATAGACCTCCCTACTAGGAAGTGATAATAGCATAAGCGTCAGTCGCAGTTATTGCTATCAGTTTTACAGAAGAATAGTGCTATCTACTTTCTAGTAGGTATTCCTTTAGCTTGTTGACGTGACGTCATAATACATGATTCAATATTTACAAAATCATCATTATCATCTCATAAACGTCCCACCGCTCAGATCAAGCCTACTCTATAAAGGGAGTGAAATTGATCTACTATACCACATTAGTCAGATGGGTTGGTCTATACCATACATACATACATATCATCACGCCATGCAAGGGATTGCAGGGTAGGCAGAGAGAACAGAGTGCCAGAGAACTCTATCTTTGCATACTTCACTCGCTTCCTCAACATTCATAATTCTCTTCATACACGCTCGCCGGTTTCGGAGACTCTTGACTCCATCTTACTTCAGTACATGACCGATCTGGTCTAGGTAGGTTAGTCTCGGTCTCCCCCGGTAACTACATCCTTCCACTTTCGCATTGTATATCTTCTTAACCAGACGTTCGATCGGCATTCTTTCCACATGTCCGAACCATCGGAGCATTCCCTTTCGCATCTTTACACCAATACTCTCTTTCATACCTACTCGCTCTCTTACGTCGTCGTTACGAATGCGGTCGGTCAGCCTAACTCCACAGATTTTCCGCAGAGATCGCATTTCGACTGCATTAATTTTACTTTCATACTCTTTTCTGCATACCCAACTTTCGCTTCCATACAGTAATGTTGGGACAAGCACTGCGTTATGTATTGCTACACGTGCCTTCTGGTTGAGGTGGTGGCTGCCGAGAAGTTGCCCCAACGCTCCGTTCACTATAAAGGTTGTTTGTTTGTTATTTGGTCTATACCAAACCTATAAAATCCATGTAAGAGATGGGAAACCCTAAATATAACCCTTTGGTTATGCTTCAAGTTTTCCACCACTTGCATGTGTTTTATAAGCATCATTATCCCTTTGTTGTCTTTAGAATACTTTCGAACACCCATGGTTAAGATATTGTGATAGCTGTGTGGTAGCGGCTACGAATACTACCAGACCTTACTTAGCTCCTGGATGTCGTAAAAGACGACTTAAAGACTTATAATGACCTAGGCCAACTTCATCCGATGCCGTTTGGTCAACAATTACATTCGTAAGGAGGGTTGACGTCTGACAGGCGGTCAGTTATAAAACTATTGCCGATAACTTTTACAATATGTACTATGAGAGAATAGTACATACTGTATCGCCCCCAAGTAATTGGGATCAGAGTAGGAGAATGTTGATAATGATGGTTAAGATATTGTGTCAATTCAAAAAGTCATCGTTATTACAGATATAACGTAATAACGATGACTTTTTGGATCTAAGACACCTTACTCCCCCCGTGACCATGATCACTGTAAAGTATTCGAAACGTCGGGTAATTAAAAATCAAATACAAACACGATAGAATCCGTAAAAGTAGTTTTATTTCAAATGTGTAATACTCGCGTAAACATTAGAAATAATTAGGTATTTAATAGTTAATAATAGTAATGTAATATTAAGAATTCTGTGCTTTTGTAAGTATTAACCTTTTTTTCATAATTAGATGCAGTCCTTTCAAAGTATTATAAAAATTAAGATGTTTTTATTAAAATAAATCGTTAACATTGTATGAAACACATTAAGATTCGCATTAATGCGTTTAACATTAAAATCTTTTTAATTCACACGTTTAAAGCTCTCAACATCCTTATTCCAAAGAGATAAATAAACATATTAAAAAAAGTATAAATAAAAAATATATGATTTTGCTAACATTCATAATTTCAATTTAGTCTTACTAATAACTTTAGATTAGTGGGAAAGGTTAAATAAAACAAGAGCTTTTTTTTTAATTCCACATTTAATAGATACAACTGCAACAAAAAAAAAACTAAAAATATATATATGAATTTGCTATCATTCATAATTTCAACATAGTTTTACTAATAGATTTAGTTTATTCGGAATAGTTACAGAAAACAACAGTTTATTTTTTTTAAATCCACATCCAATGTACATCCATTAGTTATTAGAATAAAAAAAAAATACGTTATTGTATTTATGAAAGTTAAATTGTAGAAAAATTAAGAAGGGTTTAATCATTTTTCTACAAATTAACTACATTTATTGAAATATAATATTAAAAACAGCAAAATAAAATTTTGCAACAATGTAAAATATGTTAAGTCGATTAAAATAATTCATTGAGAAAATAATCGTCAGCCATTTTTTCATATCTATATTTAAATATCACTCATGTATACATATCATTACTGTGAAGCATAATGATAAACGATGTATCAGAATAAGCAGGCGTGTTGTCCAACGCGTCTGTTTGAATGGTAGGCGCATTAACGCTCGGCATTCATCAACCTACTAATGACACGTCCGCACGTCACATTGAAGATGCACAAGTCATGTAATACCGCGAATACTTTTACATTAAAATGCTTATTGTAAAAAAATATAGGTATATAAAGTGTCTCAACTCATATAGATTGAGATACTGGGCTTGATCCTTCCCACAATAAGAGAGAATCTACTGTATCAGGCTGGTTAGACGTGTTAGTATTTCCAATTTGCCTTCTCTTGTACAAATTATATGCATATTATATCCCTTAGTAATTATTATTCATGATAATCACTGGCAAGATAATCGCCATCTATTGGGCGATAGCCAAATTAAATCGTTAGAATATGGTTGACAATATTTATTTCATTGCAGACAGAAAAAAATCTAAATGCAATTTATCTAAAAACTAGTAACCAAATTTCTTTCTCAATATGAAGTAGGCACAAGAGGCCTTATCTATTTTGAAATAACAAAATAAGTAATTAATTGAATAAGCATTTTTATAATACTCTGTAGAAAATGATGACTCTGTAGCAAATGATTTTTATAATACTCTGTATGAAATGCATGTCTAATCAATACACTCACTACAATTGAAGACGGACTTAGACAATGAACCGACATGACTGACGACTAAAATATAAATTTATTATAATTTTTTAAACTTATTTTACTTGACATTGGCGAAATTATGATTAATCACTCACAGAGGCCATTCACTAAGAAGAAGAAGATACAATTGAAGACTTTCGTTTAATACCATTCTTCAAGGCCATACACAATTAACACAATTACTCTTACAGTATTAAAAAGCAGAAGATACCGTTTGATATTAAATTATACCTCATCACCTTTCTCTTGCTCTTATCACAATAACTTGGGGTTGACTCAATATGTACTCGTACATATTGCAAAAGTTATTGGCAATAGTTTTATGACCAGCCACCTGCCTGACGTCAAACCTCCTTGTTAATGTAATTGTTGACCAAACGGTAACAGGTGGGGTTGATCCAGGTCGTTATAAAACCCTTTGTCGTCTTTTAGCACTAGCAGCGTCTTTACACACACACAATATTCGTAGCAGCTATCACACAGCACTCTCACTACCTCAATTACTTAAAATTATTAGCAAATGTAATACAATTACTAAATCCATTCGCTATCACTTATTATTTGTACCACAAAGTGACGGATGGGAATATTAAAACATTACATATTTTCCTTTCTTCTCTTTTTCCTATTTTTTTTCTTCGATGATGTTTTCAGGTTTCTACCCAACATAACATATACAAAGCTTGCTATATCATAATATAGCCTACTTTTCATAATAACAAAGAATTTGGATTCTTCAGATTTATTTTAGTGAATTTCTAAATAAATGATCACAAAACTTAAAATTCAAATATGTGGTGACAACTTAAGAATATATTTTACAATATCCTTCAATTCTGCTGCTATGGTAGACAATGACTTGGTTGTACCCCTAGTATTGCTGAAGTGCATGAGTGGTACTTACCACCACACCTGTGCTGTCTGTATATCTAGCATCAACGGCAAAAATAATACAATATTTTAACAAAATAACAGTCCTCAAAACAATATATAATGTTGACATAGAATGTGTAGCTCAGGGTTTCTCAAAGTGGGGTCCATGTACCACTTAGGGGTCCGTGGCATGAGTATCAGGGGTCGGGCCTCTGATAGGACGCAGGGCCGTTTATTTTTCAAAACAAAAATATTTTTGGACAGAGTGCCGTGAATTGTTTAAATTGTGAAAGTGGTCCGTGACTACAAAAAGTTCAAGAAACCCTGGTGTAGCTGTTAAGGTACCAAACTACCATGCCAAGTGTCTCGGGTTCAGATTCCACACAGGACTATGCTTTGTACGATCCACGACTTGTTGTCCTGAGTTTAGATGTAATTGTGTCCCTTAATCATATTTTTGTAAAGTTCCTTGATGCATTATTAAGAATAAATTTAATTTAAATTGACTTCATTGAATTTAAATGAGACCACATGGCAAGCATCAGTTTTCAAATAAGAATCATCTTAGAAGTAGGACTCCGCTGTTGACCTTTTTCTGTCTACAGTCACTGACCGATTCGTCCGGGGTAGTACCACACTCTCTTAGAAGATTGCGCCTGAGTAATGGTAATATGCTATTGCGCTTCGTATGGTGAACGAGAGAGCCAGAAGCCTAAGTGGATGGGTTTGGGATTTGTATTGGTAGACAGCAACCTAGGTATATCCTTGGTAATGCAAAGGCCCATGGGCGGTAGTAATTACTTACCATCAGGTGCTTGCTCGTTTGCCATCATAACTATTAAAAATCAAAATTGGTTCGCGTTGTATAAAGTTCTGAGACGCAGTTCGCACATAAAAAAAATACAATCGAAATCCCATCCTTTTTATTTTTATCTCATCCTTTTTATTTTTGAAATCGATTAATAAAATCCAGAACAACTGTTTATGTATTACAGAAAGTATAAATATGTACTATATGGTTATATTCTGTAAATTTAATACTTACTTTACTACTGAAATCACAGCAAAAAGCATAAAAAAGCATTTTAAGTGATTGACATAAATATTCAGCGTAGTTTTCATTTGCTACATTCAGCGGTGCATTGTTCTATTTTTCCATACATTATTTCATAACATGGAGCATTACACGTCTCAGTAATAACGCCTTAATAGTCGAGTAATAGCCCCTCTGCGCCACTTCAGGTGTTACGTGTGCATGAATGCCCTCTTGAAGGCGCTAGTGTGGAAAAATGTCTACAGCGTTTTATGCTCTGAGTAAAATTGTAAACAGTTTTATAAGATTTTCAAATTTCAAAGTTGTATAGTGCTAAGCCGTTTTATTTATATGAAAATTGCATTAACAAATTAAAATTTATATAAAACGCTTGGGTTCTGATCTTAATTATTTCTTACTAGCTAATATAAAAAATTATGTCCTATTCAAATTAAAAAATATAAATATAACAATATTCCATGAAATTGTACGCAACGCCACTTACCCGGTTCTAATGCATTATTTTACATACATACATACATATCATCACGCCATATCCCTTGCAGGGTAGGCAGAGAGAACAGAGTGCCAGAGAACTCTATCTCTGCATACTTCACTCGCTTCCTCAACATTCATAATTCTCTTCCTACACGCTCGCCGGTTTCGGAGACTCTTGAGTCCACCTTCCTTCAGTACATGACCGATCTGGTCTAGGTAGGTTAGTCTCGGTCTCCCTCGGTACCTACATACTTCCACTTTCGCATTGTATATCTTCTTAACCAGACGTTCGTTCGGCATTCTTTCCACATGTCCGAACCATCGGAGCATTCCCTTTCGCATCTTTACACCAATACTCTCTTTCATACCTACTCGCTCTCTTACGTCGTCGTTACGAATGCGGTCGGTCAGCCTAACTCCACAGATTTTCCGCAGAGATCGCATTTCGACCGCATTAATTTTACTTTCATACTCTTTTCTGCATACCCAACTCTCACTTCCATACAGTAATGTTGGGACAAGCACTGCGTTATGTATTGCTACACGTGCCTTCTGGCTGAGGTGGTGGCTGCCGAGAAGTTGCCCCAACGCTCCGTTCTCTCTATTTCCCGCATTCACTCTTCGCTCTATATCAGTGGTGTACCTTCCATCTCGGCTAAATCCACATCCAAGATATACAAATTCATCCCCTTGCTCGAGTACATCATTACCTATTGTTACTCTTACATCTGTTCTGGCTTCATCTCTTTCAAAGACTATTATTTTGGTTTTGCTCACATTCACGCGTAGACCCCTTTTCTTACAATCTTCTGTCATTGTGTCGACTAGGGTCTGCAGGTCAGTCGCTGACTGTGCCAGCAGGACTGCATCATCTGCATAAAGCAGAGCAGTGACCACTGAGTTGCCTATCTGGACTCCCACATTCATATCGTTCAACCTTTGGAGAAATTTATCCAGATATATGATAAACAGCCTGGCTGACAGAACGCACCCCTGCTTAACGCCGATATTGACGTCAAACCAAGGCGACATTCCATCATCCAGCCGCACACAGGCTCTACAGCCCATGTAACTGGACTGCACAGCCTGTAGCAGTTTACCGTTAATTCTATACTCCGGTAAAATGTCCCAAAGCTCCTTTCGTACAACCGTGTCAAATGCTCTCTCCAGATCCACAAAACTGCAGAAAACCCTCTGACCTAGAGCCAGATGCTTCTCGACAATGTTGTGCAGAGAGAACACTTGATCCATGCATCCCCTTCCACTCCTGAAACCTCCTTGTGTCTCACACAATAAACCATCGGACACCATCCTCATTCTCCTTTCAATAATTTTACCATACACTTTTGCTGCCAAACTGGTCAAGCTTATGGCTCTGTAATTTGCGCAGTCATAACGTGAACCCTTGTTTTTAAACAAAGGCACGATGACTGCGCTATTCCAGTCCCCGGGAATCATTCCCGAGCTCCAAGATAAATTGAGGAGCAACAGGACCGCCTCCCAGACACAGGAGCCACCAAGCTTGATCATCTCGACAGACACCATATCAATGCCCGCTGTCTTACCATTTTTTAAACTTCTTATCGCCCATTCAACTTCATCCATACTGATGCCATCGGAGGACGCCGTCGCCAAATGTTGATCTACTAGACCACATGCGACATCGGCGCCAACCGTAGCATCCGCATACATATCGCCAAAATATTCACTCCATCGGCTTAACACGTCTTGTGTTTGTGAAAGAATGTCTCCACTTTTAGACCTTATATTATTCATTCTGAAGGCTGACCAACCACCCCGAGCCTTCTTCACCTCCCTCCAAAAGAGTTTGGTGTTACCCTCGAAGTTTTTAGTCAGCCTATCTTCTGCACTCATACTTGCTCTATCACGTTTCTCTTTCACTAAAGTCTTGGTGTCATTCTTACATTGCCGATATATTTCTTTCTTCTGTTCAGTCATACTGTCATTCAGATTCAAAGAAGAGACATAGTCCAGCCATGCTCTCTTCTTTTGCTCTACGGAAGCTGCCACTTCCGCATCCCACCATGCATCACCATTTGTGTTTCTATGCTTCTTTGTACTTCCACATACTTCTTTCGCTGTATCTACCATACTCTCTTTCAATACTCTCCAACATTCTTCAATGTCCGATTGCGGCTGGCTTGCCATCGTCAGCCGTTCTCAGACACCCTCTGCATACTTTTCTCTTACACACTCTTCTTGCAACCTTTCAACCTTTATTCTTTCAAGCCCTCCAAAGTGGACACGCTCTCGCCAGTGCCTCCACTTTCTGAATAGACCACTAAATCTCGCAATAATGAGATAGTAGTCCGTATCGACTGGGGGGACCCTGTAGGCTCTTGCGTCCAATATTTTGCTTCGGAGGCGACTGTCTACCAAAATTAAATCTATTATACTTTTCTGTTCATTCCTTCTCCATGTATACATATGGATGTCCTTATGTTGGAAAAATGTGTTTGACACAATAAGGTTTCTCTCCATGCATACATCCGCTATGAGCCTACCTGCGTCGTTCACTCTCTTATCACCAAATGGACCAAGTACGTCCTCATAGTCGGGACGCTTCGTCGCCACCCATCCGTTCAAATCTCCGCATACAATCACGCGTTCACTAGTTTCTGCCATATCCAGAACTTCCCTAACATTGTCCCAAAACTTCTCTAGGTCTGATGCCACCGAGGATCCTACGGGAGCATATGCTACAACCATGAATACCTTGGTGACACCTAGTTTTATACGGACCCAAAGAAGTCTGGGATCCTACATTCCGTAATCCTTCACACCTGAGGCCAAGCGAGAGGAAAACAGCACTCCTACCCCTATGCTGGCTCGATCGCTCTGTGGTACACCAGACCACAAAGCCATCCCGCCACCAGGAAGATCGTAGGCGTCGCTGCCCCTTCGCTTGGTCTCTATTACACAGAGCACGTCTAGCTGTTTGTCCGCCTCGACGGATATCAGCTCGTGCAACTTACCACACAACCTCTTACATTCCACGTGCCCACCCGGCACTCTGCTCTCCTCGACTCGCCTGACTGGGCAAGGCGTGATGGGTGGCGGCCCCCATCGCCGCAACTGCCTAAATTCGTACCGACGGGGGCGGGTCGGTACGCGTCGCCTCCGGGGGACGCCCTAACCCGCATTGCGGTACGCATATAGAGCCGGATTAGCAGTCTAATTAGACTGGCAGGGGACGCGAACGAGCACGCTCCGGACTATGCCCCTGCATTATTTTAGAAGTCTAAAATTATCTTCAAATTATTGCCTGTTTGGGGCACATCGGTTGAATGGTTCTAAAGTCTATAGTTTTAATAAGACCACACTGTAGACATTTTTCTGTCTACAGCCGCGGGTTGGTCCATCCAGGGTACCATCTCGCAGGTATAGCATAGTGAGCAGGAGAGCCGGAGGCCCAATTTTTGGGTGGGGTTTGGTTTGGTAGGCGACGGCCTTTTTTTTTTTTTACGTTGGGCTATGGACGTCGCCCGGCGGTATACCCTCTCGGGTTCCTCTCTCGTCGACGCCCCGACAACTTTCGCCGTTGAGGCGTCGCCCTCACGCGGTGGCCTCACGTCGGGTGACCGGATAATTCCCCGTACCGATCACCCGAAGCCTCGGTTAGGGCGGCATCAGGCGCAGATACTCGCGCATGCGCCGCCCCGACCGCTGACGGCGGCCCAGGTCACGGGAATCCTGCGAGATGACAGCCTCGCAGAAGGCGGTGACCGCGTCCCAGTTCCTGACGCTGTTGACCAGCCACCAGACCACCACGACAGCCGGTAGCGTCAGGTCGGCACCGATGACAGCGACGAGGTCACGGCGTGGTTGGCGACGGCCTAGCTGCACGGTTGCAAATATCCATTACAACAGTGACACTTACCATCAGGTGTGTTGCTTGCTCGTTTGCCATCATAAGCAATTTTGATATTTTATATATCAATATACATTGACGATCTTTTATGGCTAAATCGTGGACATAATACTACATTCCCGCAGAAAAAATAGAAGTTTCAATAGTAGCAATTTGCTAGTGCTTCGTTTGGAGAGCGAGAAACGCTCACTATATGTCCCTGGTACTGCAGACATTCCTGAAACGATAGGCGCTATTCACCATCGCATTGACCAGTTCTCTGTCCACAGCCGCAGGTCGATCCGCCCGGGATAGTACTATGGTACTATCCCGGGCGGAAAATCAACGTATGAGTAATGACAATGTAAAATTACGCTTCATTCGGTGAGGGATAGAGCCGGAAGCCCAACTGGGGTGGGTTTGGGGTTTGTATTGGTAGGCAGCGGCTTAACTGTACCTTTGGTGTTGCAAAGATCTATGGGCGGCAGTGACACTTACCATCAGGTGTGCTGTTTGCTCGTTTGTTACCATAAGCAATAAAAAAGAAATTCAATTAAAAATGCATTGGCGATCGTAAAATGTGTTTTGAGTTTCACAGGGAAAGGTTTCTGCCCATTCTCCTAACGCTCCCTTTGCTTGATTTTTACGGCTGCTCTGAAAAATTTAATATATGAAATAGAACACAATAGAGTATATTCTCAACCTATCTTCAAACATCATTATCATTTCAGCTTATATACGTCCAACTACTAGGTTCCAATCTCTACCACAGCAAAAAGGAAATTGATCACCCTGCTTAAGTGTATTTCTAAAGAATTTTGTTTCGTATTTTCCATCTTTTGAATAAATGTTATCTACAATATATATCTATCATACAAGATATAATACCCAGAGACAAGAAAGTAGGTGGTGAATTGTATTATTACTCCGAAAACAAACGGAAAATGGAAAATTATATAGTGTATTTGTAATATTTGTACATATATAAATAGTCCGAAAACTTTACACAACATCGGTGCTTCTCTTGCATAAACGTAATCTTCAAAGCCTTATATAACACTTAGGGGCAAGAAAAAGTGTGGTGAGTTATATTATTACTCCGAAACTAAACGGGAAAATGGTAAATTATATAGTATACTAGCTTCTGCCCGCGGCTTCGCCCGCATAAAAGTTTACTTTCCTAAAGTATTTTATCCCCTAATTTTATTTTACCCCGTTAAGGGTAAATTTTTACAACATGTTAATGTCACATTTATTTATATCTAATCAATAGCCTAAAAATAAGTTTCAAGCTTCTGCTTTTAAAAAATGACGATACTTCCTTAAATCTTTTCATCCTCCTTTACAAACCTTTTTTTTGCATTAAAAAGTAGTCTATGTCCTTTATCAGGCTCTAGACTATTTGTGTACCAAATTTCATTTAGATCGTTTCAGTAGTTTTGGCGTGAAAGAATGACAGACAGACAGAGTTACTTTCGCATTTATAATATTAGTAAGGATTTTGTACATAAATAAATAGTCCGAAAATTTAATACAATATTCGATGCAATATTTGATAAGTATTAGAACGATATCCAAATCAATATCAAATAACTTATACATCATTGTAAGACAATCATATACAAATCAGTATTATCATTAGACTCATAAATATAAGAACTAGATCTGAAACATAATCACTTCCCCCATAACTGGTATTTATCACATGAACTCACCATATTTATGTTATGTTTTTAACGTTACAACTATTTCTGCCAAGTGCTTATATATAAATAAGTTGAGTTCCAGAAATCTAAGTACGTACTGTACTTCTATATGCTCTGTGATAACGGCTACTAATAATACCAATCCTTATTTTATATACGGATGTCGTAAAAGACGACTCAGAGCTATATATCCACTTTGGTCACTTTCACCTGATGCCATCTGGTCAACAATTACATTCACAAGATCATAAAATAACTGCTAATAACTTTTTCAATATTCACGAGGAAAGAGAAGCACATATTGCGTCAACTCCAAGTAATTGAGATAAGAACAGTATAGTAATATGTGGTACTTCAATAGCATGTCAATTAAAAAGAAAGAGAGACCAACTCCTTCTACTTTCTTTCTAATAAAAGTACAATCAGGAAGGATACATCTTATTTTTACTTATATCAAAGCTGATCTACTGGAATTGATGACGATATAAACGAACTTCAAAACAATTGGAAAGAAAGTATTTTTTTTTATAAAAACCCGATTACGAAGCGAAAAATGATGTCACAAGCGGGGTTCGAACCCGCACATATTGGGATTCCGGCCCAATCGTGCTGTCACTTAAACCACCGTGAACTGTTGTAGGAGCTTCAAATCTCGCTTCGTATCATATTTACGTCTTTAAGGTGACGTGCGCCATCTAACCGACAATGTTTACACATTGTAGACTTAATACTTCAAACTTTGCAGTTAGAATTGTATTAAACGATGACACAACCTTGTTATTCAAATTACTGAAATTTAGCATTTAATATGCTTAATTATTTATAAAAACTCGATTACGAAGCGAAAAATGATGTCAGAAGCGGGGTTCGAACCCGCACCTATTGGGGTTCCGGCCCAATCGTGCTGCCACTTACACCACCGTGAGTTATTGTAGGACCTTCAAATCTCGCTTCGTATAATATTTAAGTTTTTAAGGTGACGTGCGCCATCTAACCGACAATGTTTACACATTGTAGGCCATTACTACTCTTCGCTGATCCGATTGATTCTTACTAATTACCATGTAATACATTATCAGCATCTCTTAAAATGAACGTAGCAATGTTGAGATTAATAGTTGATACATTAAATTATTTTGTCAGAGGTAAAAAAGCAGGTAGGTATGAAAGAGAGTATTGGTGTAAAGATGCGAAAGGGAATGCTCCGATGGTTCGGACATGTGGAAAGAATGCCGAACGAACGTCTGGTTAAGAAGATATACAATGCGAAAGTGGAAGGATGTAGGTACCGGGGGAGACCGAGACTCACCTACCTAGACCAGATCGGTCATGTACTGAAGGAAGGTGGAGTCAAGAGTCTCCGAAACCGGCGAGCGTGTATGAAGAGAATTATGAATGTTGAGGAAGTGAGTGAAGTATGCAAAGATAGAGTTCTCTGGCACTCTGTTCTCTCTGCCTACCCTGCAAGGGATATGGCGTGATGATATGTATGTATGTAAAAAAGCAATTCATATAAGAAAACTACCTTTTTAATGACTGCACAGATGGCGTAGTGGTTAAGATACCGACCTTCCGTGCCAGTGCCGTGGGTTCGATTCCCACGCAGGACATTACTTTGTGTGATCCACAAAGTGTTGTTCTGAGTCTGGGTGTAATTTGTCTGCGTTAATTGCATGTTTGTAAAGTCCCCCGCAATACAAGGTTTATTTCCTTAGTGCGGGGTGGTGTCTTTTTAAAAAAAAAAAAAAAAAAAAAAAAAAAAATTGCTCATGATAGCAAACGAGTAAGCAGCACACCTGATAAAGATAAGTACCTTTGCAATATCAGGGGTATAGCTAGCCCGCTGCCTACCAATTAAAATCCATTCAGAAATTTGGACCTCCAGCTCTTTCGCACACCAAACGAAGCACAACAGCATATTGCCTAGTCGCTTAGACGTCGATTTTCTGCGAGACTATGATAATTTCCCAAAATTTACTATGATAATTTCTCCAAATTCCCTGGCTCACGACTGTATGCCCGCCATGTATAGCTCTACCATTTTTAAAACCTCAAATTTTTCTTGTAGATGATCGTAGAATAAAAGAGATACAAAAAAATTAACAACACTACAAGGACTGAGGAAAATCTTGAAATAGAATCATTTATCAACCCATCTCAATATCGTAATGGGTCAATTTCCCTTTCATTGTCGAGAAGGTTCGATTCCTATAAGACGTATATGAGCTAAGGTAACACTGAAATAATAATCCATCACTAGATGAATAAAAATCGTTTAATTATTTTGTAAAAAAAACAACCTACTGAGTTATGTCTGTCGCATGACCGCGGGCAAGGCGTTAAGATATCGTATCTCGGACGCTAATGCAGTACTAAGTCATGTGCACGCGCCGTTACCGTGGCGAAACTGTGAGTTACAGTCCGTATAGATATTTAGTTTGTATTCCTAGCTTTTGTTAGCAAATGTTCTAGTGTAATGTAATGTTTGCTTTTTCAGAGTTATGACTTGAACTATTGACTGTTGTTGATAAATATAGTTGAAATTTAAAGAACAATACTAGTTGTATTGGAAAGGCGTAAGTTTTTAAGGATAGATGAATGTTTATTACTCCTTCACGCAAAAAGTAGAGAACGGATTGTTATTAAAATTTACAGTAATATAGCTTATACATCGGAATATTTTTTTTTTTATTGCTAGCGGATGGTCACTGCACACAAGTGTCACTGCCGCCCATGGACCTTTGCAATACCAAGGTCATAACTAAGCCGCTGCCTACCAATATAAATCGCAAACCCACCCATTTGGGCTTCCGGCTCTCTCGATCACCGAACGAAGCGCAATAGCACATTGCCATTACTCATACGTCGATCTTCTACGAGAGTGTGGTACTACCCCGGACGGACCGGCCCGCGGCTGTAGATAGAGAACTATTAACAGCGTGGTCCTACCACTATTTAAATATATGGGCTTACAATTCATAAAGATTTTACGTATATTTTTTAAATGTTTTTAAATCCTGTAATAAGAAAATAATCCTTGTATAGCGGGGGACTATATAAATATATCATTTGACGAATACAAATTCCACAAATACAATTATTTGCTGCTACAATTGAAACTGCTATATTAAGTATAATATTAAAACAATAATAGTATGGGTACTAATCCTTATCGGACTTTATAAAAATAAAAATTATTTATAACTACGTATCTGTCCATTAGTTTATATACATATGTTTTATGGCTAATATACTGAGCCGTTTGTGATCGCCATCTCCCCTGTCAAGGGTAGCAACTAGCGTATTAGCCTCATTAGTAGATAAATTCGTGTTTAAAGGTCACTTAAATTTTGCTTCATCATTCTCGTGCTCTATCCCAATTAATTGGGTTCGACCCAAAATGTACTTCTCTTCCATCGTACATATCACAAAAGTGATTGGATATAACTGGCCATCTGCCTGATGTCAATCTGGCTTGGAAATGTAATTGTTGATCAAATAGCATCAAGTGGACTTGGTCCAGGTCGATATAATACTTTTAGCCCTCTTTTACGTCATACATGAGCAAGACAACACATTTGTACCATACAGCACCAAATTTTTAGTTATATAACTTTAACTATCATCCTACCGACATTAACGACTGGATTTCCCCTGTTTCTCCCCTTTAAGATTGGATTACAAGGGATGTATGCAGATAAGTAAGAAAAAGAAACTTTAAATAAAACTCTTAACACATTAAATCAACGTAGTATAATAAGTCAATTTCTCTCCTATTACGGAAGAGGTTCGAGCCCAGCAATGGGTCGTATATGAGCTAATATAATAATGATGAATGATACTTGCAAAACTTTCATGGCAGGGCACAAACCAATTTGAATCTAAAACCTCACTTTCCGCAGTCGTATGTCTATATCAATGGAGCATTAAGACATTTAAGCAATTTGATAATAATACCATTTACGCAATAATCACTTCATTGAATCATTAAGTAAAATCTTAATTAATTCCTTACCGGTACAGAACACAAGCAAAACAAATTATATCGATATGACAACTTAATCATAACAAAACCAAAATTTATATTCATAGATAATTTCGTGTCCATTTTCAATACAGAATCACATTAGCGGGGCCCACACAGTTCGAATGTTTTGCACAAATCAATAATGTTGTTACAAAACCGACAGTGATTACGACATACGCTCATACATATCTCAAGATGTAGTATCGGCGTAGGCCAGACAGATCGCTGACAAATTTATGTGCTAGATAATCTTATCAATGCTCCATACGGCTTTATTGCGAGTGTATGGGTCAGATTTTATGTTTGTTAGAACTAGTATAGTATTGATATTTGATATGCGCTGAGGTTTTAATTAAGGTTATAACTTGTTTTATTTTTATATAAATATCTTTCTGATTTTCAAGTTTATGTAATGAATGAATGAATGAATGAAATGAAGTGGATGTAATGAAAAAATAAAAGATCTCTTTCTTGTTTATTTTTACCTAATGATTACCAAAAAACTAACGTTTTAAAAGTACCACAAAAAACCTATAAATATAATTATATTGGGATTAATTTGTGGTTGGAAATATAGGTGCACACCAGTGGTTGATTCTCAGTACAAGCTAAGATTACAGCTGGTGATAACCTAATTTATGGGTCTTCCGAAATAAAAAGGAATGTTTTTTAGCACGTGTAATTTTGCATCTCTCAATCACGACACATTTTACTGATTTACTAACATAATACTTCGTCATTAACAGGTATATCTCTCAACAATTTTAATGCTATTTTTAAAATACAATGGTCAATCATCTCATTCTTTTTACTTAAAATTAAGGGATATAAACCGCCAGCCCGTCTGATCAGCGTGGTAGACTAATATCTCTATTTGACATAAGGCCTTTACCTAAAAGTGGAATATACATATGAGCTGAGAACCTGAAAAAATATTTTTGTGCGTGGAGAAGAATTATAATAAAAAATTAAAGCAAATAATATAATTGCAAGAAAACTCTAACTCAAATAACATTTTTGCAAGAAAACTCAAACAACATTTTTTGCAAGAAAACTCCAATTCAAATAACATAATTGCAAGAAAAATTGAAATAAGAGCATGTACTGTATGATCTGTAGTTTTATTACATGCAACCCTTATGCTAAAAGTTTTCCATATAAAGCTTTTAATATTCACGTAAATATTACAAATAATCGCGTCGGAGTCGACAGTGAACATTGGATGTCCTTTAATATAGTCCATATAAACAGTTTAAATGTAAACAAAAATGCACGTTAAACTGTGAAGTGTTACAAAGTAGTGACGCAAAATAAAGTCTTGAATAAACTATCACATACAACGTTTAATCTTGTTTCCTACAAGTCCCTTTGTAGGTTAGCCATATTATATATTGACAAGCGGAGCGATTTTATTCAAAATCGCTTAAACATTGATGGTATCTGTCTTTTTGAAGTGAAAATTTTATGGAACGGCTTTGAAATTCTGCAACCTTTTTCGTGGACGTAAAGTTTGCAAGAAATACAGCTTAAGCAATAACTGTATCATGTTAAGTACGCGTAGTGGTATTTATTCACTATACCGACACCTTTAGACAGTCGTAGAGTTTAAAACTGTAGATATGTATTGCTTTTTATACATACTTTGTCACACATTGAGATTATAAATTATTGCTTTATTATATTTAACAGTAATTATTTAGAATTTGTTGTCCCGTTTTACTTCAAAAACGTAATCCTTCAACGTTTCAGAATTTTGAATAGATTTTTTTTATAGCTATAATTCTGATTTATATCTTTTTTTTTTTAATAATTTTATATAAATTTGAAATAAAATTTTCGGATTCTATCGCGTTTGTATTTGATTTATAATTTCCCGACGTTTCGAACACTTTACAGTGACCATGATCACTGTAAAGTGTTCGAAACGTCGGGAAATTATAAATCAAATACAAACGCGATAGAATCCGTAAAAGTAGTTTTATTTCAAATGTGTAATACTCGCGTAAACATTAGAAGTCATTAATTTTATATAAATACATGTATGATAAACATAATCTATGCTATTTAGTTAATCGGAAAGGCCATTTCATTTTATTCCTAAAAGTAGGTAGCAATTAAAATTCTAGGTGTCTTCTTGTATAGAGTAAGGCTTTATGAAGTTATAATTATCGTAATTTGTATTATTTGGTAGCTTGGTTTTAGTAGATAGGTTACAAACAGCAAACTTATCATCATGTAGATACTGTGTATATTTTATTTTTATTTGCAGCCCACCCCCATCCCATTTTTAATCACAATTCCTTCCAAAATCTTGAAATTGTGGCGCTCAACAATGTTTAGTGCGATTTATAAACTGTTTATTTAAATATATGTCTAATATGTGTTGGCGATCGCTACAAATTTCTCTTACGCCACCTGAGTGATATTTCAATATTAACACGTCACTAAATGAAAATAGCGCTGAGATTCATTATGCCAGAAATACCGTATCATGCATCATGCAAGGAATAGATCGCTATCTTCGTTACAGTGATCTCGTCCGAACTAGCGCGATGTGGTTGGAGCCCGCACTAAATCAGTAACCCGATACGGTAGTATCTGTACGTGTCGCAGCTCGTGTCCCGCTCGAAGCTGTCCCGGTGACGTGTTTACTTGCATGCTGCGTCAGCGCAACAAGTCAAGTAACACGATCGCGAATGTAGGTGATGCTTGTAAGAGAAAGTTCTGTACCCTGGGGAAATGGTTTTGTTCTTTCTAGAAGACAATCATAAAAACATATGCCATCGATTTATTTTTATAATAATTTTATTTTTGAGTTTATTAGTCTTTCATTTTATTTTCTTTTTAAAGATAATGTATATGTTCTCAAAATATTATTTAACATTTTTTTATTGCTTATGGTGGCAAACGAGCAAGCAGCACACTTGATGGGAAATGTTACTGCCACCCATAGACCTTTGCAATGCCAGAGGTATCTAGACTACTTCCTACCAATACAAACTCCAAACTCACCCAGTTAACCTTGCCTTCATTGTACATTCTGGAAACTGCTCTATTTGTGAAGGCAAATCCCTACCTATTTAGAAAATTATCAGCAGTAAGAACAAACCCCATACGTGCTCAATATAGATACCAACTTTGCCAGGTAAAATGTAAAACCTCTTTGATGCAGAAGAGCTTCTTTGGTGTTTCATCAAGCATATATGGTTATATATTTGGTTAAATACCAGATAATATAAAAAATCTGCCTAATATAAAATTTAAAAATGTACTCAATAAATTACTAATTGAAAAATGTTATTATTCTATAGATGTATTTTTAAATGACAAATTGTAACTAACTATATAATAGTCTTTTATTATTTTAATAAATTAATGTAATGTAATGTATTAAATAATCTAATGATATTAATTAATCAATGTATTAAATATTGTAATACTATCAAGAACTTTATAGTATAGATTTTTTCTTATTAATTTAATTGCATGAACAATAAAAATATAACTAATAAAATATATGTGTAATACTGTACTATTGTATGCCCAATATAGGTATACTGTTCAATACTAAATATATAATTGTAATAACATCTGCACAAAATGTAACAGTAAAGCAATAAATGATTCTGATTCTGATTCTTGGATTGCCGGCTCTCTCACTCACCGAACGGAGCGCAATAGCACATTGCTATTACTCAGACGGTCGGTCTTCTGCGAGAGTGTGGTACTATCCCGAATGGACCAACCCGCGGCTGTCAACAGCATGGTCCTACCACTATTGAGTATTTTTTATATTTCCCCACGGAAACAACAAAGGAAAGACGGCGTAGGCATATGCCGTACGTAAATACCCTCTCTGCATCGAGCCAACTGAAATTGCTGCCATTACATCGGTGGCTTCACGTTTCACGACGACATTATTTATATACTTATTTATTCTTATATAATTATTTATTCGTATAAGTCATATTTTATCTTTATAATCATCATCATCACAGCCCATGAATGTCCCACTGTTGGGCTCGGGCCTCCTCCGTAATGGTAGAGAAATTAACCTACTATAGGTACCGCGCTAGTCAGACGTGTTGGTTGGACGTATAGGGTTTTGTTTCGAGGTTGCCTTCTCTCGCATAAATGTTATATGCGTTTTATATCCCTTAGTCGTCTTGTACGATCACCCACGGGCAAGATATGGGGTGGTGAATAGTATTCTTACTCCGTCACCACACGGAAATATAATAATCATCTTTATAATAATTGACTGAAATAAAATGTCATTTAATATACGCAATATTAATAATTGAAATAATATGTAGGGAAATATGAGGTTATATGCATTAATTTCTATCATATTTTATGGATTTAAAAATATTACGATTAAATTCTTATGAATAAAATCAACCTACATCAATCCACTATTGGAGGCCTTTACTCCAACCTCCTCTATATCTGTCTGCTCTTGCATTGTTCTTATCCATTGTTTACCAGTGACAGAAATGACGTCATCTAACCACCAATTCGGTGCTCTTTGGTTAGATGACATCTCTTGGCTACCATTCCGTCGTTCTTTAGTTAGACGGCATTTTTTGGCTACCCCTCTTTCGCTACTTTCGGTCGATTCGTTAAATCTCCATAAGACAGGGACAGTGCTTTGTGCAATCACCAAATAGTTGTTCTGAGTCTGGTTGTCCGTTAACTGAATAAGATGAATCCCCTTTTATCTCTTAGGTATTTGTTTTTTCTTTATAAAGAATATCATAAGAATATGTCAAGCTACCGGCCGATCTTTCGTCTGGGGACCGAACCGAAGAGCGGCAAGTAGCCTTATAACCCATCTTGTTTGCTCGCGATTGGACCAGCCAGACGTCGATCTTCTGTGAGAGTGTGGTACTACCCCGGACGGATCGGCCCGCGGCTGTAGATAGAACTGTCAACAGCGTGATCCTACCACTGATATAAAATATAATAAAAAACATAAAATTTGTTGAAAAAAGAAAATTCGTGAAAAAAAGAGGCGCTTCATAAGGGCTTCATGGGGGGTCGGCACGGCCCTGCTGGACGTACTGACCCACGGCTGTAGACAGAAAACTATATACAGCATGGACCATGCTATTAAAAATAATTTCACATTGAGTAATATTTGTAATAGCTATAACTTTGTTGTTACATTTTCTTCACATATTTAACTAGCGACGTAAAATTTAACTGTGACAATATCAAATCTTAGTCAGTCGTGAAGGTTCAGATTACATTTGTATATTGTATTTTATAATGCTACGTAGTATGTAGGTACTCTAATGCTAACAATTTACGATAATCGCTAAGAGTCGTTATCTTTTAGTGAAAACTTGGTAAATTGTATTACGTATCGATATAGAGATTGGTCTCTTTGGAATATATATATAATTTAAACTCAAAGATAATTCCTTTCCTTTACCTTTCTCGCCTTTGCCTTTCTCCTAAAAGAATGCTTATTTTAATGCTTATAAGATCACTAGAAAAGTAGTTATTAGCAATTTGTTTCGAGACATTTGATGCTTTGAGATTTACGGAGATGATACGTCAGCTGAAACTATTGATCATGTATTTACATTAGATATGATATTTAATTAATAGTATAGGAATGAAATGATGTTGCGGTATTGGTCGCCTCCCACCAGGTGGATCAACGACCTGGTGAAGGTCTGGGAGTCGTTCGATGCGGGCGGCACATGACGCACTTTGTGGTGAAATATGGAGGATTTCTACGTCCAGCAATAGATGACGAAAGGCTGAAATAATGATGATGATGATGATGAATGACAAGAATGAATAAAAACAATCAAATGTTGGCCTGTATTATGTTTCTCATTATCATCCTGCTCTTATTTTAATGAATTGAAATCGGCGCAATATGTCCTTTAGTTCCATCATAAACATTACAAAAAGTTTTGGCAACAGTCTTAAAACCAGCCATCTGATTGATATCAACAGCCTTTGGGAATGTAATTGACTCTCTTAGTCATGTTTTGCGATACCTAGAAGTCAATGTAAGGGTTGATAGTTTTTGTAACCGCCATCACACAGCATCTGTATTATATTTTTAAATATATAATATCTCTGTAACAACAAATGCGATCATCTTTTTTAAAGACGTGAATTTAAAAGTTGAAGCATTAAAATTGTTACTTCAAAAGTACATTTTTTACATATATATTGTAAAAATACGAAGTGTTTTTTTTTAAAAGCTTGTATGTTTTATATTTGATGCATTCCATAATCATTATATTTTATGATAGGTTAAATATTAAACCATATTAAAGCAACATTTAATTAGATATGAGTCTAAGAACGTGCAAAAAATATCCAAAAGATATCTAAAGGTCTTTTGTTTTTTGAATAGAGATAATGCCAATATTTAATTCAATCCCAGTCTCTATTACCCTATTGATAGCGACTGCAACATGACACGTAACTTAACCCCAGTATAAGTGAATTAAACACATCGTGCATTAGTGTTTAATCGTTGTACACGGACGACGGATCGCGGCTCTCGTATATCGGATAAACGACGCCGTTACTTTGAACTAGTGTCGCCGAAACTGTGCATGTAAAGGATTTAATATCCTTGATACTTCGTACACTTTATAATTTACTTAGAATTTTAACTATGAAGCAAATATTGAATATACACAAATTACACAGCTTGGGATTGGAATACACCCCAAAGTCCTTGATTTAATAGTAATTTGTTTTAACATACATACATACATATCATCACGCCATATCCCTTGCAGGGTAGGCAGAGAGAACAGAGTGCCAGAGAACTCTATCCTTGCATACTTCACTCGCTTCTTCAACATTCATAATTCTCTTCATACACGCTCGCCGGTTTCGGAGACTTTTGACTCCACCTTCTTTCAGCACATGACCAATCTGGTCTAGGTAGGTGAGTCTCGGTCTCCCCCGGTACCTACATCCTTCCACTTTTGCATTATATATCTTCTTAACCAGACGTTCGTTCGGCATTCTTTCCACATGTCCGAACCATCGGAGCATTCCCTTTCGCATCTTTACACCAATACTCTCTTTCATACCTACTCGCTCTCTTACGTCGTCGTTGCGAATGCGGTCGGTCAGCCTAACTCCACAGATTTTCCGTAGAGATCGCATTTCGACCGCATTAATTTTGCTTTCATGCTCTTTTCTGCATACATTTGATACTATTATACTATAATATATATATACTATAATACTACATACATATTCTGCATTCATTTCTGCACTCATTTTCTTTTCTGCATACATATAATATATATATTATATATGCATATAAAGTGAATATGAAAAAAAATAGTTTGCTTAGTTATTAATCATCGTCATCATCATCATCATCACAGCCCATAAATGTCCCATTGTTGGGCTCGGGCCTCCTCCGTATTGGGAGGGAAATTAACCTACTATACCGCGCTGGTCAGACGTGTTGATATAGGGTTTTGTTTCGAGTTATCCTTCTCTCACATAGATGTTATATGCGTTTTATATCCCTTAGTCGTCTCGTACGATCACCCACGGGTAAGATATGGGGTGGTGAATAGTATTCTTACTCCATCACCACACGGAAAGTTATTAATGTAAGTTATTAATACTTAATCAATAAAAATGAAAATCGGAAGTAAATCAATGGTTTATTTAATTAGATGAAATTGAGAAGCTGCTGGCGATAGGCAAGGTTAAGAATACCTGCAATCGAAGTGTATGCATTTTTTTTTTTTTTTTTTTTTTCACGCTGTGGAAAATGCGTTTATGCATTCCCCCTGCACGTTATAGCAAGGGGGGTATGTAGGGCTTGCCGGCGCAAGATGGCATCGGAATACCCACTAAAAACCAACAGCGCCCCACTACCTCGTCTATTTTGGGGTGCCAAAGGGTCGCCTTTTGGGCATGCGACTTTGACGTCCCCGACGTTCGGCGCAGCGGCCACGTGTCAGATTTCAGCTATCAAGGGAGGTAGAGACGCGCGTAGTCTCTGCGCCGTCTCCCTAATTGTCTTCTGCGGATGTGGTCGGCGTGGGCGTCAGCTTCTCGTGCCCGTCCAGCGGCCTCCTTTTGCGCTATCACGGCTTCGCAGAAGGAGGCCATGGCCGACCAACATCCATCGCTGCCGAGCATTTTAGGGATTACGGCCGGCAGTGACAGATCTCCTCCAATGATCGCTACTAGGGCGTGCCGCTGCGTGCTCCATGTGGAGCATTCAGCCAGAGTGTGGCACGCATTGTCGATGAGTGCACCACACTGGTGACATTCGGGAGTCCCTTCTCGCCTTGCAATCTGGTATAGGTATTTGCCGAAGCACCCATGCCCGGTAAGTACCTGTGTCAGCCTAAATGATAGGTTGCCGTGTTTTCTGTTTATCCAGCGGTAGAGATGTGGACTTACCGCGGCTACAGTTACTCGTCCTGCTACAGGGGATTCTAAATCCTCTCTCCACCGCCGGACAAGAGATATATGGGCTACATTTTTTATCCTGCGCCACTCCCTTTCGGATATCCACTCACCCCGAGCCCGTGCCGCGACGTAGGCCTGGTATATTTCCGCCTGGAGTCCTGCTTGCAACTCCCATGGTGGATCGCCTGCCAGTAGTGTGGTTGCCGTCCATGACACCGTACGGTAGCCTCTGATAGCTCTCACCGCTATTATTCTTTGTGGTCTTCGAAGGAGAGCCTTGTTACGGTCGGTGAGGGAGTACGCCCAAATAGGGGCACCGTACAGTGCCATAGACCGCAGGAAGTGTATGCATGAAGATTATGATAAATATGAATGAAGGGAGAGAGGTATGTCAGGCACATGACTTCTGGATATCTAAAGTCTCTGTCTTCTCTCTTGGAAACATGCGATATTTTTTTTTTTGGCAGTCTATTATAGTCTTGATACAAGTAGTCCGCTTTATTCAGGGCGACGAAATGGCGGGCGCATGGCCCTATATCCCACGGTATTCCCTCCTCATCGCCATTGGGCCAGTCCCTTGTATTGAATCGTTGACGTCCGTGACCTACATGTGCAAGTCTAATGTTTTTAAAATAGTCAAAATTATTACTTTTTTTTTTGTGTGTTTTTGCTGTTAGCCGCAGATGGCTTTAACAGCTTTACTCGGACTATGGGTGAGCGCTGAGGGTTCTCAACCCGATTGAGGTAAGCTAAACGACATCGCCCAAGAACTCCCCCTGAGGGGAACGGATTTCAAAATTATTACTATTTACTAAAGTATCAAGATTATATAGTTTCATAAATGCTAGCTTGTATGTCTCGTTGTCAGTGCACACATTACGTGTGACATACTATCGCATTGTGCGCGCAAAGGCGACTAAGGCACGTATTAAACGAAATTATTTGACTAGAATTAGGCCGAAATGGTCTTACGCCTACGTTTGTGATGTCTGCAAGGGATTATGAATATTTATAGCAGTTATGAACTTAATGTATGATGTATTGAGAAATCGGTCTCCGGTTAAGATTATTTTTGATTTAAATAGGTTGAGATGAAAGCCATTGTAGTTTTTTGTTAATATAGTTATATTTTAGGAAATTTAAAGGAGTTTTAAAATCGAGGAATGAAAGTAAGACCCGCCACTTTCCCACGGTTAATCAATATACCGCACACCTCAAGTAAGGAAAGAATACGGGATAGGATCAAGGTAGAATATAAGGAAGACTTACTTCTGTGATGAGCACCTCCAGAACTTCAACTTGCAGTTTGCCGCAGAAATGCGAGTTGAAACGCAACCTTCCTGAGGATGCTTGGTTTAGAGGTGAAACACGTGTCGAATCATTATTCAGTGAGTCTTTGTTCCTTACTTCCAATTTTAAATAATACTGGCTTTCCGCCATGTATCACCTACTTCAATCAAGAATATAAGGGAGGCCCACATCAATATATGAGGGAGGTCTACGTCCAGTAGTGGATAACAAGAGGCTGAAAGATAATAATGATGATTTCTAATGTTTACGCGAGTGTTACACATTTAAAATAAAACTACTTTTACGGATTCCATTGCGTTTGTATTTGATTTTTAATTTCCCGACATTTCGAACACTTTACAGTGATCATGGTCACGGGAGGACTAAGGTGTCTTACGTCCAATATGTTAATGTTATTACAAAAATTTATATCTACCCTATAAGATATTAAATTTTGACCCACATTTTTAATACAAATTATTACAAATTAATTGCCAGTAGAAAAGAAAATGATTCTATATATAAAATTTTATATTGTTTATCATTTGTTATTATTAAAGCTAAATGCTTATTTATGATAATTATTATTATGGCAATTTACAATTTTAGAAAAACTAACAAATATAGTAGCTGAATAGTTTTGTTAGTTTTTCTACAACTACCGACCCCAAGTAATTGGGATAAGAGTAATGATAATGAATGTGTCTTTACAATATGGCTTGTTCTTTTGTTTATATTTTAAATATCAATCTACTAGGATTATCACCATTGGTATGTTATTACACCCATTATTAAATACAGGTATCTTCACATGCGGATACAGCGGATAATGTCTTAATCATTACGTTTGATAAGCTTTATTGGCGATAATAGTAAGTATTCTAAATTACCCAGAAAAGAACTGCTGCCATTTCTCTGGTGATTCTAATGATTTATTTACGATACGGTAGTAAAATACACTGGTCTTATATTATTGTCTTGTATTATGAATATATTCATTATCTTAGTCTTATATTACATATTTTTATGGGAGATTTTATATAATGTGATGCGAAAGAAGTGTTGAGTTATAGTTAATATGATATAACAGTATTATATACGTTTTCGTTTTCCATCAATATTACCAAAAGATTCAACTGATAGTGTGGCCGTGTGATCATATTTTTTTTTTGGCTTACTGACGAACATTGACTTTAATGAAATGTTTAAAAATAATAACTTGGCGTAAAGATCTTGATAACCATGCCATAAAAATATCTTTAAATGACAAGTATATATGCAAGAGTAAGAAAGTTTCTTGCAGCCTTTGACCTTTAATAGGAAAAAATAATTAAATTATTGTGAACTTAGTTCTGACAAATTATTTTATTCGTCTATTAATAGCCAACATCTTGATCATTATCTTTTAAATTACGAACTCATGATTTGATCAAAACATATTTAGGTACATAATTTATTTATCCACTAACAATCCTTGAAAAAAATACAAGAGAAATTATCGAACGTGATTTGACCCCACAAACAAATTAGCAACATTAGCCATCACATATCATTGGGTGGATCGTGATTCCAGCTAATTGCCTACAGCCGGCCACAATGCGATCACGACGGCACATCATACACATTAATCATAGACATATTGATAAACAATTGCCCTACCTTAAATGAGGGGTCAACAGTGCCTTTACGGCTAAACTTTTTGAGACCATCTTTTGATAAGGCTGTATAAATTAATACCTTAGCCTCTATAAATAAAGTTTAAGTTCAGCTGACATTAATGACAGTTACAACTTTTGAAAATAGAATTCAAAGTTTGATTTTTCAATTACAGTTCGTTATTGTTTTAAGCTTTAGTTTAATAACTTTAGGGTTTGTTTTTGGATGTGTCTTATTGATACGTTGATGCAGCATGTTGCCGACTATGCTTTGTCGCGAGCCGACAAAGGAGGCACGTGGGAACGTGCGCGTGCGCGCTCTTCCTGCTAAGAGAATAGTGCTGTAATGTATGGTTGTTCAGTTATTGTTGATCGATTTTAGTCTATTATTTTTCTAACATATATTATTAGAGATTAAGGAAATGGTGCCAAGATATAAGCAAGTATTTAATAGAGTTAAAATATTAATCTAATTGTCTGATTACAGTTATAATATTTATTAGATATTATTTATTGTTAAGTAGAGTGATGATTCTTTTTTGGCACCCTATGGCCTGGACACGCCCCACTCATTGCATCCAGGGTGACAGAAGCAACGAGCTTACGGCACTGCTCTAGTCAGGCCACATAGATGTTGATCATGTGCCGCTCCGTATCCACGTCCCAATCACAGTGGTGCTAGGATAGTATCCTCTCCCTCCTCACGACCATGTACTTATCTAAGCAACCATCTCCCGTGAAGACCTGCATCAGTTAGAAGGTTGGAACCCCCGTGCCACTGACCCAACCACTCCATCAACACGGACCAGAAGGCCTCAATGGTTTGAACATTGAAACGAGGGTTCTCCAGCCGGACTGCTCAACCAACGTACCGGTGAGTCATCCCGCCAGGTGGTCAGCTCGGGGGACGAGATTTTACCGCCCTGTACCGGCGTCGCCAACACTCGTCGGTAAAATACGGCGAGTATCTGAGCCTCCAAGTCCCAGGGGGACCTACCGGTGAACAGACACGCTGCCTTCGTTATCACCTTGCGGTATCCGCGTACGACTCTGACCGCCTGTGGACGCCACGAGATGGACGGTCAGGGATCGCGTCTACATAGGTGCGCCATATAGGGTCATGGATCGAACTACCCCCGTGTACAACCATTTGAACATGGCGACGATTTGTTTTTATCATACAGGATCCATGTTTCCTACTCGTATAGTTAAATATATGCATTTGGCGCCCTCTTTTATTCCTAATATTCAGTATATGATAATAATTCGAACAATGTTTTGACTTGCTTGTTGTCTCTTTTGCGTACTAATCCTGCGAACTAAGTTGTTATTTGTGATACTACATCGCATAGAAATCTCTAGTATAGTTGTATAGCAGGTTTAATTTTAGAACTACATTTAGAGACCGATTACTTATTTCTTCTAAAATCTTATTTTTGTTAGTATTTTACGATGATTTAAGACAATTACTAAGTTTATTATGGGTTTTTTTAAGAGCATTTTGTTCTCTTTCGTCAATTTAGCGATTTTTGTCCCCGTCTAACCATATAGCACTCTATTAGCCGAGTGGGCCACGGCAACAAAGACCGAATTCCCCTGGTCCACTCGCACAGTGTCACTCGCATGGGGTCGCACACCGCTTTTTCTGTCGCCGCAGATGGATTAGCCTAATATGATCAAATCATAGCCCACCGCCAAAAAAAAAAGCACACTCTCTAAGAAACACAAATTGTGATCGCCAGCCCGCCTGTCAAGCATAGCGTTTATGGTAATCCCCCTTCCCGCTTGTGGGGTAATTAATGTCCAACAGTGGACATCTATAGGCTTATGAATTACGTAGCAATTATGATTACTTAGAAGAATAGGTACAGCAACTTGTATTTATAATTGTACGTGCTACTGATGACAAAGTCCGAGTATTAATAGCCGCTCACATGGCGCTAGAAAGAAATGTGTACGATGGGTTATGGGGTTCCATGCTATCCCTTTCTCGTTAGTCCTCGACAGATAGGACGGAATCTGGCCATCATCATTCTCCTACTCTTATCCCAATTACTTGGGGTCGATACAATATATACTCTTCTTTCATAGTACATATTGTAAAAGTTATTGGCAATAGTTTTATGACCGGCCGCCTGCTAGACGTCAACCCTCCTTGGGAATGTAATTGTTGACCAAACGGCATCAGGTGGAGTTGACCTAGGTCTATATAAAGCTATTAGTCGTCTTTTACGACATCCACGAGCAAAGTAAGCGTTGGTAGTATTCGTAGCCGCTACCACACAGCGGACGGGCTGTGAACATACTATAACTATTCCCAAAAGAAAAGCATTGTACCTAATTTAATATCGTAACTATACCCAATTACAAAACGAAAGGTTACACAATATAGTACGTAGTGTATCGGACCCCACATGAGAAGTATTCCGCGAGTCATGCCCAAATGAGTCGATCCTATTAACGATATAAATACCCGCAGATATCATCGGATATCGCAATAAATATTTTACTAGAAGTGACAATAATATAATTTTATTATTTAAATTTGACTTTGAATGCTGTATCATGGTGGCTATAAACACTACTAAGCCTTATATTTCTCGTGGATGTCGTAAAAGATTACTAAAAGTTTCAAATTAATTTACGCCAACCTCATCTGCCGCCTTGTCAACGAATACATTCCCAAGGTGAGTTGATGTCAAGCAGCAGGTCATAAAACTATTACCAAAACATTTGCAATATGTGTAATGGAATAATTATTGTATATGTGTAATGGAAGAATTATTATTATATATTGCGTCTAACCCAATTAAATGGGATATGAACAGTATGATCATGACAATTTATTTGAAATAAAACTACTTTTACGGATTCTATCGCGTTTGTATTTGATTTTTAATTTCCCGACGTTTCAAATACTTTACAGTGATCATGGTCACGGGTGGACTGATGATTGAGATATGTGTAATACTCGCGTAAACATTAGATGACAATTTACTTTAAAACACGAAAAAAAAACACAATTAAAAAATATAACGATGACTTATTGGATGTGAGACACCTTAATCCTCCCGTGATCATGAACACTGCAAAGCAAAACCGTCGGGCAATTTAAAATTAAATACAAACGCGACAGAATCAGTAAAACTATATAGCTTTATTTCAAATAATTAGAAAAAATTGTATGTAGCAATTACACAATAATAACTTTACGCTTATACACGAAGTAGTTTTAGTATTTGTTAAACAACTAACGGGTGATATATTATTATATTTATGAACTTTATGCCATTTGTATTTTATTATAAACAGAAGATTGGTATAATTTTTAGCGTTCATGATTATTTTTGTTAAAAAACTTTCCATATAAATATAACTATTTTTATAGACTTTACGGCCATTTATATTTGATTTTTAAGCTTCTGATTATTTCATAATATTTTCAGCATTCATAATCATGGGAATAATATCTCGAAAAGTTTACATAACGCCGTGAATATAGAAATCAAATACAAGCGCGATGTAATCCGCATTTTTTTTTTTATTTTATATGTGTAATACGCAACTCTTCATTGTCTATATTATCGGTTAATTATTTTTATTGCTTATGGTGGCAAACGAGCGAGCAGGAATGTGATTGTAAGTGTTACTGCCCATGGACCTTAGCTATACTAAAAGTACAGCAAAGCCGCTATCTACCAATTCAAAACCGGCTGCCGGCTCTCTTGATCACAAAATGAAGTGTAATAGCACATTGCCATTACTCAGAAGACGATTTTCTGCGAGAGTTTGGTACTACCGGACGGACCGGCCCGCGGCTGTAGATAGAAAACTGTCAACAGCGTGTTCCTACCACAGCTGATTTGTTATGATATTATTATTAAAAATTGACGTGTCCAGCAATTATATATCGTTAACAGATTAAAAATATCGCTGGCATTGTGTGGCAGCATATTAAAAATGCGTGCTGCTAACGGTACTTGTATCTCATGAAGTTCTTTGTTACAATAAATTGGATGTTGCTAATATCATATCACTATGTCTATTACTTTGTAATTTTATTACATTTGCGCTGTGTGCGGTTAAGGTCAAAGTTTAGAATTAATTTAATGTACGTTTAAAAATGTTACGCCGATGATAGATAAAAGTTTCTATACGAAATATTTTGTTGCGTAAATATAAAGTAGTTTTTTTTTTAATATTTTTTTAATATTTATTCTTAAGTGAAGTGCTGTGTGGTTATAGCTACGAATACTAACAACCCTTTACTTTGCTTGCAGACATCGTAGAAGACGAGTAAGAGTTTTATATCGATCTGTACCAACTATATCCGATATGGTTTGGTCAATAATTACCTTCCCAAAGAGGGTTGACGTCAGGCAGACGGCTGGTCATAAAACTATTTGCCAATAACTTTTACAATATGTTTTTTTTTTATTGTTTATGGTGGCAAACGAGCAAGCAGCACACCTAATGATAAGTGTCACTGCCACCCATGGACCTTTGCGATACCAAGGGTATAGCGAGGCCGCTGCCCACCAACACAAACCCCAAACCCACCCAGTTGGGCTCCCAGCCCTCTCGCTCACCGAACGAAGCGCAACAGCACATTGCCATTACTCAGACGTCGATCCTCTGCGAGAGTGTGGTACTACCCTGGACGGACCGGCCCGCGGCTGCAGATAGGGAACAGTCAACAGCGTGGTCCTGCCACTACCAACCTACCAAAATATACTTTGAAAGAAGAGTATATATTGTATCGACTTCAAATAATTGGGATAAATGTAGGCGAATAAAGTAATTTAAGTTTAGATGTTAGTTTCATCTTTTATTACAAGACTTATATTCCAATCTAACAACTGTTAAAATATATCTAAATTTAAATTATACATACATATCATCACGCCATATCCCTTGCAGGGTAGGCAGAGAGAACAGAGTGCCAGAGAACTCTATCTCTGCATACTTAACTTGCTTCCTCAACATTCATAATTCTCTTCATACACGCTCGCCGGTTTTGGAGACTCTTGACTCCACCTTCCTTCAGTACATGACCGATCTGGTCTAGGTAGGTTAGTCTCGGTCTCCATCGGTACCTACATCCTTCCACTTTCGCATGGTATATCTTCTTAACCAGACGTTCGTTCGGCATTCTTTCCACATGTCCGAACCATCGGAGCATTCCCTTTCGCATCTTTACACCAATACTCTCTTTCATACCTACTCGCTCTCTTACGTCGTCGTTACGAATGCGGTCGGTCAGCCTAACTCCACAATTAAGTGTTAATAAAAACAATTGACTGCACAGATGGCGTATTTGTTAAGATACCAACCTTCCGTGCCAGTAGTATGGTTCGATTCCTATGCAGGACAATACTTTATGCGATCCACAAAGTGTTAATCTGAGTGTGGGTGTAAATTAAGGATTATTTCCTTAATGAAGAGTGTCTTTTCTTGCTTTTTTTTTTGCTAAGCTTTTCAACTGCTGTCACATTTGGTTGCGGGTGCCCAGACAATTAAAAGTTGCACGGGACTTTCTGACATTCAAGCCTTGGTGTCATCAATAGAAATCATTTGATATCTTATCTTCCATATCAGTCACAATATCATCATCATTCTCCTACTCTTATCCCAATTGCTTGGGGTTGATACAATATGTACTCTTCTGTCATAGTACATATTGTAAATGACGTGAACCCTCCTTGGGAATGTAATTGTTGACCAAACGGTATGAGATGAAGTTGACCCAGGTCGTTATAAGTCATCTTTTACGAAATCCACGAGCAAAGTAAGGGTTGGTAGTATTTGTAACCGCTACCACACAGCTTCCATATCAGTCATAATAGTGAGAATATATGATAGGTTTAAACCCATCACTTATTGTAATGAAACTTTTTCTATAACATAACAGATAATCCCTTCAACGTTCTAAGAGCACGCGTTATCCATAATCTCTATAATTACATATGAAACAGTAATCTATAAGTTCAGACATTGTCTTTTTTTTTTTAATGTGATCTCGGCCGGCACGTGTTTCTAACAATACGTTACATCAAAGGCAATCACTGTAATAGATATGTTAGGTGGTAGGTAATTTGTATGGACATTCAAATGGTTCATATTGGAAAAGTTTTGATATCTTGTACGTGTGATGAGTGAGACTAAGAATACAATATACATAATACACGAATTTCCATATGGTAATAGGATTGGAATACAACTCATAACCCCCCCTTTTCTTGGCTATTGGTATAGTTAAAGATGACGTATGCGATATTCATAAACCTTTTGAAATAAAACTATTTTTACGGATTTTATCTCTTTTATATTTGATTTTAATTTCGCGGGTCGCATTCGTGATTACAGGAGGATAGTCTTCAGATAAGTGTTCGAAACGTTGGGAAATTAAAAATCAAATACAAACGCGATAGAATTGGTAAAAATAGGTTTATTTTAAATGTGTAATACTCGCATAAATATCAGAAATCATTAAATCTATAAATCTACGGAATTTTTATGTATTTTTTTTATTTGAGAAGGCCTTAGAATTAGAAGAAAGAAGAAAACGTAATGCTTATTTATCTTCCATTACTCTTCTATGTCTTCCATTACTCTTCTTTGTCTTCCATCATTCATCTTACATTAGTATTCCCTTATGGAGGAATTATAATACATTGTTTTTATGTAAGTTAGACATTTTGTAAGTAATAACTAGCGCAGAGGCTATTATATATTTATTATTATATATTTTATTACTATTAAACCTGATTAATAATACTTTATGGCATCTAGCATTGTACCAATAACAGAAATGAAAAAAAAGTACTGGCAGAACTTGACTATAACCATATTCAAAATTCGAATTACAAAAAAAAATGTTTAAAAATGAACATTAAAATGGCAATTAAAAAAATATACACGAGTTGTATGCACTCCAAATTTACACGAAGCGACGCCAAGTTGCTAAGGGAGTTCATGAAATGCATCCGATTCGAAATTCGAATACAATACGACGGCTTTTGGATTGGTCGCAAATTGGGTGCAATTAAAAAGTTTTCGATTGTAATTTAGTTTTGTTTCGTATTTACCGTTTTAAACGTATAAAAAAATAGAACCAGTTTTTTTATTATTATTTTCATATTTTGGGTAACGAGATACAGCGAGAGCGAAGTACGGATAAATTAAAAATGTTTGTAGTATTTGTAATCTCATTACACCCATCTATCGATTAAGTGACTAGATATACGAAAATGAAAAGTTTTCCGTCTTTCTTGGTTTATTTTTAATATTCTAATAATTTATATAAGACAATGGATAATACTCATAAAGGCTTACTATTTTTTTTTAATTATTTATGATGGCAAACGGGGAAGCGGCACATCTGATAATACTACAGCAGGGGTACAGCTAGATGTCTCCCAACCAAAATCCACCCAGAAAGTAAATTGCCAGTGTGGTGTTGTGGCTGTATGGAAGGAGAGGACATATTGCATCTATCCCAAGTAATTAGAATAAGAGAAAGATGATGATAATAATGATGACTGATATTTAGGTGAGAATTACAGATTTGAAATAAAAAAATATTTTTACAGATTTCAACGCGTTTATATTGATTGTTTTACCCGACTTTTTGAAGCTTTTCCTTGTTTATATTAATTTTCGTGGTATTACATTATTAACTTTGGCACGTTTGATGTTATAATTTTCCCAAATGTATGATGCTATCCAGTTTGACTTTTTTTTCTCGCAAGATGGACTATGGATGTGGTCGAGCCCCGGCAAATCGGTCCGGGGCGACAGAAGAGGCGGCGTGCAACTCCATGGACCCACCCTGCAAACACCTCTCTTCGCTGTGCGAGCGGGCCACCGGTACCTGATCTTTGTCTTCGGTGGCCCTACCCAGTTTGCCTGGTTGTGACTTTTACCAAATAGTGACTAAGGAGCTAAGAACCTTGAAGTGATATGTTTGTTGTGGAGGCTTTAAAATGCTGAGCTGATACCTTTTATAAAATATAAAAAACTAAAATGGTGCTATATAGCATCTTTATTATACGTAATACTCTTTTCAATTTCCCTGTGATAGATAAAGGTTTACTTCTATAGCGTGTCTATAAGATACAATATCTAGATAATCGAGCTACCGCTAGGTATTTTCTATTTGGTGTGTTTTGAAGATATATTTAAATATAATAAAAATAATTAATTAAATAATAATAAAAGAAATAAAAAGTCAAAAAGTAATAAAAAAGAGAAACAGGATGCGAACCAGCCTCCCCAGATTAGCTAATTGAGGCGTCTTAATGACAGCGTCAAAATTTGCCTTCATATTTTAATAGTTGTCAACCAAACCAAAATGATTTTTTTTTCGTTACCTGAAAATATTGACAAAACAATATTTTCTAAAAGTAAAACTTAGCTAGATCGATTAGTCGGGAAGCCCCTGCATGCCAAATTTCAAGAAAATTCTTAGAGCCGTTTCTGAGATTCAGAATGTATATAATACAATAATTGCTCGTTTAAAGATATTAGATAGATAATATTGTAATTTTTTTACATCATCATCATAATCTCAGCTGATATATTTTCCACTGTTGGGTTAGAGTCTCCTCCACACTAGGAAGAAAATTGAACTACTACACCGTGCTGGTCAGACGTGTTGGTATAGGGTTATATTTCGAGTTCTTTTGCATAGATATTATATGTAGGTATATTTTATCTCTTAATCGTCTTTTACGATCACCCACGGGTAAGCTGTCACCCACAAGGGTAGTGAAATGTGTTCTTACTACGTCACTGCAAGGTCTTTTTTTTAAATGTAGGTTCAATGTTTAATAAAATAAATACACGCTATATTTATATAAACCGCCCACCTCGTATAAACATTCATTTTGTAAACAAATATAAATGTTTTGTTTGATTACGTAAACAAATATATGAATGTTCAATATTCGTATCTGCAAAAAATGCTGACAACTGACAAGCGGCCATTTTTGATTCAACATGGCGCCCAATGCAGTGATGCAGTCAGCGTTTTTATAACCGTATTTGTTCAAGCAATATTGGTATATTTGGTTTTTATTTACTTTGAATATAGGTAAAGTGGTAACGGAAATCTAGCGCTGTTAATTTTATTATTCATGTTTTCCATTCTTCTTTGAGCTTGTAAAATTTGCCTGTGCTATTTAGTACAAGTTTTTTTCAAAACGGGAAAGAAATATGCTACGATATGAGACTGAAATGAAATAATTTATTTTGAAATTTCGCTGTTTTAATAATTATGATATAGTTTTCTAACAATCCTTATTCATCTCTTACTAAAAATGATGATAAATCCGCGCCAAATAGTCATTTTAGTTTTGTTTTCAAAGTTAAACAAATTTCTGTTCTTACTTTACAAGGCCAGTTTTTTAAAATATTTTTTTATGCTTTCCATATAGACTAATCATCATTCATCATTCTCCTACCCTTTTCCAATTGCATTGGGTCGATACAATATGAACTCTTCTTTTATAGGACATATCGTAAAAGTTATAGGCAGTAGTTTTACGAACAGCCACGTGCCAGACGCCAACCCTTCTTGGGAATGTAATTATTGACCAAACGGCATCAGATGGAGATGGCCCAGGTTGTTATAAGGCTCTTAGTCGTCTTTTACGACATCTACGAGCAAAGTAAGGATTAGTAGTATTCGTAGCCGCTACCACACAGCAAAGCTTTCCATATGGACTAATGTTGAATAAAAAAATCGTTCATTATTTAATCAAGATATTTTAATCAACAGTAGCGCCATGCTACTGACGTATACACATGTACATACATGGTCTGCTCAGTAATTAGCTCATTATTATCACCAGTTTAAAATACAATAACTAAAATTAGGATATACATTTATAAAAGCAGTTTTGATTTTGTAAGACTATGGTTATATAAAAGAAAATTAATCTCGGCAAAAAAAGTCCAGAAGGTAAGTACTACTAGTATATAAATACCTTTTTTTTTGCGGTGGGCCATGGATGTCGCACCCCCCCAAATCGGTCCGGGGTGACGGAAGATGCGGTGCGCAACCCCATTGACCCACCCTGCAAGCACCTCTTCTTCGCCGTGCGAGCGGGCCACCGGTACCCGATCTTTGTCTTCGGTGGCCCGCTCGGCGGTATGCCCTCTCGGGCTCCTCTCCAACTCTACAAAGCCTTGGGTGGAAGTAACTAAACGCAGATGTGCTCAGAAATAAGTTTGTAACACAGTCAAAGCGAAGCGATATTGTTGATATTATTTTACTGAATTATACTTGCTCATCTGATGACAGGTTGAGAACTACAAGAAATCACCATGAAAATTCAACAGCTCTTTGGTAGGAAAATCATAATACCATCTACGACCGCCAATTTTTTTTTACAAGCGTTGATGATAATGGCATTATTCTCACTGAAGAGGCCTACGTCCAAAAGTGTTTTTAATTAAACTGAAGAATGGATGTATGGAAGAAACTTATACTTCAATGTTTTAATATTAATAAAATAAATTATTTGTTTTAGTAAATACTTTTGTTTAAAGCAAATATTTTTTTTATTTGTGTTATTTATCGCCACACGATCAAATGCAATTAACTTATATAAAATTACCTTCGAAAAATGTGGACCAAAGTTTGAAAGTTTGATAACTAATACTGTGGCGCCTAGATAAAAACCTTTATAATAACGATGACTTTTTTCAATATGAGCACCTTAGTCCACGATCTTGATGAATAGAAACGCTGAATTATGTACAAAACACTGAAATTAAATATCAAATATGATATGTAGAAATAGTTTTATTTAAAATGTAGTAATCGCGTCAATATCACAAAACAATTAACTTATTTAAGACTTAAGAAATTCTTTTGAGTTCAACAACTACTGATAGTATAAATTAATGTAACTTTACTACAATTCATTGTATACTAGATATACGACGTCTGCGCAGTGGCAATTTTTCTGCTGTACTTCGTTCGGTGAGTGAGTGAGAGAGCGGTGCGTGAGAGAGTCAGAACTACAACTTTCTGGATGGGTTTGGGATTGTCACCGGTTGGCAGCAGCCTAGCTATTGCCCTGGTATTGCAAATATCTACTGACCTGGTATTTTGAAGGTTCATTGGCGGTAGTAGTACTTACCATTAGATGTGCTGCTTACTTTTGCTGCCACCAAGAGAAATTAAAATAAAAAAATAAAGAAAAATAAAAAACAAGGAAACTGTAATTGTTCTAAAAATTCGCATCAACTACACAATAATCTATAAATATTTAATTTTATGAACGGGATGCCTAAATATGTATTTGATTTGTATCATGCCTTTATAAAATTGAAGTATATCTTACTAGCTATTATAGCTGTAGTGTACCTCTGGATAATAGCCCTAATTAAAACTATAGACCAAACTAACATTAAGATTTAAGTAAGGGACAGTGGAAAGTAGAATCACTTCGCAATTACAGACTGACAAATGTACGGTTATTAGACACACATGTGCCTCAAGTTCTGGGGTCGAGATTCCCCCTATTGGGTTGTATATACCACCCCTACTCAAGGAATACAGTTTTGAATTGATTAACTTGCGAAGTTTAATAAAGATTTGAAATTTTTAAAGTGAGCATTTAGTGGTTAAACAAAAACTGAATGAAAAGTTTGTTTGAATGCGCTAATATTATGAATTATAAACTGGATCCTATTAAATCTTATTATGCTGTATAGTATTTGTTCATAGTGAAAGATATATGTATATATATATAGCCTTAAAGTGCGTCGCAACGACGACGTAAGAGAGCAAGTTGGCATGAAAGAGAGTATTGGTGTAAAGATACGAAAGGGAATGCTCCGATGGTTCGGACATGTGGAAAGAATGCCGAACGAACGTCTGGTTAAGAAGATATACAATGCAAAAGTGGAAGGATGTAGGTACCGGGGGAGACCGAGACTAACCTACCTAGACCAGATCGGTCATGTACTGAAGGAAGGTGGAGTCAAGAGTCTCCGAAACCGGCGAGCGTGTATGAAGAGAATTATGAATATTGGGGAAGCGAGTGAAGTAAGCAAGGATAGAGTCTCTGGCACTCTGTTCTCTTTGCCTACCCTGCAAGGGACATGGCGTGATGGTATGTATGTATGTATAGCCTTAAAAACATTAAGCTGTGACAATTAGAAGTTCAGCATTATATATAAACTTAAATCAATCTAGCACAATAAAATAATAATAGCCGTCAAGCGTTTTGCATAGTCACCGTTTTCATAGCAACTACTGACATGACAAAAATTTTGTTTAATGTGTTTTGTATAGTAAGTATGGGTATTATTATCATTTAGTGGAAAAAAACATCGGAGTCGTAAAATGTAAAATCTAGCTGAGGGATTACCAGAAAAGTGGGATGTAGCATTTCTATGAGATTTAAAAGATCAACTGCATCTGCCAATCTGCTTACCAATCTGGTGATTATGGCATACATTCTACTTTGGGAACATCTATATCTATCACTGGACGACGATAAGCTGATAAATAGATCGGTATACTAATATATTATTTCATTTACGATCATTATCTGGCATTTTATTTACGGAATTCTTACCACCAGTTAAGCCAATGGCGATGGAAAAGGCACACGAAGTTTTATGGGATCTTGCTTCACCTTCCATCGCTCCAAAAGGAATGGACAGCGTGTATCAAGACCATAATTTGCCAGAAGAAAAAGAGTTTTCAAAACATGTTAATCAAATATATACTCATAAGCTAGAGGTTTGAAAATCACACATCGCTAAAACATCATTAATATAGCAAATGTTATAGAAACCGCGTCTGATTGAGTCTGTTAATAAAACCAACCAACGTGATCCCTGTTGATGGTATTGTTTCAAATACTAATGTTTGTTAAATATAATAGTAGATAGGTCATTCAAGCTTGGATATTATTTGCTGTTGCCGTGCTAATATTAAGTGTGGAACTTTCGTTTCGCCTACACTCCGCCTACGACGTTGGCCTATCTATGGACATGTGGTATAACCACAGTATTAGGAATAACGTTTCATGAATACATTTTGCAACTATGTATTTCGCTCGTATTACTACAATATTCTTAACATTCTTCAACTTAAATTTAAAAAAAATATATATTTCCTAATAAAAAAAATAAATAAAGTCTGAAATTGGCACTAATTATAGAATAGATGAGAAACGTGATTGTCTTGCTATGGACCTGTGATATGAAGTATGAAAAGCTAATGCCAAGGAGGGTTATCAATGTAAGTATCGTTGGCAATCTAAAAAGATAATGATTGTTTGATTGAGGATTTTGATATGAAACTAGTGAGTGTAGATGTAGCTAATAGGTGTCTATGGATAGGAGTCGAAGAACATGTTGTTGGTGATAACCTTGAATAATCAAAATATTATTGAATTAATTTTGTAAGTAAATAAAAGGCTGTGTGGTAGCGGCTAAGAATACTACCAACCCTTACTTTGCTCGTGGATGTCGTAAAAGACGACTAAGAGCCTTATAATGATCTGGGCTAACTCTATCTGATGCTGTTTGATCAACAATTACATTCCCAAGGAGGATTGACGTCTGGTAGGCGACTGGTCATAAAACTTGTAGGTACTATTTTTTGTGTTTAGGAGGGCAGTGTTATGTTAAATTATTAATCATAGTGTGTAGTGTGTTTAGTTGTTAATCTTGGCTTGGGCTGAAAATCAACGGCTGGGATGTACCTGCATTCCTGGCCACAAGTTGAGCCCAATACCAATTTGTTTTTACTATTTGTTATTATTATTTTTTAAAAAAATAAAACATAATGTAATATTATTTTTCCTTTGTAAAAACAAATAAAGATCTTTTCTTTCTTTATTTCTTTCTATTGCCAATAACTTTTACAATATGTATTATGAAACAAGAGTACATATTATATCAACATCATCGACATCGAGTAGTTGGGATAAGGGTAGGAGAAAGATGTAAGTAAATAAGTTTTCATTAGATTTGCTCTGGTAAGATAGCATTCAAGTTCACAAACAGGTCTTAACTTCCAATATATACGCAGAAATTAAGGAATAGTGGTCGTTCAGTTCTCGCAACGTATTATATTTTCGTGTTTAAGGAGACGTGTGCCATCTACCTGACATTGTTTAGAAATTGTACAGCCTTAAAGACGAAAATATAAGTACGATGCGAGAATTGAATGTCTGGATGGGGAGGGCATAATGTGGGTTTTGGGTTCACACACCGCCCGTCCGTTGCCCTAGACTAAATAGGCTGAATTGTTCATGCCATAACCAACTAAAAAAAAGGATTCCATGACTAGAGTCTTTAACTTTGGAAATTTGTATAATAAATAAACTCGTTGCCTTTGCTTTGGCAATTTCATATATATTATGATAAGAATAAGAAGGTGATGATGATAATCTACATCACTACTCTTCCCTTCCCTACACAAATTAAATTAAATCATTTATCATGCACAGGTCCATACTCACATATTGTTAATTTTACATTTTTTGTTAATGAATCTAATAATATACCACCGGATCAAAATACGACCACAAGCTGAAAAGATCCGGGAAGAAACTCAGTAGGCTCTTCTTTTTTATATATCTTATTTGTTATATTACTTCTTTTAAAATACCTAATTTTATGCCGTGTGGTGACGGAGTAAGAATACAATTCACCTCCCACTATCTTACCTGTGGGTGATCGTACGAGACGACTAAGGGATAAAAAACGCATATAACATCTATGCAAGAGAAGGAAAACTCGAAACCAAACCCTGTACCAGCACGTCTGACCAGTGTGGTATATTAGGTCAATTTCCCTCCCATTATGGAGGAGGCTCGAGCCGAACAGTGCGACGTATATGAGCTGAAATGATGATGATGATAATGAAATGAAATTTTATGTGTATTACAATTATAATAAGTATTAGCTCTAGTGTGATGCTTTTCGAGCTAGAATACATTTTCAAAATATAATACAAGAACAAAAAGATTACAAGCAAACCAGATTTCAGAAGCGACCAGATAATTTTTAGTGGTAAGACTATGCTATTGACAGCTGTCTACAGTTACGGGCCGGTCCGTCCGGAGCAGTACCACACTTTCGCAGAAGATCGACGTCTGAGTAATAGCAATGTGCTATTGCGCTTCATTCGGTGGGCGAGAGAGCCGGAAGCCCAGCTGGGTGGATTCAGGGTTTTTATTGGTAGGCGGCGGCCTAGCTATACCCTTGATATTGCAAAGGGCCATGGGCAGCAGTAACGCTTACCATCAGGTGTGCTGCTTGCCCGTTTGCCACCATTAGCAATAAAAAAAGATGATGTAAGAGCATATTTATGAACATTATTATAAGAAAAGAAAACTCTAAATAAAATATAGTATTCAGAGAGATGAATACTATTCAGGAACCTATACGAGTTATTTGAGTAGTGTAATATTCAAAGCCAATATCTCTTCTAATATGAAAGATATTTATACCCAAGAACGAGATATTTTAGGGCCAAATAAGAAGATATTATTATTATTACAAACAATACCAAAATTCAGTTTGGTAGATCCACACATGAAAGCCAAACAATCCTAACATAACTTAGCAATAATCTTGGGCGGCCATTAAGTTTTCAATAAGAGAGGGCCACATATTGTAGAATATTCGTGCTCTATTATAATTTTGATACGGGTAAGGGATCGCCAGTTGGAATTAACTTATCACGTTGGTACCGCATCTGCATACCTTAAACATTTATGTGACGGGACGGATTTGGATATTTATTTGATTGTAATTTTACACTTGGATATGGAACTCTAAGATACATGAAATAAAACTATGTTTAAGTATATTATTGCGTTTATATTTTTGGAGTTTACTCCTTAAGAATCGATTTCATATAAGGCGCCCGGTATGAGAAAAATTTGAGGAGTAAAATCTAGTGATCGAATGAACTCGTTACGTTTTTGGTGCGCAACCTATTCTGCACCTTCACCTTTCACTTTCTGACGTGAGATAATACTTCACTGAACAGTTTTAATAAATGTAAATAAATATATATATATATATTATTTTTAGTCAAATGAGCTTTTTTTGCGCCTGTTTTGATAATCGTACTTAAGGAGTAAACTCCAGTCGTGCGTCGGAGCTGACACACACACTTTTTTAATTTTACATACATACATATCATCACGCCATATCCCTTGCAGAGTAGGCAGAGAGAACAGAGTGCCAGAGAACTCTATCCTTGCATACTTCACTCGCTTCTTCAACATTCATAATTCTCTTCATACACGGTCGCCGGTTTCGGAGACTCTTGACTCCACCTTCTTTCAGCACGTGACCAATCTGGTCTAGGTAAGTGAGTCTTGGTCTGCCCCGGTACCTACATCCTTCCGTTTAAATCATCCAATTAATCTTAATCATCCATCAACCATCATCATTCCGTCTTTTAATTTTCTTTGGCGATATGTTAAATACAACTAATAATAATGACTTGAAGGACGTGAAACATAGTTCTAAAGCGATCATGAAACGTTGAGAAGTGTTTGAAGCGTCAAGAAAGTAATAACCAAGCGAAAATAATTATAACAATATGATTTCTGATGTTAACGCGAATATCATTCATTTGATATAAAAATATTTGTACTTATTGCGTTTGTGTTAAATTTTCGTATCACTTTACAATATTCATTATCACAGAGCAGACTAGTACTCCGGTTTGTGTTTTATAGAAACTGTATCATAATGAAAATTCACAAATCACATTTTTCATTTTTTAAACCTTTTTTTTGGTAATCCGAGTGTCTTAATGGGCATGGTCAACATTTAAAAGGACATTTAACTACTATAATTTAATATTATACCACTAAGCTATAAAGATAGGACTATAGGTAGTAGCTGTTGCCAATCTTGGTAAGAGTCGTTTCAACTTTAGAAGAAAGCCTTTTATACATAGGTGTTGATAGACATATGGTAGATGAATTTTGATAATAATCATCATCATGTTCTTAGCTCAATTACTAGGATTCGATGCCATATGTATTCTTCTTGCATATTACATAAGTTTCGACCATAGTGTTGTAATTGGTCGCTTGCGTTCGAAAAATAATTGGTGACGAAACAGCATCAGATCGAGTTGGTTCAGATCGTTGTAAAGCTTTTTTAAGTCGTCATTTATGATATCCAAGTGCGATACAAGGGTTGGTAGTATTTGTTATCACCACCACAGAGTAAGGTGTTGATTATAATATATAATTAGAATGTTTTATCATAATAAAACTTTTATTCAATACAGTCTTTTTTTTTGCATATGGTGGCAAATGAGTAAGTAGCACACCTGATGGTAAGTGTAACTGCTGCCCATGGACCTTTGCATTCCAAGGGATTTTGCATTCCCTTGGTATTCCAAGGGAAGGCATAAGCCGCTGCCTACCAATAAAATCCCCAAACCCACTCAGTTGGGCTTCCGGCTCTCCCACTCACCGAACGAAGCGCAATAGCACATTGCTATTACTCAGACGTCGATCTTCTGCGAGAGTGTGGCACTACCCCGAACGGACCGGTCCGCGGCTGTAGACAGAAAACTGTCAACAGCGTGGTCCTACCACTATTAAAATATTCAATGGAATATATATAATTTTTCCGTGTAATGACGGAGTAAAAATACTATTCACCACCCCATATCTTACCCGTGGGTGATCGCACGAGACGACTAAGGGATATAAAAGGCATATAACACTTATACGAGAGAAGAAAATCTCGAAACAAAACCCTATACCAACACGTCTGTCCAGCGCGGCATAGTAGGTTAATTTCCCTCCCATTACGAAGGAGGCCCGAGCCCAACAATGGGCCGTTTATAGGCTTTGATGATGTGTTGATGTATATAATTTCTTATCTGTCTAATGACATATTGCAAGGCAGTTATCACTTGAAATTTGTTATGTAAGTTGTTTCTTCAATAATTGTGCTATAGAGTAGGTTATGGCTTACCTTGGTAACGAAGAAAACTATAAAGAACATAGAGTATTGAAAACTTTATAGAGTAACACAGTCGGTTGAATCATAGTGTATACGTAGAAAAAAGTTGGCATTATATAACTGGTTAGAGAATATCTTATTTTATTTCTATTATTGTAATGAAATCCGAGCCTGCTCCCACCCCGGTCTGGACACGGGGATCCAAGACACATATCTCAGCCGGGGATGCAAGAAATGCCCACACCCCAATATGTAGATTTGTACCTCTCCCAGCCGGTGGTCATTATTATACACCGAAGAAGATATTTTGATACTTGCCATGAAGACTATTATCGTGAAACCTTTATTTAGATAATTATAACATGGAAATATCATGGAAATATTTATTCACATATAATAAAAAATATTTAATTATGAAAATAGGAACTGAACTCAAATATATAATGACTGCACAGATGGTGTAGTGGTTAGAATACCGACCTTCCATGTTAGTTCCGTGGGTTCGATTCCCACGCAAAAATTTTTTAAACAACAACACTTTCTGGGTCGCACAAAGTATTACTTTGTGCGACCCAGAAAGTGTTGTTGTGAGTCTGGTTGTAATTTGTCTGGGTTAATTAGATGTTTGTAAAGTCCCCCGCAATATAGTACTTTTATTTTAAAAGAAGATAACATCTGGCATAAATTATTTTTTGTAATTTTATTTTGCTACAGTCTATACATGTCCTATTGAGCACTAGATTTGACTAGATCATTCAATAGAGGAAGTGAATTATACGAAAATAATTAGTATTCGATTTTGCTCCTGTGGCAGTAATATTTTTTCATTTATTTTTTGCGTACTTTAATTGATTTATATCCTCTGTTAAGGAATTGTTAGGAATGTATTGTATTTTAAATTTCTTTGTTAGCATTTTTATCCTATTATAAATTAACAATACAATACAATACAATAATTCTTTACTGCACACCATTTTTTTTAAGTACAGTAATAAAATTAGAAATATACATAATAATTTAACTTTGTTACAATTAGGCGGTCTTATCGCGTACTGCAATTTCTTGCAGACTTTAAAATTTACTTCATTTAATTAAACTTTGTTTAGAAATGAACATAACATTTTTAATGGTATTGTACTATTTCTGGCAAAGCGATATTTATATATTTCAAATATGATTCTAAAATACTAAGTTTAGTTATTAAAATTTATTATAACCATTATTGCATGTCGTGAATATTATTAAAATATGTGAATATCAATCATATTTCCTGCTAGGTGATGAAGTAAGATTAAATTTCACCAATCCTTATCTTGCTCGTGGGTATCGTATAAGATGAATGAAAGATGTAATATGCCTATAAAGTTTATACAAGAGAAGGCAAACTATAAAAAACCCTTACACTAATACTACAGTCCAGCCTCCAACCCAAAAGTGGGATGTATTTGAGCTAAGATGATGATTTAAGCTCCTTGAATGCACTAACAACACAACATAAACCATATTTCAAGCAGTACAACTAATTTCATTTGCATTTTAACTTTTAATATATAGAATTGCTAAAGTATCAAGATTATTTAATCTCAAGGTCCGCGACAGAACATGCCTGTAGCCAATCAGCACGATAGAGGAGAATGTTTTGTCTACCCGAGTTGAGTTGCCAAGAACCGTGTGCCAGTACTTCGTACATCGTGGGACATATGCCTCGAATATCCTTCATTGCGGGCGACATATTTCCATTAAGACAACCCTCTTAGAATAGGAGGTAGTAGATATTTGATGAATGTTAGTTTTGATGAGTTCTTGTTGACAGATTGACAGTGAATATTATAGTGGTCACTTTTACTACTGTCGATGTATGAAAGACTTTTAAAATAGTGACAGTTATTTTTTATTTTTGAACATTCTGACTGCACACATGGTTTAGTGGTTAACATTTGTATACATACCGTACTTATGTCATGGGTTTGACTCCCACGCAGAACAATACTTTGTGCAATCCACAAATTGTAATTCTAAGTCTGGGTGTAATTTAGGTACATTAATTGTATATTTGTAAAAGCCCTCGCAATGTAAGATCTATATCCTTAAAGCAGGGTGTATAAAAAAAATGACCAAAAACCATAGTTTGTGCTCATTGCTGTAACTTTGGTTCATATTATTTTTTAAATTTTATTTTTATATATATTTTTACCTTTTTTGGTATGATATGATATAGTTTGAATACTCCTTGCTCAATCCATCCGGGATGCCAGAACGGCGACATACGACCTCATAATCTACCATATACCCTCATCATCACCATCGGGTAGACCCCTGGTACCGATTCTTTAATCTCGTTCCATATATGTATATATTTCTCTAATTGTATTCTTAAAAATCTTAATAATATATGTATTTGAAATAAACCTACAGACAGAAGTTTACCCAGTGCTTTTAAAACCACTGCTCAATTAATAAGGAAAGTGTATTCCCAAATGGTCCAACTGTCACAAAATTTGAAAAAAAAAATGTAATAGAAAAAAGTCATTTAATAGTAAAAAGTAATTATCAATATAAATATTCAATTACAATAAATGATTGATGTTGTTGTGTGTTAAATAATGACATTCTATCATAGAAGATTGTATTTTCGATCTCCACGAAAGATAATTTTTATTGTACTGAACAAAATATTGTTATATGCATGTTATTTTTCATGATTAATTTGAAAATCACGTACATGACTAGGATTTTGTCCTTAGCGTAGCTTGTGGTCTGTAAAATTAAAAAAAAAAGTTCTAAATATATCTTTCAATCTTAATAGCTCTTACTATAACGAAGAATAGAAAATAATCCAGTTACCAATTATGAATTTACCAACGAGCCAATTAATATATTCAAAATGTGAGTCCCTAGCTCCCGCAATATGTCTCAAGACATTCTACTAGGGTTGTCCGGCACAGACACCGTATTACAGGATGATACAAATGAATTTCTTAATAGTAATTCTCGGTAATCCTTTTCCTTATTCTTCTTCTCCACTCGTTTATTTTACATTGTTGTGCAAGAGCATGCTCCATAAGATGAGTGGTAACTGCATTATCAGATTTTATAAGATTTTAAAAATGTAAATAATAATAATCCTCAGACAGAAGGCACGTGTAGCAATACATAACGCAGTGCTTGTCCCAACATTACTGTATGGAAGCGAGAGTTGGGTATGCAGAAAAGAGTATGAAAGTAAAATTAATGCGGTCGAAATGCGATCTCTACCGAAAATCTATGAAGTTAGGCTGATCGATAGCATTCGTGACGACGACTTAAGAGAGCGAGTAGGTATGAAAGAGAGTATTGGTGTAAAGATGCGAAAGGGAATGCTCCGATGGTTCGGACATGTGGAAAGAAGTCGAACGAACGTCTGGTTAAGAAGATATACAATGCAAAAGTGAAAGGATGTAGGTACCGGGGGAGACCGAGACTAACCTACCTAGACCAGATCGGTCATGTATTGAAGGAAGGTGGAGTCAAGAGTCTCCGAAACCGGCGAGCGTGTATGAAGAGAATTATGAATGTTGAGGAAGCGAGTGAAGTATGCAAGGATAGAGTTCTCTGGCACTCTGTTCTTTCTGCCTGCCCTGCAAGGAACATGGCGTGATGGTATGTATGTATGTATGTATAAGATTTTAATTTATTAAGAACATTTTAAAAAAATAATGGCATAATAATTAAAATTTATCTTATATTCTTTTGTTTATATTCGAAATTTTATAAAAAAATAATAATATTATAATATTTTTATGGCAGACAGCATTTTATATATTTGTTATTAAAATTTTACTAAGACCAATTCATTAATTTTCTCTTATCATTATCACTCATTATTAACTTACTCTTATCACAATTACTTGCTTAATTACTCTTCCATTGTACAGATTGCAAAAGTTATTGATAATAATTTTATGACCATTATCACTTTGATACGAAAAAAAAAAGATCATCATTATTATCTTACTATTACTATCAATTAATTTCAAAATTTTTATTAATTATCTGATTTAATATTATTTTTTTTATCATTTTTATATATTTATTCTTCATTACTTTACTATTCTTGAGTAATCTCATTGATACTAATATTTAAATAGAAATGATATCTTACGAAACTTTTTAATCCACGCTGTAGCTATACAATAATAATATGAGATCTGCGATTGTCGTATGTGCGTCTAAGAGAATTATTAATGCTATTCTGCACCCGACGGTTAAGGATACCGAAGATTGAATATGGGCTTATTTAAATAGTTCAGACCGGACTTAATGTTGGAAATTGTGATTCAGCTAAGGTATTTGTGTGAGAAATTGACTTATGACTTGAGTTGACTTGACTGCTGACTTAATATAAACTTTATTATCTTCAAGATGTTCTCCAATATGTTATTGGTGAATATATAAATACCATATATTATTCATATGTAAAGTGTTTGACAGGTCCTTCTTTAAACAAAATTTAAGGAGAACATTTTTTTATATAAATAGGGCCTGGGTGTGCTCATGATATTTCTAAGTTCCATGAATGGTAGTATCATTTATGATGGCAAATGATGGGGAGGAATGAGCGTGTTGCTTGCTCATTTGCCACCATAATTCTACAAAAAGTACTTTAAAAACAAATTATAAACTAAAATCACAATATCTTAACAAGGAGATATGAGTATGTACTCATTTATAAGATACTAGAATATACCTCACCTCGTTACAATATAGAACATTATAATGTACCTATATATGCACTGCATGAAACCAATGCGAGCATATACATGCTCGCATTGGTTTACGAAGACAGACGAAGAGAATTATGAATGTTGAGGAAGCGAGTGAAGTATGCAAGGATAGAGTTCTCTGGTACTCTGTTCTCTCTGCCTACCCTTCAATGGATATAGCGTGATGATATGTATGTATGTATGTATAAAACCAAATTTATATTACACAAATATGGCAGAGTAATTTATTTCCATGAAACATTTAGTTAATTATTGCTGCTACTGTTGTGTGGTAGCGGCTACGAATACTACAAACCCTTATTTTGCTCGTGGGTATTATGTGGTATAAGACGACTAAGAGCTTTATATAGACCTAGGCCAACTCAACCTACCACATTCCCAAAGAGGGTTGACGTCAGACTTCAGGCTGCCAGTCATAATACTATTGCCAATAAATTTATATACACATTGCTCAACCCCAAATAATTGGGATAAGAGCAAGCAAATGACGATGTTGATTATCCTTATTGAATCAGAACAGTGACGAACTAAAAACATACATACATAGCCTCACGCCTGTTTCCCAGAGGGGTAGGCAGAGACTACGGATTGCCACAAACCACGATCCTGGCATACTTCCATCGCTTCATTCACACTCATAATAGTCTTCATGCATGCTCTACGATTACGCATACTCTTAATAAGACCTCTCGTCAACACATCTCCAACTTGGTGCAGAAAAGTATGACGTGGTCTTCCTCTTGTATTCGTCCCATTCACGCTTGCTTTATATATTTGCTTCGTCAACCTCTCGTTACTCATTCTTTCTAAATGTCCAAACCACCTCAGCATACTCTTTTTGATCTTTGTCACTACTTCTTCATTCTCACCACAGCGCTCTCTTATAACACTATTCCTAATTTTATCTTTCATACTTACATCACACATACTACGAAGAGCTCTCATCTCAACAGCATTTATTCTACTTTCATGTCTTCCCTGCCAAATCCAACTTTCACTACCATACATGAGAGTAGGTACTAATACTCCCTTATGTACAGCTAAACGTGCCTTTTTGGACACGTTTCTGCTTTTCATAAAGGTGTATAGTGCCCCATTCACTCTATTACCAGCATTTACTCTTCTTTCAACATTATCATCATTTTTACCATCTCTAGTAAACAAAACACCCAAATATAAAAATTCTTTCACCTGTTCCAGTTCCTCACCATTTATAAAAATTTTACATTCCGTCATACATTTATCCTTTTCAAAAACCATAATTTTCGTCTTACCTACATTTACTTTCATACCTTTTCTTTCAAAAGCTTCATGCATAGTAGTTACCATCGCCTGCAAATCTTCTGCCGATGATGCAAGTAATACCTGATCATCGGCATAAAGAAGACATTTGATAAGTAACTCATTCATTCGTAAACCACAATCATTATTTTTCAGATCTTTCAAACAGCTATCCATGAATAGGTTAAACAGCCACGGGGTCGCTACACATCCCTGTCTAACACCTTTATCGATATTAAACCACTCCGTGTAGGCTCCGTTTATTCTTACGCACGCCCTGGAATCCTTATAGATGGATTTCAACGCGTGAATAAGATGGCTGTCCACCCCATACATAGACAGTACCGACCACAGTTCATTCCTCCTCACTTTGTCATAAGCTTTCTCCAAATCAATGAATGCACAAAAGATTTTCTGACCTTTAGCCAAAAATTTCTGCGTCACGCATCGTAAGGAGAAGACTTGATCCGTACAACCCATACCTTTTCGGAAACCTGCTTGTGCATCCCATATTTTCTTGTCGGTTACTTTCACTACTCTTTCAATCAATACTTTCGCATACAGTTTGCCGACTATGCTAAGGAGGCTTATGCCCCTGTAGTTCCTACAATCTTGCTGCGAACCTTTCCCTTTGTACAAAGGTACAATTACAGCCTTACACCAGTCGTCAGGTACTTGGCCATTAGTCCAGCAGAGATTGAAGAGCTGGTATAGCATGTTAGCTATGATATCCTGTCCAGCGGTCAGCATCTCAACTGTAATCCTGTCGTATCCTGCAGATTTACCCGCTTTCATACCTTTCAGTGCGTTCATAATTTCCACCATAGTAATACATTCTCCATCCTCAAGATCTCTTTCACTCTCAAATGATAGATCTTGTGGCTCTTCTCTTTCAAATAAGCTTTCAAAATACTCCTTCCATCTCTCTAGTACACATTCTTCTCTATTCACTATCCTTCCATACTTATCCCTGATCGAAGCAAGCTCTGTACTTTGAACTTTACCTCGAGCTGATCTTATGGATTTCCAGAAAACCTTTAAGTTTGATTGGTAATCCTGCGATAATCTTCTATCATACTCGTCTTTCTGATCCTCTTTCTTTTTTCTGACAATTTCTTTCACTTCTCTTTTTCTTCTCTTGTACTCTTCTTTGGCTATGTCTATATCATGAATCGTTGCTTTCTCTATTCTCTCACTGGCTTTGATAGCAAGCCAATCTATCCAGGCTTTCTTCTTCTCACAAACTGCACTCTGCACATCTTTGTCCCACCATATATTCTTCATCTTATTTACTTTCCTTCTTCTGGTCACGCCACATGTTTCTGTAGCAACATTTACCACATTTTCTTTAAAAGTCTTCCATAATTCTTCCATATCACTAATATTAACCGAACCATACAACTTTTCTGTCAGTTTACTTTTATACTTCTCTCTAACAATCTCATCTTGCAAATTCTCTACTTTTATCCTTTCTAGTACACTTGTCGTGTTATGTATCCGGTTTCGCCACGTTTTTATGAGACCACTTATTCTAGTCATTACTAGAAAGTGGTCTGTATGGATACCAATACCGCGATACACCCTGGTGTCTAGAACTTTGTTTCTGATTCTTTCGTCTACTATTATAAAATCAATCATACTCTTTCTTACATTCTTTGCTTCGCGTGTATACATATGGATCTTTTTGTGTTCAAACATAGTGTTTGTAACACAAAGGTTCGATTCCAAGCACACCTCTAGCAGACTTTGACCATTTTCATTCACACTTTCATCACCAAACCTTCCTAAAACGTTTTCGAATCCTTTTCGGCCTACTCCCACCCATCCATTAAAATCACCTAGCAAAATCAACCTTTCATTTAACTGGCATAATCTTAAAACATTTCTTAGTTCCTCCCAAAACTTTTCTCTTCCATCCTGCTCACATTTATTTTTAGTCAAACCCGTGTTTACAGGAGCATATACTCCTACAACAAAAATACGGGTCAGACCCACTTTCATTCTTAACCATACTAATCTAGCATTCACACAATCATACTCTTTCACACATTGAGCCATTCGAGCAGAAAGAAGGAGACCAACTCCCTGGCAGGCTCTAGTAGTCATTTGTACCCCGGACCAGTATGCCATATAAGGTCCATGACTAGCTATCTCACATCCCTTTCGCTTCGTTTCATTCACACAAAGAATATCAATCTTTTTATCATCCATCATTTGACATACCTCATTTAATTTCTCTTTCATTCCTCCTCCTACATTCAACGTGGCAAAACGGCACTCCGTAGACCGCTTTAAAAACTAAAAACACCATCTAATATATTTTTTTTCTTTTCATACGGATACAATACAAAACATTAAAGAATAATCAAAATCATCACAACAAAAACACAAAATTATAATAAGTTATATACTTACACGACAACTTTGTAGAAAAACTGAACGTAAAAATGTGTATTTAAGAAAGAAACATTGCCTTGAGTTACTTATATTTTCTCCAACAAAGTAGGATAATAAAAATATAATTAATATGCAGTGTTCGTCAGCCCTCAAGTCGGCTGACGCTCTGGGAGCCGGACAATGAAATATTGGCTCATTAGCCCGTCGACTGATTAATTGGGCTTCTTATATGCGGTGTGGTATCAGTAATAGCGAGTATGAAGAGAAATAAAAAGAAAGAATAATAAATATTATTAAATGACTTCTAATGTTTACGCGAGTATTACACATTTGAAATGAAATTACTTTTATGGATTCTATCGCGTTTGTATTTTATTTTTAATTTCCCGACGTTTCGAACACTTTACACTGTAAAGTGTAAAAGTAGTTTTATTTCAAATAATATTAAATATCATAGAATACAAACTAAAAATCATATTATTTTCAAGTTATTATACTATCCATACCCGGGAAATAAATTTTGAGCAAGTTATTTTTGCCATACCACTGGCTTATTTTTTACAAATCATAATCAATTGCTTGCTTAAACTCGACCAGATATTACGTAGGATCATGATATGCGATGATAACATATTCTGGTTTAATAGAATCCTTTTCTCTGTTGCCTTAAAAATATCCATGTTGTAATTAAACGTAAATATTGTTGGTTATTATTAATAGTAGTGATTTGAATCGGCCACGGATGACAAGGAAGCGGTACTACTGGTCGGTATAATGGCGATGGGGAGGTATACATTGTGTTTTAGAGCCGCACGCCGCCCTTGCGTTGCCCCAGATGACATGGGTGTATCCAGACTATAGCCAGCCATAGAATATATAACATTTTTACATCAATTAAATTTTACTATATAATGTTCTTTTAGTGAATTAAAGTAATCGCCTCATAATCGCCTTTTAATAGTAGGTTATTTTATTTAACATATAATGGACGTTGTATCTGATATTATAAATCTATATTTGCATTCTGAACGAGACCTAATAAGGAAAATACGATAAAACGTTTGATGTTGAACTTTTTTCATACTATTTGTTTTCTTTTAAAAAATTTTCAATACCCGCTATAAATGTGACCAAACCCTTAGCTTGTCGGCTCTCAACTTAGCCATTGTATTGTTTATACGGTGGATATAATGCGTTTTGTTGGTAGCGATACTAAGCCTAGTTAATTGATGTCAGAAGTTAGGTATGTAGGTAACTGCACTAGTGTGGTGGTATAGTTTCTTGATCAGGTAAATACTTCGAAGGTTATCGGTTCTGGTGAATTCAAATACGCAAATATTACACGTTAAATGTGCATGAGATATTTCTTTCTTGTATCTATAGAACTAGTAATATTTGTGTAGGATACTCTAATAGACTACTACGGTAACTTTGAACTGTTACGTGGAGTTTTAAAATTGACTTTAAAAAATGATTTATATTTTACTAAAATATATGTCCATCCATCAATCCATCAGCCCATAGACGTCCACTATTGGACACAGGCTTCCGTAAATACCTCCCTCGGCAGAAGGATTACCGATCGCATTTGGTTTTATAAATTTCCCAGGAAGTGTTCCTATCTATTCTTTAGGTGACGCCTCAGCTGATTATGACTCCAAGTATTATTTTGATACTATATTGTGCTTTTATTTAGCCTGTTACATACATAAAAGAAAATCTGTAAAATTTATATATTCATTATATTGCTGTTTTACATACACATTCATATCATCACGCCATATCCCTTGCAGGATAGACAGAGAGAACAGAGTGCCAGAGAACTATATCCTTGCATACTTCACTCGCTTCCTCAACATTCATAATCCTCTTCATACACGCTCGCCGGTTTCGGAGACTCTTGACTCCATCTTCCTTCAGTGTATGACCAATCTGGTCGAGGTAGTTTAGTGTGGGTATCACCCGGTACCTACATCCTTCCACTTTTGCATTGCTCTTTTAGGTTATAAAAGTTTAATATGCCATAATTCATAATTCTAAATCACCTATTAATTATAGGTGAATCAAGACAAAACTGTTAAATAAATATTACCCTACTCAAATCCACACACAATATCACAAATAGGATAGAAATTCTAACTCTTTCTCACAAGTTATAAAAGAAAGAGAGGATGGATAGCTTTATTAGTCTCACATGAACATAATTGTCGAATACAGATGTCGCAGAACCCAACCGAGATTAATTCTAACAAGGGACGCACTATAATTATACGGGTTACGTTTAGGTGTAAGTTATAAAAGATAGCAAGATAATGTTTAATAGGCAGTGATGTGAAAAACGAGGAGGCTCGAGTCGTTGAACGTATATGAGCTGTAATGATAAATTTGAAAGAAAATTTTAGTAAATTTCTTAATATAATCTAATAATTCTTAATTTTCATTATAAATGGATAAATGGACTTCCACATTCCAATAAAGATATGATGTTCGTTATTTTTGAACATCCTAAAGTATTGTCATGCGCGAGAATCCAATCCATTCAATAACTTTGAGACGATGGTCAGGTGGCGGAATGATCTATCTAGTGTATCTATATAGTTATATATAAACTATACCAACACGCGTGACCAGCGTGGTATTACTATACATATGTAGGTCAATTTCCCCACCAATATGGAGGAGGCGTGATTCCATCAGTGGGACATATATGAGCTGAGATGATGATAATGATAATATATAGATACATTAGATAGATCATTCCACTACCCATGACTTATATCGTGATTCATGTAGTGGATTCAACTTGACACTCTTTGTGGTAAATCAGGATTCACTACAAGAGTGGCAGCAGCTCTCTACTGAAAAATGAAGAACATTCCACTGCGGTTGCCAACCCATCATCCAAGTATGGCAATTACAGCAGTATCGACTCATTTATGAGGGAGACGCCGTCTAACAGTGAATGACGAAAAGAAAACTAAAAATAAAATAAATTGTAGAATTCATTTAAAATAATAAATTAAATAAAAATCAAGTAAAGATAATATACTGTAATCATATTTGCCCAGCAAAAATACATACTTTATGTGTACATATATTTGCTGCATACAAACACGTAAAATCGCAGATTTTAATTATTTTATATAAGAACACAAATCGCTATCTCTTAACACTTTCACCATACGTTAACAATCCGTGTATAACACACGTAGGCGGCGATGGCGACAGATCACGTGATCAGGTATAATCCTACCGAGAGCTAGCACACACGGATCGCTGATCCGGGGATGAGTCCGCTAATATTGGCAGCAATGTTTGCATTGCAAACAATATTATTTATCAAATGGAAATTGGTTATGTCTGCAATCTATTTTATAATAATTTAGTTAGTTTATACATAAATAAGTATTCAGCTAGTGTGAGTCTTTATCCATTCATAGCTAGCCATAGCTTAGTTATCACAATTAGTACTAAAGTTCCTGAACAAAGAGTACAAAATACAAGCATGTTTGTATTATATACCTCATCATCATCACAGCCCATAAATGTCCCACTGCTGCGCTCGGGCCTCCTCCGTAATGGGAGTGAAATTAACCTACTATACCGCGCTGGTCAGACGTGTTGGTATAAGGTTTTGTTTCGAGTTTTCCTTCTCTCGCATAGATGTTATATGCGTTTTATTTCCCTTAGTCGTCTGGTACGATCACCCACGGGTAAGATATGGTATGGTGAATAGTATTCTTACTCCGTCACCACACGAAAAGTTTGAATTTTGTACCTACATTATCATAATAAGAAAATCTAAACAATGAAGGTAGGTGGATTATATATTGATGTACCTATATGATTACGTTGTTGATTTCGCACAATATTATTGCAATCTGGAAAAATCTTAGTTGTTTTTAGATTGTAAGCAAACAATTGTTAATTTTCTGTAAAATGTATAACAGTAAATAAAAAAGAAAGTGTGTGTGTCAGCTCCGACGCACGACTGGAGTTTACTCCTTAAGTACGATTATCAAAACAGGCGCAAAAAAAGCTCATTTGACTAAAAATAATATATATATATATATATATATATATATATATATATATATATATATATATATATATATATATATATTTATTTATTTACATTTATTAAAACTGTTCAGTGAAGTATTATCTCACGTCAGAAAGTGAAAGGTGCGCAGAATAGGTTACGCACAAAAACGTAACGAGGTCATTCGATCACTAGATTTTACTCCTCAAATTTTTCTCATACCGGGTGCCTTATATGAAAATCGATTCTTAAGCCTTATATGAAAATCGATTCTTAAGGAGTAAACTCCAAAAACGAAACATTATTGAGCCTTTACTAATAGCAAAAAAAAAATATGATAATAATCATATATGATGTTTACGCGATTATTACACATTTGAAAAGAAACTGTTACGGTTTTTTTTTATTTTTTTACTGGAATTTTAATTTTCTACTATTTCGAACACTTTTTAGCGTTTATAGTTATAGAAGGACTATGAGCACTGAAGTGATAGGATAAAAATATTTCGAATGTTTAATACACGCGTAGATATCAGAAATTATTTTATTTCAGCTCATATAGGTCCAACTGTCAGGCTCGAGCCTCTTCTTTAACAGGAGAGAAATTAACCTACTATACCACGCTGGTCAGACGTGTTGGTATAGGGTTAAGTTTCGAGTTTTCCTTCTCTTGCATAGATGTTAATGCATTGCATATCCCTTAGCCGTCTCTTACGAACACTTTTGGGTAAGATAGGGGATGGTGAATTGTATTCTTACTCCGTCACTACACAGAAATTATTATTATCGTAAAAATTGTCGTTATAAATCGGCTAAGAGATCACCGAAAGATTAGGTAGCACTTTCTTGGGTAACATATAACCTTACTGTTATCGCCAAACTTCTTTGCAAGCATGGCAATTACGGCAATAACCGATGGTTTGTCATGCCTTGGTATTCTGTATAGACACTTACATCTAGTAATGATTAGAAAAAGGCTTGACGATGACGATTTATTACACAATATATTACAAAATTTCGATAACAAAATATCAAACTACCCACATCATTTATACATATAACAGCGTTTTCAATTAGTATGATACCTATCTTACACTAAAAGTACCTTTAGACCCTGTCCGTATGATATGTAAATATATGTTAATGTACGAACATTTCACAACTATAACCTCACAAACTAACCCGTAACTTTACGTGTTTATACCAAATGCAGATGTGGGCTTAAAATTAATATGTTTTGACTTGATTATCATTTGGTTGTATTTACATTACGTTATCTATGGATGAGCGTTACAATTTGTTTTAGTCGTATAATAATATAACATTAGCAGTTTTTCGTGTGGTGACGGAGTAAGAATACTATTCACCACCCCATATCTTACCTGTGAGTGATCGTACGAGACGACTAAGGAATATAACATGTATGCGAGAGAAGGAAAACTCAAAACAAAACCCTATACCAACACGTCTGACCAGCGCGGCATAGTAGGTTAATTTCCTTCCCATTACGGAGGAGGCCCGAGCCCAACAGTGGGATATTTAAGGCTGTGATGATGATGATGAAATTCGTAAAAACTTATTTAAGAGCAAAAAAAGGAATATCACATGAGGGATTCGAAACAACATCTATTGGCAATCGTTCCAATCGTCTTACCACTTAGATAAGAGTAAGCTTTCGTGTGACATTCAATTTGCGGCTCATATTGTTTTGAGGTCTTTATGGGAGACTCTTTTTTGCTTGTAGGCGTCATAAAATACGACTAAGGTATGTGTAAGCAGATAACGTCTATGCAAAAGATGAAAAACTGATTTTAAATTGGTCTGAAATAATGAGAAGAAATCATTTCTTCTCATTATGTCAGTATTATGGAAATAGTATGTCAACGTTTAATTTACATCAACTTACACCAAGACTTCAATTTGGAAATTAATGATAAACAACAACTTACAAATTAATGACAAGTATTGTAACTCTATGAAAAATTATCAAATCTTCTCAAATAAATTAAAGATTACCTTTTTTGACGGTATAAGTAATGATACTTAAAGAATAGGTTTGAAAGAAAAGGTTATATATATAAATCTCAAAAATATTTTACAGAACTCACCCAGAAGGTCAGTTCTTCTCATCAATGAAATAAACAGGGTTATCAATGAAATTAGGAATACATTTTAATGATAAGACTGCTAGCAAAGTCTGTAAATTACTTAGCTTAGTAAAATTTACACTGTAGCCAATTATATTGAAGCATTTCTGCAGAAAAATATAAAAATCATATTCCACGTAACTAAGGTCCTACAAAGTATAACAACGCCCTTCAGCGGACGGACGGATCGTAGCGAGACGCGCACTAAAATAATAAACTCAAAATAAACAAAAAATATATAATAGAAAAAATAAAAATTCGGTTAAGCGGCACACAAGCCGAAACCGAAACGTTCTGGATTGCCCTCGAGAAGATAGGTACGAGCTCTTTGTTGGGCCATTAAATTAGCAACTATTTGTAATGGCTAACCGATAACAACTATCTATCTATCTACATATTTTTTAATTTCAAAACTATTTCATTTCCATTTTTGCGATGTTTCGAAAACTTTTCAGTGCATATAGTTACTGTCGGAAATATTTTCTTAAACATCACACACACACGGGCTATTTAAATTTATTTTTTTAATACTAGTTATACCATAGATTATGTTAATAAAATTTACTTTATGGCAACTGTAAATTTTTAGGAATAAAAGTAGCCTTTTTTTGGGGGCGGCTATAGAATGGTCACACCCCGCTAATTCCATCCGGGGTAACAGAAAAAGTGGTGTGCGACGCCATAGACCCGCCCTGCAATCTACCTCTCTTCGCCAAGCGCGTGGACCACCAGAACCCTGTGCTTTGTTTACGGTGGCCTGAAGAATGAAAATAGCTAACGTGCTATTTTAGATTATAATCCGATTCTTTTCGGATTGAATTAAATAATAAACATCCAGCAATCATTCAGAATTGTATTATTATGCATTTTAGCTCATATATATCCCACTGTTGGGCTCGAGCGTCTACTATAATGGGAGAGAAATTAATCTACAGTACCTCACTGGTCAGATGTGTTGGTATAGCGTTTGTTACGAGTTTTCCTTGTCTTACATAGTTATTATATGAATTTTATATCCCTTAGTCATCACTTACAATCACCCACGAGTAAGATAAGGGGTGGGGTGAATTATATTCTTATTCCTTCACAACATGGAAAACTATTCTCATTTATAAATTATATCTAATCGAAGTTACGATAAAACTAACCTTAATTTCGCCGATGATAAGGACTGGATATCAGTGGACCGTATACAAGGCGATAAAGGGATATTTTTACTATGGGTTTGCATGCTATCCTTTTCATCATCCCGAACGTTCGGGCGAGGTGTAATCATTCCATAAGCTTGTCGCCAAAAGTTAAATAAAATTAACATTAATATGCAATAATTTCTATTTTCATAAACGTTAGCTAATAATCTAACCGCTAATTTAAAGGCCCGTTCCTAACAAACGTTACGACTGAAGCAATCCTTTTTTTTTCATGCTTTCTCCTTTACTGGGAAATGACTTTCTGACTCTTAATCTCTCTCGCAATCTCATTAAAATTTTATAATTCAAAACTGCGAAAAATTAAAATTTGTTACAGGTCCTCAACTAAGGATTTGTTCGATGTACCATTGCTAAAGAATATGAAAATTAAACGAAAACCGTGATGACCAATATGAATAAGAAGAAAAATCGTAACTGCTCATGCATTCCAATTTGGGATAGAAACTCTTTTAGAAATTGGAAAATTGTCTACTATATACGAGAGACCAGTCAAGCTAGCTTACTTTTATTTCTAGTGTTCTTTCTTTTACCGTTATATTATTTGTACTTGTATCTTAGTCGTCTATATCGCAGAAAATCAAATGGCAACACATACTATTCTCAGTCCCTTCTTCAGCTTGCCAGGCATTTTGGCGTTCATGTTAAAGCTTCGTGTGCTGACTTTGTATTATATTAAATATTTTAATGTATTAGATAAAAATTAATAGTTTTGATGTAATTTTAAGAAATGTGACACAGAAGAAGGGCTAATGTGTACTGAATATAATATAACAATACTTGACATACATTTTTGTATTCTATCAACATACACAGAAGATATAAGGTATAAATATCAGTAACGGTCATGGCATTATTGAAGGGATTTGACTTACTGATGGATTAATTACTTCAAATGCAGTGTCAAAAAAGACTTACCATGTAAAAGACGTGATAAAGATTGATCAACGTGAATAAGAAGAGGCAGACTAATGACTGTTGTGACAAAATACTTTTAAATTTTAGGCAATACCTAAGGCAATGAAAACATCAATAATACATTGTAGCATAAGTTTAAGTATCATCATTCTCCTACTCTTATCCCAATTACTTGGGTTTGATACAATATGTACTCTTCTTTAATAGTACATATTGTAGAAGTTATTGGCTATAGTTTTATGACCGGCCGCTTGCCAGACGTCAACTCTCCTTGGGAATGAATTGTTGATTAAAAGGCATCAGATGGAGTTGGCCCAGGTCGTTATAAGGCTCTTAGTCGTCTTTTACCTACGACATCCACGAGCAAAGTAAGGGTTGGTAGTATTCGTCGCCGCTACCTTTAATTAGAAGAAAATCTTTAATTAGATTATACGTACTAATTAAAAAGTCACTGTGGTCTTAAATAAACGTTTTATTAAACGAATCTTGATGACTAGGTGGAGTTAACTGTATAGAACCTTAATAAGACAATCGGTTACGCACCATTGCACCAATGCTATACTGTTTAAGTGCAACAAAGATTAGGTACTGTCGGTGAGAAAATTGTTTTAATTAATGAAAATTGTTTTAATTGTTTTAATTAATATTAAATGAAATTGTTTTAATTAATATTTAATTGACTCACAATAATAATGTGTCGATTAAATGTGGCGTCAATTAGTTATCATTTTTATTTAAATAAAATGGTTTTGCTATTACTACCAGGCAGCAGTAGAGCGTAGGGGCATATTTTCACATCAACTTTAAAAATATAAAACTAAAAGATTTCTTAAAACAAACAAACAACACAAACTTATAAGACGAAAAAATATTCTGCAGTAAATTTTTATCTAACTTTGATTTAATGTGCGTTCAATATTAATCTATTTTAAACTATAAAAAATATATTTAAAAAAGTATATTATCTATTTATTATTCACTCTCGAATAGTATCTCCGAACCTCTCATTTTGAATTAGTAGATAGTTTATTTAAAAAGATAAAAATGAGATAAATATTTGTCTATTTTACTTTAGTTTTTTAAGTTTAATTTTTTTTTAATTTATTTATGAAAATCTTCCACCGAAGATTATAAACATATTGATATGTTTAACCAACCAACCAACTAAACACAGTGTTAGTCTTCAAGCATCGCTATAAAATTTCTTGAAAAGTTCAAACACAGTTTTGGCTTACTCCACGATTAAGGTAGTATAACAACGAGGTTGTTTATTATTTTTTCTATTATTATAATAACTCTTTTATTATTAATTATACAAATATGATATAAACACGTTTCAAGACAGGTCGTCACTTAATTGCTAGTGTCGTGTACGTAGCCTAATCTCGGTGTAGCGTGCCGAATCGCAACTCCCGTGCGACAATAACCGGTCCAGATGCTATGTTGCAAGACATAATATTTGCGGTAAAAATTTTAAACAAATTCTCTTTATTATTAGTGTGAGTTTTTTATTATCATACGTCTTTATCCGCGGAGGAGAGTTATGACAAACATATTACGTCAATATAATAATGCAACTTACAAATTTATAAACTCTGAGCATTGAAAATTCAATCTTTTATCCGAAAAATTTTTTTTTATCCGAATTACTGAAAAGCATTTAACATGCTCGATTATTTATAAAAACTTGAATACGAGCAAAAATTTTTATTATTTTTTTATCCGTTTAAAATCTCGTAATGATTTTTAATCGAACGTTAATATGCTAGACCGATAAAGCAGTTGTTATTTTGTCAAACTCTATGTATCTCCTATTAACCTCTACTATCGATAGGCGTTCCTAAGTGGGGTAGATACTATAATCGCCACGCTTGGTTAACAGGTAAGGCGATTTTAGTTAGTGTTATATAATATATTGCGCAGGTGAGTGCTCTGCTTATTTTCTTTCCCTCTGCTCATTTTTATGGCACCCATGGAATAGCAAGGATTGACAACAAATTGTATACGAAGATTTGGTCAAAATAGAGATTCACATAATCATCATCATCACAGTGCTTTTATCTCAATTATTTGTAGACGACGCAATATCTGCTCCTTTTCCAGTGTAGATATATATTGCAAAAGTTTTGGCACTAGTTTTATGACCGGCCGCCTGCCTGACATATTCAAAGATGTAATTGTTGACCAGATACATGAAATGAAGCATTTCTTAATCATCTTTTACGAAACCCACAAGCAATGTATAGATATAGTGATGAGAAATATGTTCTACGTGTATTATATATAATTTTACGCATTAATTAAGGCTTTTACGGGAAGGATCAGTAAAAGAGAATTTTTATTTGGTGGTCTGTATGTTTTAGTGATCAGTCTGCCAGTTTTAGCGACTCCCGACGAAATATAAGGTATGGTGAAAAACTTAATTATTAATTCGGCGAAACTTAAATCCTTTTAATTCTTTTTATAAAATAGAATACTTATTTACAAGTCTACCAGCCCTATTTGCTGATGTCTAACTATTATGCTGAATAAATAATTGTATGGACTATTACGTCTACTAAATAATTGAATGGGTTTCAGCAAGTATGTCATTAACTTTACGAGGGGATTAAACTGATGATTAAATTATGTGAAATGAGTTACTCTTTATCTTTATAACATGTTTAAGGATTTAGATTATCTTTGATTTTAAATAATCGTTCCTTTACTACTGAATATAAGCTTCCTCGGGCAAGGTATTAAAGCTAATTATGGCTTGCCTTGCTTAGCAGTCTGGACGGCAGTCTTTTTTCATCATCATTATCCAACTTTTATCCTAATTACTTGGGGTTGACGCAATATATCCTTTTCTTCCACACAATCTTATCAGGTATCATCTCTGTGTTCACTCTCTTTTTATCCATATTATGCTTCACGCGATTCAATTATCTTTTCTTTGGTTAACACTTTAAGAGTAAATGAAGACAACAAGCCTTCAACACTTGCAGAAATTTATATCTACCCTATTAGATATTAAATTTTGACCCAAAATTTGACCCACATTTTTTCATTTTAATACAAATTAATACATATTCATTGCCAGTACAAAAAGAAAATGATTCTATAAGTAAAATTGTATATTGTTTATGATCTGTTATTATTAAAGCATTTAATTTATGATAATTATGATTAATTAAAATTATGAATTTGTATTAATTTGTATTAAAATTGTGGGTCGAAATTTAACCATTTAGAATATATACAATGCGAAAGTGGAAGGATGTAGGTACCGAGGGAGACCGAGACTAACCTATCTAGACCAGATCGGTCATGCACTAAAGGATAGTGGAGTCAAGAGTCTCCGAAACCGGCGAGCGTGTATGAAGAGAATTGTGAATGTTGAGGAAGCGTGTGAACTATGCAAGGATAGAGTCCTCTGGCACTCTGTTCTCTCTGCCTACCCTGGAAGGGACATAGCGTGATGGTATGTATGTATGTATGTCAAAATTTAATATCTTATAGGGTAGATATAAATTTCTGTAATAACAATAACATATTAGAAGGAAGACACCTCAGTCCTCCCGTGACCGTGATCACTGTAAAGTGTTCGAAACGTCGGGAAATTAAAAATCAAATATAAACGCGATAGAATCCGTAAAAGTATTTTTATTTCAAAAGACATACAGTATTCTTAACTCGTCTCCACATAAAGGTTGGTGGGTGCCATTACTCGTATTATTATTATTATATCGTCCTCATTATTATAATTATTTTACTTGTTACTTCATTATGTTATTTCAAATATCAGTGTGAAAAAGAAATCCAACATGTACGCCATATTGAAACTAAGATACAATTATCTGTCTTCATTTATTTACTATAGTTAGGAGATATTCACACATTACATGGCCATTTAGATATCCAAATACTTTAAACATTGTAGCGGCAATTACTTGTTCTTAGGTCTTAAATAGATGCACAGATCTACACAGAGTAATACAAATACCAATGGGATTACTTGACATTGAACTAAAGTTAGTGATAGGTAGAATATTAAGATGATTTCTTTGCAATACAAAGACTTATTCTCTTTCGTAAAAATAAATCCTTTTAGAAAAAGTAAAGGTTTTTTTTTTATATTAATGACATCCATGGGTAAGAACGTTGGGATGAATTCTATTCTTACTCCCTTTCCACACTGATAAAACGTATAGTACTTATTTTATTTAATACTAAGATGAAAGTCTGCATTATTTACATGTCTTTATAGAGTTCGACCGATTGATTAACATAAGGAAACTTGAAATTTTAGCGGGAGAATCTCGCCTTTTTTTGTTGCAGTTTATTTTTGATTGGGCACAATCTTTTTTCACAGACTTATTACATCATATTAGTCGACCAAATTAACGCTATTATGCACTAATCTTAAAGAAATTCCATAAAATCAATCGAAATACTGTTAGGAATTTAAAAATTAATTATAAACGTGACAAAATCCGTAAAAGATTTTTATTTTAAATTTATAATACTCGTGTAAATATCAAAATTCTATATAGACAAAATTCATTCTGTAAAAAATTAAATCCGTAAAAATAGTTTTTTACAAATTTATTTTCACCTTTTCACTTAGTTATATTTCGAACATATACATAAATCAAGGACTATAAAATGAACATAACGTCATTGCGATTATCTCGGGTTTCTCACACACTGTCTCGACCATTTGTTTAAATTACATTACCCATGTGCATACTTGTATTAGGTATATCATGTACTACAATGCGATATTATTACTATACTATTCTATTTCCGTGTGGTGACGAAAAAATACATAATAATATTTTAATATTTCCATCCATCCATCAGCCCGAAAACGTCTACTTCTGGGAATAGGCCTCCCCACGAGAATGCCATGGTCTTGTGCCACCTGCATCCAACGTTTTCCTGCGATCTTGATAATGTCATCAGTCCACCTAGTGGGGGGTTGTCCTACGCTGCGTCGTCCGATTCGTGGTCGCCACTCGAGAACCTTTCTTCCCCAACGGTTGTCGGTTCGTCGAGCGATGTGGCCTGCCCACTGCCACTTCAACGTGCTAATTCTTCGAGCTATGTCGGTTACACCTACGGATTGCCGTATTTCGAATTTTATCACGTAAAGAAATACCGAGCATAGCCCTCTCCATAGCACGCTGAGCGACTTTGAGCCTTTTTATGAGGCCGACATTTGTTTATTTAAAATTTATTATATACTAGCGGACCCGGCACACTTCGTTCTGCCTAACAGTTAATGAATGAGATGAGCAGATTTTGATTAATTCATAATTATTAAGTTATTTTTGTTTTAATGAGGATGGTGTCTGATGGTTTACTGTGTGAGACACAAGGAGGTTTCAGGAGTGGAAGGGGATGCATGGAGCAAGTGTTCTCTCTGCGCAACATTGTGGAGAAGCATCTGGCTCTAAGTCAGATGGTTTTCTGCAGTTTTGTGGATCTGGAGAGAGCATTTGACACGGTTGTACGAAAGGAACTTTGGGACATTTTACCGGAGTATGGTATTAACGGTAAACTGCTTCAGGCTGTGCAGTCCAGTTACATGGGCTGTAGAGCCTGTGTGCGGCTGGATGATGGAATGTCGCCTTGGTTTGACGTCAATATCGGCGTTAAGCAGGGGTGCGTTCTGTCAGCCAGGCTGTTTATCATATATCTGGATAAATGTCTCCAAAGGTTGAACGATATGAATGTGGGAGTCCAGATGGGTGACTCAGTGGTCTCTGCTCTGCTTTATGCAGATGATGCAGTCCTGCTGGCACATTCAGCGACTGACCTGCAGACCCTAGTCAACACAATGACAGAAGATTGTAAGAAAAGGGGTCTACGCGTGAATGTGAGCAAAACCAAAATAATGGTCTTTGAAAGAGATGAAGCCAGAACAAATGTAAGAGTAACAATAGGTAATGATGTACTAGAGCAAGTGGATGAATTTGTATATCTTGGATGTGGATTTAGCCGAGATGGAAGGTACACCACTGATATAGAGCGAAGAGTGAATGCGGGAAATAGAGTGAACAGAGCCTTGGGGCAACTTCTCGGCAGCCACCACCTCAGCCAGAAGGCACGTGTAGCAATACATAACGCAGTGCTTGTCCCAACATTATTGTATGGAAGCGAGAGTTGGGTATGCAGAAAAGAGTATGAAAGTAAAATTAATGCGGTCGAAATGCGATCTCTTCGGAAAATCTGTGGAGTTAGGCTGACCGACCGCATTCGTAACGACGACGTAAGAGAGCGAGTAGGTATGAAAGAGAGTATTGGTGTAAAGATGCGAAAGGGAATGCTCCGATGGTTCGGACATGTGGAAAGAATGCCGAACGAACGTCTGGTTAAGAAGATATACAATGCGAAAGTGGAAGGATGTAGGTACCGAGGGAGACCGAGACTAACCTACCTAGACCAGATCGGTCAGGTACTGAAGGAAGGTGGAGTCAAGAGTCTCCGAAACCGGCGAGCGTGTATGAAGAGAATTATGAATGTTGAGGAAGCGAGTGAAGTATGCAGAGATAGAGTTCTCTGGCACTCTGTTCTCTCTGCCTACCCTGCAAGGGATATGGCGTGATGATATGTATGTATGTATTTTTTTTTTAATTATGATAATAAATATGTATAATCTATAAATTCAAAATATCAAGTATTTTAATAACGTGCCAGCAAGACGAAGAAGTACCGTGTGGTAGACCTACACTGTCGTCAGTTTTCTATCTAAAGCAGCGGGTCGATCCGTCCGGGCGTATAGTATATATAGTACTACACTCTCGAAAAAAAAAATACTTTTTCGGGCAGTGGTAATGTGATTCATTCGATGAGCGAGAGAGCCGGCAGCCCAAATGTTCTGGGAGGGCTTGGAGTTTTAATTGGTAAGCAGCGGCCTAGCCATACCCCTGGTATTCAAAATATCCACAGGTGGCAGTAACATTTATCATCAAGTACACTGCTTGCTTGTTTGCCACGAAAGCATTAAAAAAAAATATAGAAACACATAATAATTATATATTTTTATTTTTTGCTTATGGTGACAAACGAGCAAGCAGCACACCTGATGGCAAGTGTTAGTGCAGCTAAACCGCTGCCTGCCAATGCAAACCTCAAACCCACCCATTTGGGCTCCCAGCTCTCTCACTCACTGAACGAAGCGCAATAGTACAACGCCATAAAACACACGTTGATCTTCTGCGAGAGTATGGCACTTCTCCGGATGGACTGGCTGGCTGGACTGACGGCTGCAAATAGAAAACTGTCAACAGTGTGATTCTACCACTACCAATCAATTCTTTAGTGATTATAATATTTGAAATAAAACTACTTTTACGGATTCTATCGCGTTTATATTTGATTATTAATTTCCCGACGTTTCGAACATTTTACAGTGATCATGGTCATGGGAGAACCGTCTCCCAGGAGGATTGAGGTCCTCCCATGACCCTATTTATATATATATATATATATATATATATATATATATATATATACCATAACCCATGGTCACGGGAGACTGAGTTCCTCCCATGACCATGATCACTGTAAAGTGTTCGAAACGTCGGGAAATTAATAATCAAATATAAACGCGATAGAATCCGTAAAAGTAGTTTTATTTCAAATGTGTAATACTCGCGTAAATATTAGAAGGCATTATGATTATAATATATCAAAATATATATTTATATATATTTTTGAAATTTATTCATATTAGAGGAAGTTTAAAGGTTGCGCTAGTGACGGAAAGTTTAGGAGTGAGTGGTTGACATGTTATGGATATGTGATGAAATGAAAGTAATGTTATGAGGAAAGTTTTAATTATGAATGTTGAAGGCTTTAAGGGAAAAGGAAAACCAAAAAAACAGATAGATGGACTGCGTGAGGCATGACATGGATAGACAGGGAGTGGCCTACAGAAGTGATATATGCTAGGACTGCTGTAGAAGTGACGTTTGTTAGGACTGTATGGAAGAAGATGACATATTGCGTCAACCTCTTTTTTTTTGTTTTTTACGATGGGCTATGGACGTGGTCGCGCCCCGCCAAATCGGTCCGGGGCGACGGAAGAGGCGGCGCACAACTCCATAGGACCACCCTGTAAGCACCTGTCTTCACCGTGCGAGCGGGCCACCGGTACCCGATCTTTGTCTTCGGTGGCCCACCCGGCGGTTTAACCTCGCGGGTTCCTCTCGTTTCATTGCGTCAACCCCAAGTAACTGGGATAAGATCAAGATGATGATGATGAATATATCAAAAATATATTATTATATCGCATCAACTCACCAGTGGAATACAATAATCGCTTTAAGGTAGAAGTATAGATGCGTGGGCGCCAGTTCGTGATGCGTGTGCGCAGATTAAATTGCATTAACACAATATACTAACATACTTTAAACATTGCTCTTTTTATTTTACATATTATTTCTATGTGGGTTTAATTTATCTATATTATACTATATGGCTTTGTTTACTTTTAATGAATGATTTTTTTTATAAACTACTAGTTTCTGCCCGCGGCTTCGTCCGCGTAAAAGGTTACTTTCCTAAAGTTTTTCATCCCCTGTATTTATTTTACCCCTTAAGGATAATTTTTTTACGAAATTTTAATATCATATTTATTTATATCTTATCAATAGCCTAAAAATAAGTTTCAAGCTTCTGGCTTAAAAATGACGATAATTTCTTACAACTTTTCATGCCCCTATACAACCCTTTTTTTGCATTAAAAAGTAACCTATGTCCTTTGTCAGGTTCTAGACTATCTGTGTACCAAATTTCATTTAGATCGGTTTATTAGTTTTGGTGTGAAAGAGCGACAGACAGACAGGCAGAGTTACTTTCGCATTTATAATATTAGTAAGTATTAAAACTGTATAAGTTTTGTTCAGACTTAGCTCTACTTATAGTAAATGAATAGTATAAATTCTATATTTAAAAGAAAAACTAATTTGTTTTTATAATGAAATAAGTTTTGAAATGAATATCTCATCTCAGCACATACCTATATGACCACACTGTTGAGCTGGAGCCTCCTCCATAATAGGAGGGAAATGACCTACTATAACACGCTGATCAGACACAACATGTTGGTATAGAGTTTTGTTTCGAGTTTTCGTTTCTTTGCATAGATGTTACATGCATTTTATATCCCTTAGTCGTCTCTTACAATCTATTTAAATATATAAAAAAAAAAAAAAAAAAAAAAAAAAAAAAAAAAAAACAGAAGCTGTGTACTAGCGGTTGCGAATACTACCAACCTTTACTTTGCTCGTGGATGTCGTAAAAGATGACTAAGAGCCTTATAACGACCTAGGCCAACTCCATCTGATGCCGTTTGGTTAATAATTACATTCCCAAGTAGAGTTGACGTCTCGCAGGCGGCCGGTCATAAAACTCTTGCCAATAACTTTTACGATATGTACTATGAAAGAAGAGTACATATTGTATCGACCCCAAGTAATTGGCATAAGAGTAGGAGAATGATGAATGATGATAAGTCGTCTCTTACAATCACCCACGGGTAAGATAGGTGGTGGTGGTGAATTGTATTCTTACTCCATCACCACACGGAATTTCAAATAGCATCAAATTATTTTGAATAGCATCAAATATTATCCAAACTTTGTTAATATATTTCTAAAGAGAAGTATTTCGGTTATATTCATCATTAAAACTTAAATAACGTCATCCCATTTGCAATATCGTTTTTGATATTCAAATATCTTACACATTAAGCCCTTTATCAGAAGCAAACGAGATTCCTTGCATCTTCCGCACACCAAATCACGTCAGTATAATATCTTGCAAGTCGATGTCACGGACAAGCTTTGTGCAAACATCTTGAAATTGTTGATTGGCTACTGAGACACGGCCTATTTGATTTGTACGTATCGCGTTCTTGCTTATGTAAACTTATAGAGTTGATGATACAGAGAAGGAAATTATATCTAAAATTAAACTATTTTTACGGATTTCATCGCGTTTGTATTTGATTTTAATCTCCCGAAGTTTCGTACACTTAATAGCGATCACGGTCACGGGAGGACTAAGTGTCTCACGTCCAACAAGTCATCGTTATTACAGAGATTTATATCTACCCGCTACTATATTAGTTATTAAATTTTGACCCACATTTTGATGCTATAAATTCGGGAAATTAATAATCTATTAGTGAGAGAAAGAAAACTCGAAACAAAACCATATACCAACACATCTCACCAGCCTGGTGTACTAGGTTATTTTCCCTCCTAGTATGGAGGGGGCGCCCAGCATTGGGACATATATGAGCTGAGATGAGATGAAAAAATCAAATGCAAACGCGATTGAATCCTTGAAAATAGTTTTATTTTAAATGTGTTCTTCTTCCAGAGTCACCTTAATAAATGGAATCATTGTCATCTTTCAGCCTTTTACCGTTCACTTCTACGGTGCTTTCTTATCTATGAAATCGCTTCTGTAACATATATAAAATCTTAATAGTGTATTTATATTTTCAATATATAACTTCAAAGATTTCAATTTAAACAAATTGTCACATTATGAATAAACTTCATAAAAATTATAGAAACTACAAAAATATGACATATACTCACAGCTCTTTACATGTCAATTAAACATATGTAATGGAGAAACAGTGACGTATAGACGAGCAAACGATCAAATACGTGAGATTTCCAACGTTAATAATCAAGACTAAATCTGTCTACTCTCTGACAATGAATAATAGTACTATGAAAATCAGCATTGGTGTTATTATGAGAAAATGCATATATTGAGATCCGAAGGCAAAACAAGACAATATAATCTATGATATGATTTTTTAAAAGAAACCTATTTTATGTATGACTAAGGGACAGTAGAATGCGTTTGAATGGAAAGTCGTTACCGTGTAAGTGCCGTTCAGTAAAAAAATAACCGGCAGCCAAGTTCATGTACTGTCGCGAGTCACGAGATTACCGATATGTCAAAATATGTTTCTTTTTATCATTTTAAATATGTGGTTGGTAATCGCTTCAATACCTATTTAATGGCTGTTTAGTTGTACATGGTGACGTACCTTTTTAATAAGTTTGCTTATTACTGATGTTATTTCCATCCTATTGAAATAGTTATTGGCAATAGTTTTATGAGCGGTTGATTTTTTTATTGTTTATGGTAGCAAACGATCAAACAGCACACTAGATGGGAAGTAACACGGCTGTCCATGGAACTTTGCAATACCAAAGGTACAGGCCTATATACTAGGCCGCTGCCTATCAATACAATTCCGAAACCCACCCCAGATTGGCTTGCGGCTCTCTCGCTCACCGAACGAAGCGCAATAGCACATTACATGTACTCAGACGTCGATCTTCTACTAAGACGTCAACCCTCCACCCTGCAAACACCTCTCTTCGCCGTGCGAGCGGACCACCAGTACCCGATCTCTGTCTTCGGTGGCCCGCCCGGCGATATACCCTCTCGGGTTCCTCTCTCGTCGATGCCCCGACAGCTTTCGCCGTCAAGGCGTCGCCCTCACGCGGAAGACGTCAACCCTCCTAGGGAATGTAGTTGTTGACCAAACGGCATGAGATGGAATTGGCACAAGTAAAGGAATCAGTGTCAATTATTATCGGTCTAATGGTGATATAGAGGGAACACTAGGAGTTATGGAACCATACGCCGCTATTCCCTCGCGTCCAACGGAATAGAAGAGAAGTATTAAGACAATAGTCTGCCAAAAAAAAAGACAATATAAAGTCTTTAGTCAACGCGTAATACGAAATAATTGTTTGAACATTTGACAGTATACGAAAATAATAAACGAACCATCATTTACAACACGAACGGCTCAATCCCTAAACTATTCTGTCTGATAAGTTTCACATATAGTTTGTCCTGCAAAGTTATTCGCTTGTTGATACATTCATCTGTATAAACATATATATATGTATAGTTTTTGTGTCTATTTCACTTCATCTTTTTAGAATATTATAATATGATAATGTTAAAAGCTAAAAGCTAAAGCTTTATACGCGTTCATGTTCACGGGAGGACTGTCCTCCCGCGAATATGAACGCTGTAAAGTGTTCGAAACGTACATGAACGCTGTAAAGTGTTCGAAACGTTGAGAAATGAAAAATCAACTACAAACGCGATAGAATGCGTAAAAATTGTTATATTTCAAGCGCATCTCTTTGTTCCTATGGTGACAAACAATCTAATTTTCTTTCTTTATGTCGAACTTTTTTTTTTTGTAATACAAGTAACCAATTCTACCTTCCCGTAGAGTCATTTTTTATTTAGTAGTGAAAATTTTGTTTAAATCTATCCAGCCTCTCTGAAATTCTTTTTTGAATATTTTTTTATTATTTATTTCGGTCACTATATTTTGCTATTTGTTTAACTATACAAAGCCAAGTTTTAAAACAATTGAGTTAGATTTGTTTACATACTCGTAAAATAGAGATATGCAAAAATGATACAGATCGTAAACTTATGCGGACGGTACATTAAATTGTAGAGAGGCACACATTTAAAACACATTAGCAACAGTTATCATATATCAGTGATATTGTATCAAGGAAATTGAATCCATCTAATATATTTGTTTGAAGAGCTGCAAAAATAATGGATGCGGCATCTTGACTGATATATGTAGATGTGAATGTGAGTTTTTAATCTTCGTTTGTTTATTTTTTATAAAGCACAGATTATCATGAAATTTAAGGCAATTGTGTAGCAAAGAATTATGGAGGGTAAAAACTAAGGAGAACCATCTTGTATGGGGGATTAGTCCAAAAAGTGTCCACTTGTAAACAGCAAATTATTGTTCGAACACTCACCGAAATAGCGCTAGTGTAGCAAGTGGCAATGATACGAATGGAGCAGTAATAAGCAGAGTGAAGTGTGCTGAGTTACGTAGTCAACTGTGATTTGATAAATAATAACCTATGAACCTATGAAATTTGTGGCGCTCTTTTTAAAATTCTTCCACTTGCTACTATAGCGCCACCTTAATTTGCTCCCGTTCAATGGACACTTCTTAATACACTGAGATGGTCCTCCTTAGTTTTTATCCTCCATACAAAGAATGTTGAGTAACTTTCATTCAGGAAAAAGCATTAGTTGAAAAATATTTTATAGCTGAGATATAGCTACATTTTTTTATTGCTAATGGTGGCAGATGAGCAGACAGCACACCTGATGTTACCATCACATCATCATCACACTTACGTGTCACTGATGCCCATGGATCTTTGCAATACTAAGGATATAGCTAGGCCGCTGCCTATCACTACAAACCCCAAACTCACCCCAGTTGGGTTTCCGGCTTTCTTGCTCACCGAGCGAAGCGGAATAATAGCACACTACCATTACTGAGACGTCGATCTTCTGCGAGAGTGTGGTACTACCCCGAAGGGACCGACCCGGCTGTAGGCAGAAAACTATCCATAGTGTAGTTCTACCACCATTATTTTTTTTTTAGATATTTAAATGTTGTATCGATATATTTTTATTTTCAGAGTTAGAAATGTTGCAATTCTGTGCCTTCATCTCCAAAGGTGTAAGCAGAAGATACAAGTAAGAGTCTACTACCGTTAATGAGGTATATTGCCAAATCTTCAATTCATAATAGACAATTTAATGATTATTTCTCTAGAAAACGGATAAATTGTTAAATATGGTTAAATTAATAGGTTAGTGTAGAAACACTACTTAAGGACGCCTTAGAGTACCTTCATGTTAACTGGAAATGTTATCGTCCTCGACTATTAGTTTTCAGTGATCATTTCCGCCACTTATTTAAGTGCGAGCTCTGGAATAAATTACCTGATGTAATATATCTTGAGTACTATGAAATGTTTTTCTTTAAACGAGTTTTGAGAAGAGCACTTTTTAACGGTAGACAGCGATTTAGCTGTGCTGCTGATATTGTGGAGGTGCATGAGTGGCAGTTACTACTCGACATTAGGGTGGCTTGCTAGTTTGTCTGCCATCAAAAGCAGTTAAAATAGATGAAGAAAGTATTTTTACGGATTCTATCATGTTTGATTTAATTTCCTGACTTTTCGAACAGTTTATAGTGTTCATAATCACAGGAGAAGTAAGGTATCCCACGTCCAACAAGTCATCGTTCTTACAGATATTTATAACTAACCACTACCGTATTAGTTATTTTCTCAGAAACCGTCAAAATAGTTTTATTTCTGTTTTTAGACTGCACAGATGGCGTAGTGGTTAAGATACCGACCTTCTGTGCCAGTGTCGTGGGTTCGATTCCCACGCAGGACATATACACTTTGTGTGATCCACAAAGTGTTGTTCTGAGTCTGGGTGTAATTTGTCTGCGTTAATTGCATGTTTGTAAAGTCCCCCGCAATACAAGGTTTATTTCGTTAGTGCAGGGCGGTGTCTTTTTTTCAAAAAAAAAAAAAAAAAAATATATCAAATGAATTACCCATAACGCGTAATCATTAGAAATCATTATTTTTATACAACAATTATGACATAATAATAAGGCAACTTAGTACCATTAGTTTAGTGTAGAGTCAAATCCTGTATTAAAATATTTGATATACATAGATATATAAATACCAGCGACCCGCCCTTGCTTCGCTTTGGTTACGTCAGTTTAGTTGTGTAGTTTACTTTCTCGACATAGAAGTTCGGAGGAGGAATTTCTTAAAATCCTACTTCATCTGACCTTTACAGAGCAGAATGGAAGTCCATACCAAATTAAAAGTCTATAGGGGTAGTAATGGAAAATGTGATTTTTTTGGGTTAACACCTACGCCATCCCCTTTAGAGGTGGAATTTTTAAAAAGCCGTTCTTAGTTTACCTCTGTATCGTAACACAAATATGCCTACCGAAGTTCAAGTCTGTAGGAGCTATATTTAAATTATGTGATTTTTACACCCCAGCAACCACCCTCGCAAGTGGAATTTCCTAAAATCCGTTCTTAGCTGTCCTGTACTCGGCTAAAGGAAAATATTTCTACCAAATTTAAAGTCTGTAGGCCTTCTGGTTCCAGAGATATCGTGATGAGTCAATAAATAGGTGGAAATCTATATATATATATATATATATATATATATATATATATATATATATATATATATATATATATATATATATATACACTAGTCACAAAAATTAAGGGATATAAAAAAAATTCCAAATTTTTGGGTTATTTTTAACGAGCTGTAACTCCGAAGAAAATGGTCGTACAGAAAAAATAAAAAAAGTAAATTGTAGCTCCAAGTGTCTAGTTTTCAGATATGACTATAAAACAATTTTGTCATGTCCAGGTCTGGGGAAATCCTAAGAAAACAACCAAAAAAAAATTTCTTTTAGAGAATTTAATACTCTTTAATTTGACGTATTCAGAAAGCCTGTACAACGATTTGTCGCGGAGTTATCGTCAATCAAAGCAAAAAAGATCTTTTTAACTTTGATAATCAATATCTCTTGAAATAATGACTGATCTTTTTTTTTTCAAACTTCTTAAACAGTTAATCTTTTTGATCAAAAACATAAAGATTTTAGAGAGAAAAAATTTTTTCCATTGAAAAAATTAATAAAAATCACAAAATTGCTCATAATGGTGATTTTTGCAAAAACAAAGAATTTGAAGCTTCGGGGCACAATGAAAAAAAAATCGCAGCGCTTTGAATTTTTGAGGGATTTTAGGGGACACTTTGAGGTTAAAAAATTACCGACGATATCTTTCGTTCATCCATTTTATCCAAAGTTATACCAAGTTATCCAAATATCCTTAATTATGCGAATTTTTGTCTTTTTTTCAGTCCGAGTTTTCAATTCAAATTTTTTTTTTTTTCTAAAAGATGTTTACATTTTCTTATAGAGAATATTGTGCAGTTTTCAAAACCTTCCTTCAATTTTCTATGCAATCGTTATTTCTGGAGTTATTGATTATCAAAGTTAAAAAGATCTTTTTTGTTTTGATGGACGATAACTCCGCGGCAAATCATTGTACAGGCTTTTTGAATACGTCAAATTAAAGAGTATTAAATTCTCTAAAAGAGCTTTTGAACGAAACAATCAAAAAAATTTTTTTGAAGGCCGTGGACCTTTTTTTAGACGAAAAAAAAATTTGAAAAATTTTTTTTAGGTTGTTTTCTTAGAATTTCTCCAGACCTGGACATGATAAAAAAAATTATAGTCATATCTGAAAACTAGACACTTAGAGCTACAATTTGCTTTTTTTATTTTTTCTGTACAACTATTTTCCTCGGAGTTACAGCTCGTTGAAAATCACCCAAAAATTTGGATTTTTTTTTATATCCTTTAATTTTTGTGACTAGTATATTAATATAATAATAATAGATATATAACTGATATTTGAAATATATCCACAAAAAACTTTAAATTTAAAAAGTAATGGATGCGCTTTATATAAGTACATCCAAAACATTACGTCACACGTAACAAGTCCCCATATCTCACAATATCGAGATTATTAATTCGGATATGAATCTGATAGCCGCCGGGATATAAGCATCGAGTTATCGATAATCGAGTATCATTCTCGACATATCGAGTAACTCGTGCACCATCACTGTGAGTATATTTTTTTACATGCCTCAGGAGCTCTATGATTAAAACATTGGATATAATGGATTAAGATTTTCTTAACAACACGTCGCATTATCCTTGCATTGAGGGGAACAAATATTTATTCAACTAAAACAATTTTGCTAGTGACACGATATTTTTTTAAATATTATAATAATAATATTCATCATCATCATCATCACCCATATATGTCCCACTGTTGGGTTAGGGCCTCCACCCCACCACGAACGTTAAGGGCACGGCCGTCGAGCAGTGGTCCTTGCTCTCCGGTCTGTCCCTTCTTAATAAAGGGACGGTCCACACTTGCGTGCGACATCGGGGCGGGTCCGTGGTGGACCTTTCGTTCGCCAGCCCCGCTGTCGCCCGCGAGGTAAAAGACTGGAGAGTAGTAGAAGGGGTGGAGACTCTCTCGGATCACCGCTACGTGCGCTTCGCGATCTCCGCCCCTCAGGGACTACGAGAGCCCCGGCGTGGAAGAGGCGGACTCCCAAAATGGGCCATTGGTCAACTTGACCTGGAGATGGTCCGGGAGTCTGCCATAGTGCAGCGCTGGGGTAGGACAGGATGGCTACCTACAGATGTAGAAGGGCTCGCGGGCCGAATGAGATGTGCCCTCGAGGTAGTGTGTGATGCGGCGATGCCGAGGGCTCGGCGGAGGCCTCTGCGTCGTCAAGTGTATTGGTGGTCACCCGAAATTGCGAATCTTCGGGTGTCCTCCAACCGGGCGCGGCGTGCCTACGTCCGGTGCCGTCAAAGAGTCGACCGGGACGAAGTACTTGAGGGTCAGCTGCGGGATGAATATAAAACAAGGAAGAAGACCCTGCAGCTGGCCATCAGCCAGGCGAAGGAGAGGGCCCGTGAGGAGTTGCTTGCGGGCCTCGACGGGGAACCGTGGGGGCGCCCATATCAACGAGCGCGGAATAAACTCCGCGCCTGTGGCGCCCCCATCATCGAATCCATGGACTCGGATCTTCTGTCGAGGCTTATGGGGGAGCTGTTCCCGCGTTCCGTAGGACATGCTCCTCCCAGTATGGCTCCTCGGTCGATGGTGGAGGTGGAGATCTCAGCCCCACCCATCACCGACCGAGAGATAGAAGTGGCTCTCTACCGACTTCGCTGAAAAAGCAAGGCGCCTGGTCCGGACGGCGTCCCGGGACTCGTGCTCAGCGTCGCTGCTGAGTACCTCGAGGCTGAACTTCGGGAGCTGCTCAACGCATGTTTGAGGTCCGGGCAGTTCCCGGAGCAATGGAGATGTGGAAGATTGTGTTTGTTGCGGAAGGAGGGTCGCCCAATCGACTCCACTTCCGCATACAGGCCACTGGTGCTGCTGGACGAGACGGCCAAATTGTTCGAGAAGGTGCTCGCGGACCGTCTCGTCCAGCACCTCGAGGAGGTCGGACCGGGACTGTCAGAAAATCAATATGGGTCCAGAGGCGGCCGGTCAACAATTGACGCATTGGCCGCCCTGAAGCACATGGCCACCGATGCGGTGGCCCATAAGGAAGTTCTTCTGGCGGTCTCGCTCGACATTAAGAACGCCTTTAACAGTCTCCCGCACGAGACATTGAAGGAGGCGCTTCGCTTTCATGGAGTGCCTCCGTATCTTCGGAGGCTGTTGGAGGCGTACCTCGAGGGGAGGCACGTGCTCTGGGAGGGGGGCGACGGGCGCATACATCGCCATCGGGTGGAGTGCGGCGTTCCACAGGGATCGGTCCTCGGTCCGGTCCTGTGGAACGTCGGTTTCGACTGGCTCCTACGGGGTCGACTTCTTTCTGGGATGGGGGTCATCTGCTACGCGGATGATACCCTCATCACGGTGAGGAGGCCCGACTTCCTGGGGGCTGCCCGATTGGCACGGGAAGGAGTTGCGCTCGTCGTGGGCCGGATTGGCATGTTGGGTCTGAGGGTCTCGGTAGAGAAAACTGAGGCCCTCTTATTTCATGGCCCACGTCGAGGTCCCCCCCGAGGAGCACACATCAGTGTATCTGGGGTTGCCGTGCCGGTGCGGGCCCGGATGAAATATCTGGGTCTGCACCTAGATTCAAAATGGAATTTCGGGCCACACTTTGCCCAGCTCGTCCCGCGGCTTGTCAAATCGGCCGCGGCATTAAGTAGGCTTCTGCCGAATACTGGAGGTCCAGGGTCGTCCTGCCGGCGATTGTATGCCGGAATTGTGCGGTCTATGGCGCTGTATGGTGCCCCTATTTGGTCGGAGTCCCTTACTGCCCGCAATAGGGCCCTCCTGCGACGTCCGCAGAGGGTCATGGCGGTGAGGGCTATTAGGGGCTACCGTACGGTGTCCTGGACTGCAGCGACACTGCTGGCGGGTGACCCGCCTTGGCCACTTGTGGCTAAGGCCTTGGCAGAGGCCTACCGGCTGCGCGTTGCGGCGCGGGCCCGCGGCGAGCAAGTCTCCGCAAGGAGACTGGGCAGAGATTTGGAAGTGGCCCGAAGGGGAGTAATCCAGCGGTGGAGAGAGGACCTGGAGTCCCCCGTAGCAGGGCGGGGGACTGTGGAGGCGGTTGCGCCACATCTCCACCGCTGCCTCAGAAGAAGGCACGGCAGCCTTAGCTTCAGGATGGTGCAAGTGCTTACCGGACACGGGGTCTTCGGTAAGTACCTGCATAAAATTGGAAGAGAAGGGGCCCCAGGATGTCACGAGTGTGGCGCGCCAGTAGATGATGCGCGTCACACTTTGGAGGTTTGCCCCGCCTGGGGGCCCCAGCGCAACGCCCTGTCGGAGGTCGTTGGAAGAGACCTGTCGCTGTCGACCATCATCTCTAAGATGCTCGACAGCGACAGGTGCTGGACGTCGATGGCCTCGTTTTGTGAGGCCGTCATGGAGAGAAAGGAGGCTGCGGAGCGGGAACGCGAGGCGCTTGCGTCCGCTGACTCGCTTCGCCGCCGGCGACCGGGGAGGAGAAGGCGCCGTTATGCGCACCTTCTCCCACCGCCTTGAGGACCGACAAGACGTGGCCAGAAGGCCAAGCGTTGGGGAGTCGGGGATCGAATGTCAGTAGACGATCTCTCCGGCGCCCCATAAAAACGCGGAAGGGGGCCGCTGTGGTTTTAGTGGGTATTCCGGCCGGACTGGCCGGCGGGCGAGTCCCACACTCCCTCCCATCTCGACATCGGCGGGAAGCCTCCTCCGCAATGGGAGGGAAATTAACCTACTATACCGCGCTGGTCAGACGTGTTGGTATATGGTTTAGTTTCGAGTTTTCGTTCTCTCGCAAAAATGTTATATAATATGCGTTTTATATCACTTAGTCCCCTCGTACGATCATCTACGGGTAAGATAAGGGGTGGTGAATTGTATTTTTACTCCGTCACCACACGGATAAATAATAATTTTATTTATTATAAAATAATAATAGTAATATTATTTATTATAAAAAATAAGTTATTATTTCTCTGTTTTTTTATATTGCCTTTATTACTTACTTACTACCGGAGACTCCTGACTGCACCTTCCTTCAGTATCTAACCAATCTGGTCTAGGTAGGTTAGTCTCAGTCTCCCCCGGTACCTACACCCTTCCACTTTTGCATTGTATATCTTCTTAACCAGACGTTCGTTCGGCATTCTTTCCACATGTCCGAACCATCGGAGCATGCCCTTTCGCATCTTTACACCAATACTCTCTTTCATACCTACTCGCTCTCTCTCGTCTCCGAAACCGGCGAGCGTGTATGAAGTGAATTATGAATATTGAGGCAGCGAGTGAAGTATGCAAGGATAGAGTTCTCTGGCACTCTGTTCTCTCTGCCTACCCTGCGAGGGATATGGCGTAATGATATGTATATATGTATGTACTTACCTACTACCGCTGAGCCGCTCGCCTTTTTTTTGCGATAGTCTATGGTCACACCCCGCCTTCCGTAAGTTTGGATCTTTGCATGAATTGCATTCTTATAGTCTCTTATCAAACAAAACTACACTGATTATATTTTTTTAAGAACTACCTTCAACTAAGGAAATAATCCTTGTATTGCGGGGGACTTTACAAACATATAATGAACCCAGATAAATTACACCCAAACTCAGAAATGCTTGGTGGATCGCACAAAGTATTGTCCTACGTAGCAATCGAACACGCAACACTGGCACGACAGGTTAGTATCTTAACCACTACGCCTTCTGTGCAGTCATATTATCTCATTATATTAATAGTTAGTAATTGCTGTTCGGTAGCGGCTACGAACTTACTCCCTTACTTTGCTCGTGGATGTCGAAATAGATCACTAAGAGCTTTATAACGACTTGAGCCAACTCCTTCTGATACCTTTTGGTCAACAATTACATTCCCAAGAAGAGTTGGCGTCCGGCAGGCGGCCGTTCGTAAAACTGCCAAAAACTTTTACAATGTGTACTATGAAGCAAGAGTACACATTGTATCGACCCCAAGTAATTGGGATAAGATTAGGAGAACGATGATTAATAGTTAGTAAACAAATGGTATACAGGGTGGAAGTGGACCGCTCCTGAAAACAAAGACAGGTGACCCTACTGGTCCTACTTGTAATGATAGGCAAGAAAAAAAATCGATTCGGCAGAAAAAATTTTTTTATTCACAACAAATTTTAAGTTTTTTTTACATTCCATCATATTAGGACAGTGTCATGTAACGATAATAACATAAAAAATACGTTACTTTACTCAGATAAGAAAAGACGAAATCTATTCAAAACTCACGATCATATGTTCAAGAGTTCAACGACCTCGCGTGGTGAAAAAAAAAATTTTTTACTTTCGAATCGAATTTTTTTCTAGCCTATCATTACTAGTAGGGCTAGTTGGGTTACCTGTCTTTGTTTTCAGGAGCGGACCCCTTACACTCTGTATATAGATTCTACTCGTATGTGCGCTTTTTTTTTTTTTTTTTTTTTGTGTGTCTTAGTTGTTAGCCTCAGATGGCTATGACAACTTTACCCGGACTGTGGGTGAGCGCTGAGGGCTCTCAACCCGTGGTATGTGCGCACGTGTTAGTAACCTTATAACGGGTATTAAGAGCCGAAACGTTTCGAAAATTATAGCCACCCTTACGTGTTTATTCTTGTTTGTTAAATTAGGGTTTAAATGTCTATTTGGACGCTTTTGGTTTGTACAGGGCTAATAGGGACGTGAGAATGTGTTGTTTCATCATGATTTCGATATTAGGATATGTATTAAAATTTTAAGCTATATCTATCAACAATTATAAATCCGAGTAATGGTTTAAGCTTATTAATTATTATTTTTTACTTTTTAATTGGTTTTTCTGTTTTTTTTTTTTTTTTTTTATCTGGAGAGAGCATTTGACACGGTTGTACGAAAGGAACTTTGGGACATTTTACCGGAGTATAGTAGTAACGGTAAACTGCTACAGGCTGTGCAGTTCAGTTAAATGGGCTGTAAAGCCTGTGTGCGGCTGGATGATGGAATGTCGCCTTGGTTTGACGTCAATATCGGCGTTAAGCCGGGGTGCGTTCTGTCAGCCAGGCTGTTTATCATATATCTGGATAAATGTCTCCAAAACGTTGAACGATATGAATGTGGGTGTCCAGATGGGCAACTCAGTGGTCACTGCTCTGCTTTATGCAGATGATGCAGTCCTGCTGGCACAGTCAGCGACTGACCTGCAGACCCTAGTCGACACAATGACAGAAGATTGTAAGAAAAGGGGTCTACGCGTGAATGTGAGCAAAACCAAAATAATGGTCTTTGAAAGAGATGGAGCCAGAACAGATGTAAGAGTAACAATAGGTAATGATGTACTAGAGCAAGAGGATGAATTTGTATATCTTGGATGTGGATTTAGCAGAGATGGAAGGTACACCATTGATAAAGAGCGAAAAGTGAATGCGGGAAATAGAGTGAACGGAGCGTTGGGGCAACTTCTCGGCAGCCACCACCTCAGCCAGAAGGCACGTGTAGCAATACATAACGCAGTGCTTGTCCCAACATTACTGTATGGAAGCGAGAGTTGGGTATGCAGAAAAGAGTATGAAAGTAAAATTAATGCGGTCGAAATGCAATCTCTGCGGGAAATCTGTGGAGTTAGGCTGACCGACCGCATTCGTAACGACGACGTAAGAGAGCGAGTAGGTATGAAAGAGAGTATTGGTGTAAAGATGCGAAAGGGAATGCTCCGATGGTTCGGACATGTGGAAAGAATACCGAACGAACGTCTGGTTAAGAAGATATACAATGCGAAATTGGAAGGATGTAGGTACCGAGGGAGACCGAGACTAACCTACCTAGACCAGATCGGTCATGTACTGAAGGAAGGTGGAGTCAAGAGTCTCCGAAACCGGCGAGCGTGTATGAAGAGAATTATGAATGTTGAGGAAGCGAGTGAAGTATGCAAAGATAGAGTTCTCTGGCACTCTGTTCTCTCTGCCTACCCTGCAAGGGATATGGCGTGATGATATGTATGTATGTATGTATTTTAAAACTTTTACACAAAAATAGCACAAGGCGGACTTAATGCCATAAGCATTCTCTACCAGTCGACCTAGAGTGGTGCAGAAATAATGTGAGATAGGTGCAATACAATGTAGAGAGATAAAAGAGTGTTATAGCGTATTTTTAGTTTCATTTTCAATATTACTTAATAGTCTCCTGCCCTCGCTTCCTTTCGGTATTAGGACGCTCTGTCCGTGCATTTAAATATCTAAAATCGTCTAGAATAATCATTTTAATGATATAATATGTAAAATTCTCATTTTTTTTTTAAAGAAAGAAATAAATATGTCTATTGCAACGGACATACAAAAACGGATATAAAAAAGTAACAATGTAAATGTAATGCTGCCCCTGATAAAACGCCTCCATCTCAGCATGTTGCAGGTCAAAAATATCTGCACTTTTTTTTTTTTTTTCTGGGGGCGGGTTACGGTCGGCACACTCCTCGCACCACTCCGTCCGGGGTGACAGAGGGGCGTAAACATGCACACCCGTAACCCACCCGTGACGTCGCCTTCGTCGTTGGGCCAACCACCGAAGCAGAGTGACTTGACGTCAGTGGTTGGCCCGACGGAATACCCCTGAGGAGTACCCTCTCCTCGACCGACGTCCCCCCCTCGGGTAGGATGCCGGTCTTTCCTCACGTGGTCGGCCTCTCGGCGAGTGACGGACTAATTCCCCGATCCAGTCACCCGCAAAAATATCTGCACTGATCTTCCGTCGAAACGCTTTCATGACGTCACGGACGCCAACTAACACTAGCGTTTTATAGAGAAAAATAACACTAAAGTTTTAATATAATTAAAGCAGAGAAAATATAAGAATAATAACATAAAATATATTATGTTCAAATACAACAATATTATTTATACTATAATATGCATGTATACAAGCCTTTCTCTTAAATTATTCTATATAGGTATTAATGAAAACGGAATTAAAACCCGTTCAGTAGTTTAAAAAATCTAAGAGTACAAATAGAATTGTCAATTTTCTTTTTTACCTAGATTTTTATTTCAAATAGGATTGTGGATTTTAGTTTTTTTATCAATTATAATCTTGCAACGGACGTGGATAGTGCGAACGATACGAAACTCATCAGAGGCCTCTTGAATAATTCTCAAATAAAAATAAAAATATTGGCAAAACTCATGGCATAAACTTTTTAAATTATTCTATTATCATTAGTCTTTGATAACTGTGAAAAAAGCAAATTAATCCTACATTTTAAAATGCTCAATGATTGAATTCAAAGAGTCCTTTATATACATCCATAAATACAAGCGCCATAACTGGCATTATACTGTTATCGGTATTTGAAAGAAATACCTTTTACAGGAAATTCAACATTTCTTTTAAATACTTACGTAAAAAAAGCAGTTTATTAAAATGATATAGTTGTTATGGTATTTATATGGATATGTATAGAAACTTGAATGGATTATGAGTGTCCATAAATGAAATGAATAGCTTGGCTGCCGCTATCCGTCTTGTTAGGTGAAATAGTATGGACATTACTGTATAAATTTCTTGCATTTTTATAATTCCTTTTTATAGTAATGATATCTGATGTTTACGCGATTATTACCTACATATTTGAAATATTTTACGGATTCTATTGTGTTTGTATTTATTTTTAATTGCCTGACGTTTCAAACACTTTACAGCATTCATGGTCACGGGAGGATGTATGCCCTATTATGATGTAATATCTTCCCGTGACCATAAACGCTGTAAAGTGTTTGAAATTTAATAATTAAATATAAACGCGATAAAATCCGTAATAAGAAATCCTTTTTAAAGTTTGTTTTTTTTTTATTTTTAAAGTAAAGAATTATTTTTTTGATACCTAGCGCTGTGCATTTTCAACCAACAGTCCAGCGTAATGTATAGTAGATGATTCTATCTTATCATACGGAAAGCTCGAACCTCAAGATGACGATGATAATGAAAGTGAGCTTTTTGAAGTGAAACTTCTATTGCGACTTCACTGATAATGATACTTGAATGTATGCACGTCTTATACCTGTTACAGGCCAGCGCGACCGTTAGCAACTAGTAGCGTCTATAGGGAGAGAGAAAGAATGATACACAAAGGTAGAAAGTAGGAGAGAGAAAGAGAGTGATTCGATAGATCCCAAGCACATGCACGAGATATTCTTGCTATGATTTTTATATTGCTAAGCAAATATGATTTTTTTTGGGGTCGATCTTTATTTTTTTGCAGTTGACTATGGATGCGTCACGCCCCGCCAAATCAGTCCGGGGTGACGGAGGAGGCGGCGCGCGGCCTCATAGACCCACCCTGCAAACTCCTCTCTTCGCCGTGCGAGTGGGCCACCAGTGCCCGGTCTTTATCTTCGGTGGCCGGGGTTGATCTACTGATAGAGATCTTGTCTTTAAAATCCAAAAACGCTGCATAAGGTCAATGTGTGGTTTAAAAACGATTGACATGCGTGAGGTATTCTTGCTATGTAGCGAAGTAAATAATGTGAGCGTCGTGAAATTAGCTGAAATATGTACTTGTTGTTCTATTTTAATTTATAATATTCATTATTTTCATAGGTTTAAGTTTTCACTTCTGTCGGTAGTCCTTATTTTCTTTTATTTTTTTTAAGCCATGCACGATATAATAAATCAATGTGTGGGAGTTTTCATAAATACACTATTAAATGATACAAGTTATTTACATAAGTTATGTCCAGAGTAAAAATAATTATTTGTGGATTAATTAAAGCACGTGTGGGCAACAAACCCATGACATTTAATGTCTGAGGTCACTATTCAGATCATCATCATGTATATTAGAGACCCCATAACTTCAATTTGAAAGATTATTAATAATAATTAATAAAATCACTGTTTCAGTAAAATATCGTAATATCCATAAAATTCTTTCGTGAACATATTCAAGAATTCCCGCGTTCCTCACGCAAGCAACCTTTTCATAATGTATCGCTGAAAGCCCCTCATGTGTAGACATCCTTAATGAATCACCACAAATTGCATACAATTATAACCATAAACGCTCGGTCACGAATAGTTATAATTAAAAAAAATGTGTATAATTTTATTCAATCGGATGTATAAATGTATAACAGGCAACTAAGTCATTTGACAAGTTAATGGTTTTTTAAAATAATTTAAAATTATTGTTTTTATTAGTTCTTATTGGTTTACGTTCCATAGTCTACTATAAGAAGATACTCCTTTTAAATGGTAAATTAATTAAGCTAGGGAACCATGTACCATAGAAACATGAAAAAATCTCTTTATGTTAAACTCACCAGCATTTAAAAATAATGTAACTAAATTATCGCTACAAGTTTCAAACAGTTTGTATATAAGATCTGTATTTGAACTGTAAATGAAGAACAATTATCACATTATCATTATTTAACAAAAGTATTCAAAGTTTTCTGAAATCATATTAAGCGAGGGGCTCCAAGTGAGAATGACTTTATCTCATCAGCTTACCATTCTTATTTAATAGTGGCCACGTTGTTGACAGTTTTCTGTCTACAGCCGCGGGCCGATCCGAAACTCGACGTTTGAGCAGGGGCGGTGTGCTTTAAATCATCATCATCATCATCAACCCATATAGGTCCCACTACTAGATTTGGGTCACCTTTCCAATAGAAAGGAAATTGACCTACTATACTACGTTGGTTAGACGGGTTTGCATAGGGTTATATTTCGAGTTTTCTTTCTCTTGTATATATGATGTATGCCTATTATATTGCCTATTTAACTTTTACGACATCCACGGTCAAGAAAAGGGGGTGGTTAATGGTATTCTTATTTTATCATGGCAAAGACAATAGAAAATGTTATGTAATCTGATTTATATCATTATCATTACAACCCATATATGTCCCACTGATGAGCTCGGGCCTCCTTCGTAATGGGAGGGAAATTAACCTACTACCATATATACCACGCTGGTCAGACGTGTTGGTATAGGGTTTTGTTTCGAGTTTTCCTTCTCTTGCATAGATGTTATATGCATTTTATATCCCTTTGTCATCTTGGATGTGGATTTAGTCGAGATGGAAGGTACACCACTGATATAGAGCGAAGAGTGAATGCGGGAAATAGAGTGAACGGAGCGTTGGGGCAACTTCTCGGCAGCCACCACCTCAGCCATAAGGCACGTGTAGCAATACATAACGCAGTGCTTGTCCCAACATTACTGTATGGAAGCGGGAGTTGGGTATGCAGAAAAGAGTATGATAGTAAAATTAATGCGGTCGAAATGCGATCTCTGCGGAAAATCTGTGGAGTTAGGCTGACCGACCGCATTCGTAACGACGACGTAAGAGAGCGAGTAGGTATGAAAGAGAGTATTGGTGTAAAGATGCGAAAGGGAATGCTCCGATGGTTCGGACATGTGGAAAGAATGCCGAACGAACGTCTGGTTAAGAAGATATACAATGCGAAAGTGGAAGGATGTAGGTACCGAGGGAGACCGAGACTAACCTACCTAGACCAGATCGGTCATGTACTGAAGGAAGGTGGAGTCAAGAGTCTCCGAAACCGGCGAGCGTGTATGAAGAGAATTATGAATGTTGAGGAAGCGAGTGAAGTATGCAGAGATAGAGTTCTCTGGCACTCTGTTCTCTCTGCCTACCCTGCAAGGGATATGGCGTGATGATATGTATGTATGTATATCCCTTTGTCTCGTATGATCACCCACGGGTAAGATAGGGGGTGGTTAAATAATTATGTACGTAATATTATATTATTAAGAAATAAAAAATATCATAGACAATATTTTTAATAGGGGGATTCCCTTAATTTGACACAGAACGGTCAGTAATTTTACGTTAACCCTTTTAACATCGAATAAGATTAGCAAACTTTGCAGTTTCACTAATGAGAGTGTGATCTCATTTATGTCATTTCAATTTTGTGACATTTTGCACATTGATACTGTAAAATTTTAATACATTTATCTTATAAGCGTGTTGTATTTAATAAAGGTAAAGGCAAATGGGTCGTTGAAGGGCGTTGTTATACTTTGTAGGGCCTTAGTTACGTGGAATATGGTTTTGATTTTGTTAAGCAAAAATGTGTAAGTGTATATTTAACTAAGTAGTACTTTACAGTCTTTGCTGGCAGTCGTCCTTAAAATTTAATCCTATATGTTAACGCTATTTATTTTATTGGTGGAGAAGATCCAATTTTCCATTGTTCCTCAATACGTTTTTCAGTAGAAATACGACAATCCACAATACGTTTTTAGACGACGAATACAATTTTAAAATAGACATCAATATAAAATTCGTTTCAAATTAGAAATATTGGACTTATATGAATATTACCTTTGCCTTCCCAATATGCCTAAGCGAGTCGAGTCACGTGACCTGAGACAGGTCGTTACCACAGACATTTGAAATTCGAATGTTAATTTGAAATGCAAGGGTGTGACTGCGTGCAGAATACAATCCGATATTAGTTATGATATTCGTGAATAAGTTGAACCATAGAGTAGTTAGGTCCGGGGATAAAAGCAGTCGTATTTTTTGGCGGAAATTTGATAACGTCATATGGTAGGCCTTTATTATATTCAGAACCTTAATGTAATATTAAATAATTTAAATGGCATTTTATGTAATATGATGCAAAGGAACTGCAGAGGTGTAATGAATAAGATATAAAAGTGAGACAAAGAGAATTTTGTTTTGCACCAAAATTCCATTCCAAAAAACCACTATTAACAGTGTGGCCATAGCACTAGTTGAAGGTGCCGATCTTATTTACTGATGATCAAAGACGATGAAGAGACTAGAAAACGTGAAGAAATTGATAATATGTGAAGAAAATTAAAACTCGACACTGACAACAATGGTATAAGTAGCTGCTTACTAATACAACAAATATTATATTTAAATCATTATAGAAGTAAGAACTAAAGACAAGTAATCGGATTTTATAAACTAAAGACAATTTTTTTTTATTTTTGCAGTAAAACTTTTTGTTGACGTAGAGAAAATTTATATCGTAACGTTTTTATGTTATGCGCCATGTTTATTTCTAAATCACATTTCTCCGTTACGCGCCATATTTATTTTGAAATGAAATTAATTAGCGCGCATGAGGATAAAAATTTTATAGATGAAACGCGACACGAGAGACGAGGCACGTAAGAGATAGAGAGCGAGAGAGAGAGACGGGGGGAGAGAGAGCGCGAGAGAGAGAAAGAGGGAAGGACCGAGAGAGGGAGGGGGAGAGAGAGGGTGGAAAAAGATGGGGGGGGGAGAGAGAGAATACACGCTATTGGTTGATTTATATAAACGAGATTTAAACACTATAAAACGTGAATAAAATTAAAAAATGCCACGTGAAATTTTCAAATTTCAAATAAAATTCCTAAATCACATATTCGTAAAAGCAGAAACCAAGGACAATTGGTTTTTATAGAGTCAAGAGTTTAACATTTTGGTTTTTATTAGACATCCAGCTGCACACATTATTTAAATTGAAATACACTATATACCTACATTGACTATGGAATGTTTTGTTTCTTCATTCAATTCATTCACTTATCGTCAGTCTACCTCGTCTCCTACTAGATAAACTAACGACAAGTGAACGAGTAGCCTGTCGAAAATACATTATACATGTGTACAAAAATAAATAATTTGGAAAATCCAAAAGTGCATGCCTCATAATTTTTATATTATTTATTATTAGTCAATGCCATAAATAAAAATGAAAGTTAAAAAAATACTTTTGAAATTTGGTGCCATTCTCGACGTAGTGCTAAACATAGCTGTTCGTTTACAATAGGCTGTATGGGATTTCTGCCCTTTGCCTGTCCGAATGGACGAACAAAAAAATGTAAACGAACCCAATTTTCATAAAGTACCTATACATACCCTAATGACTAAGCAGATTAGTTTTTTATTAATTGCATATAAACGACAAGGAATTACCAAGCCATTTTCGAAAGGTGTTTCCTTTCGAAAATGCGCGTTGCAATTATGAAGCTTAAGAAATATTTTGATGCATTAATTTTTACGGTCTTGATCCTGCCAGATTCAAAATATTTTATCCGACGTCCTCGAATATTTTTTTTAATCAACAATTTTCTAACTTTAAACAAAACAACGGGGGGTCTACGCGTGAATGTGAGCAAAACCAAAATAATGGTCTTTGAAAGAGATGAAGCCAGAACAGATGTAAGAGTAACAATAGGTAATGATGTACTAGAGCAAGTGGATGAATTTGTATATCTTGGATGTGGATTTAGCCGAGATGGACGGTACACCACTGATATAGAGCGAAGAGTGAATGCGGGAAATAGAGTGAACGGAGCGTTGGGGCAACTTCTCGGCAGCCACCACCTCAGCCAGAAGGCACGTGTAGCAATACATAACGCAGTGCTTGTCCCAACATTACTGTATGGAAGCGAGAGTTGGGTAAGCAGAAAAGAGTATGAAAGTAAAATTAATGCGGTCGAAATGCGATCTCTTCGAAAAATCTGTGGAGTTAGGCTGACCGACCGCATTCGTAACGACGACGTAAGAGAGCGAGTAGGTATGAAAGAGAGTATTGGTGTAAAGATGCGAAAGGGAATGCTCCGATGGTTCGGACATGTGGAAAGAATGCCGAACGAACGTCTGGTTAAGAAGATATACAATGCGAAAGTGGAAGGATGTAGGTACCGAGGGAGACCGAGACTAACCTACCTAGACCAGATCGGTCATGTACTGAAGGAAGGTGGAGTCAAGAGACTCCGAAACCGGCGAGCATGTATGAAGAGAATTATGAATGTTGAGGAACCGAGTGAAGTATGCAGAGATAGAGTTCTCTGGCACTCTGTTCTCTCTGCCTACCCTGCAAGGGATATGGCGTGATGATATGTATGTGTATGTATGTATGTAAGCAAAACAATTGCATTATAAAAATATCAAATACGTTTAAACGAATATTTTTTCTTGACATATGTATGATAATATTATCCTATAAGTGCAATATGAGAAAAATACAATCATTCTTAGGTTTGAAAAGTGCTTGATTTTCATATGTCGAGTAGAGCAAGACCTCAACGCTTCGCTTATGAGGCGTGCAATATAAAATATTGAATTTATTTTTATCCTTCATAAACTTTGTATTAAGAATACTTATCGATTATGAACAAGACTAACCCTTTTAAACATTTAATTACATACACAGCATACTTATTAGACGTATATGACTAGTCTTTAAAATAATTACAGGTTATTTGCACGGTTATTATGTCATTATTATTCTATTTTCAAAACGGTACACTATTCTAATAAGGTCCAGCTTTTGCAATCGTCTTGCAAAATTATATGTTATATATTCAAGAAGGTAAAATAGATTTAAATTAAGATAACGTTGATTTTAATAGAATATTAAAACAATTGTATGTTTTTTTTTTAAATTATGACTTCTGTGTGATGGCAAAGATCCTCTTTTACATTAAGTGGGAAATTACCTACTATACCACGCTTGTCAGACGGATTGGTATTTATTTAGAAGTTTTATTTTTTTGCATAGATATGATATGCTTTAATTTTCTTTTCCGACACCTATTAAGAAGATGGTGGTGAATTATATACTTACTTCTAAAAAAAACCTAGGTATTTATTTTATTGCTTATAGTGATAAACAAGCAAGCAGCACACCTGATGGTAAGTGCCACTGCTGCCCATGGATTTTTGCAATATCAAGGCTTCCGGCTCTCTCGCTCACCGAACGAAGCGCAATAGCACATTGCCATTACTCAGACATCGATCTTCTGCGAGAGTGTGGTACTACCCCGGACGGAACGGCGCGCGGCTGTAGACAGAAAACTGTCAACAGCGTGGTCCTACCACTATTTAAGATAATAGAGTTAAATGTAGTAGTAGTTGTTGGAGGGACATCCAAAGTATTATGAGCACGCATACAGCACTCTCATAGTAGATACAATTTATAGGACTATACTTTCTAAGACAGTATTAAAAGAAAATAAACTACCTTAATATTAATATTGTAATGAATATAAACATCTGATTCAGTAATAAATGTAGGTCAAAATGATGACCTTACAGATGGCGTTAATGTGTCGATACCCGCTGTTTCAATTGTCGAACACGATTCAAATTAATATTACGAAGCAATTCGAAATCAGTTAAGAGCTGCATACATTGAAATATGCCAGTATTAAAACTATATTAAAAAAATATTTAACTATAATTTTGGCGGGCATATGGAAGTGTCATTTGTTGGTCTTATATTATATTCAATATTGCAGTGTTTTAACATAGTATATGTTAAATAATTTTGATCACATTTTACGTAATTTGATACGAAAGGATTTTTGGGATATACTAATGAATATTATAATGTTTTCGTTTTTCACCATCATTCTACTACTCCTATCCCAATTACTTGGGATTGATACAATATATGTATACTTCTCTTTTATAGTACATATTGTAAAAGTTATTGGCAATAGTTTTATTACTGTCCGCCTACCAGACGTCAACCCTTCTTGGGAATGTAATTGTTGACCAAACGGCATCTGATGAAGTTGGTTCTGGTCGTTATAAGGCTCTTAGTCGTCTTTTATGACATCCACGAGTAAAGTAAGGGTTGGAAGTATTTGTAGCCGCTACCACACAGCGTTCCACCAAAATTCCTAAAAGATACCATTAACAAAGTGGTCATAACGCAGTTGATGCCGACGATCTGACTTACTGACGGAGAATGACGAACATGACGAGACGTGAAGAAAATGAGAACTAGCAAAAATGGCTCGATTGCCAATACAAACGAGAAAAATAAAAAACTTCGTTTTTATATCTATATAGATAATTATTCTATTGCTTTTATGTATAATAATGTAAATATTATTGTGTTACATAAATGTAGAAGTGACTTTTTTATTGTAAATTTGAAGCTGATAATGTAAATTTGCGAAGTTTTTTCTGAAAATTAAAATGTTTAGATGTTGACATAATATAAAGAAACTTATTTTTATGTGCTTATGTTTACAAACGAGCAAGCTACTGTGGCTTTGGGCTTCTTCGTCTCTTGCTCACTGAGCAAAATCGTCGAATCTTCTACGAGAGCGTGATACTACACCGGACGGAGAGGCGTAAAGGCTGTAGACAGACAATTGTCAACAACTGGGTGGTTCCTAAGATATTTTAAGAAGCCTGGCCAACAAACTATCTTAGAAGTTACAGTGAAATATGTTTAATTAATTTAATATAAATAGCAAATACTTTCACATAGTGCAGGTGTACTTGCTCTATATGCCATTATATGAGTTTATTTACAATTACTATAGAAAAAAGAGACATTAAAAGATTAATGTGTAAGGACCTTTATAAAAACGCTGTCTACCTACAGCTGCCCAGTTATATTTAGAGGTCACTATTTCAAATATCGAACGAATTAATTCAAAGAAAAAATTTCGGTTTGATGTTCTATGAATTAACCAATCAACTGGAATATTTTTGTATTTGCTCGGTTTCGTTTGATGAAATAATATTTATTTGAATTACGAAGAACCTAAAAATGTTATTGAAGTAAAAATATTAATGGAAACATATTTACTGTTAAATGAGCTTTAAAATTAGTACGTTTAAAAAGTATAAGGCAGGTAGATAACAAAAAAAAAATACAAGTAATATTTTATTATAAAATATAGAATTCCCTGCTGCGTTTGAATTAAATAACAATATTTTTTACGCTTAACACATCCACTTTTTGTGAGTTGCCAGAATAATTTACTCGTAAATTAAAAAAAGACTAGATAAATATATAATCTATTCGAAATTCGAAAGTGCTTCACATAAAATAAAACACCGTAAATTTTGGAGAAAACGTGCAAAAGTCATGTTTTCCGTCTTCAATTACATTTAATAGTTTAGCGTTTTAGGATGTACCGCATTTTATATAAAATAATACAACGAATGTGCTTAAGTATAGTGAGTATTATATAACAGGACTTTTTTACATTTGTTTTAATGCACTGCCAAATTTCTGGAAGAAAACTTTCAATACATTGGCACTTATTTAAAATCCAATGACTATTCTATTATATGTATTTAATTACAATTAAATATATTCTGATAATAAAATAATTATTTCAAAGACAAGTTACCAAAAAAAAAATATAATTACAGAACAAATATGACAAAACTTTTTGGTGTGAAAGAAATGGCGAATATTGCACTAAATCTTGGAGAAAATCTTGGCACAATGAAGCATTTAAATGAAGAATAGAAAGATCCTATTTCTATCAAAAATTGACACATGCAATAAAGAACCACTTTTGATAAGATTTTGAATCTTAAATTTAAGAGAAGCGTTATATTTTAGACCAGACATCTGGGTCTATTTTTCGTTATTAGCCGTCACGAAGATCATTAAAACGAAGGGTAAATCAGTATTTGATGATAATTTGATCAACACTAAGAAAGATTTTGCGTAGCGACCAAACAAACAGACTAGAGAAATAATGTATAAGATAACATATGCCATAATACTATTATTATGGGTCTATACCCATATATAGCCTAAAGCCTTTTTTACTCTTGAATCATTTCCTATGGCAACTTTAACGAGATGAAACCCCTTCAGAACGCAAGTAGAGTATGTCTTTCATACGCCTGATTCTTATTACAGATACGAGGTTCATTAGTGATATGTGTGACGTCATTACTTACAGATCTAGGCTTTCATAATTTCTTCTTCAAGCAATGAATTTGTATTAAAAATGTGAGTAAAAATTTAATAAGTAATATCTGTATCAAGTAGATATTTTTTTTTGTAATACTGAGGACTTGTTGGACTTGAATCATCTTAGTCTTTATATGACTATGAACGCTGAAAAGTGTTCGAATGTGGGTAATTATAAATCAAATATAATCGCGATCAAATTCGTAAATTATAGTACATATACGTAATACTTAGCGTACAAATTTTAAATAAAACTATTTTTACGGATTCTTTAGCGTTTGTGTTTGGTTTTTAATTTCCCGACGTTTTGAACACTTTACAGCGTTCATGGTTACGAGAGGACATAAAAATAGTTTTAATTAAAATATCTAATACATGCGTAAATATCAGAAATCATTATACTAGCGTAAACACTAAAAATCATTGTTTTACGGTTGTGAGTTTCGTAAATTAAGAGTAAGAATACAATTCACCACCCCCTATATTACCTGTGGGTGATAGTAAGAGACGACTATGGGTTATAAAATGCATATAATAATATCTATGTAAGAGAAGGAAAACTCAAAATAAAACTCTATACCAACATGTTTAACCAGCGTGGTATAGTAGGTCGATTTCCCTCTCATTGCGGAGGAGTGCTCGAGTCCAACAGTGGGACATATATGAGCTGAGATGATGATGAAGAATTGTAATTCAAAATGTAATTTATAATATTATTGTGAATTAGTTTTAGAGCATATTTCATTACTATATGACTCAGGTCTTTGAATTAAGAGATTTTTCACCCCATAATAATAAATTATATTATTAATTATACTACTTTTCAAGTAGCAATAAATGTAACTTTTCGATATAATGTGTTATGGAAACCATATCATTTTATTACATAATAACTTTCCAATTCTACTCCCAACCCTATAGTTGTTGATTACTTAACAACCCCTATGGGGGACTTTTGGCGGGAATCTAAAACGTCATGTGGTGCTTTTGTATTATATTCGATATCTTAGTGTTTTAACGTGTTTTATTAGATAATTTTGATGGGATTTTATGTAATGTGATGTGACAGAACTACTGGGATGTAGTGAATATCATATAAAAGTGCTTTACAACGTTTTCGTTTTCCATCAAAATTCCCACTAGATACCATTAACAATGTGGCCATAGCACTGTTGATGGCGACAATTTGACTTACTGACATACAATGACTAACCTGAAGAGACTAAGAACGTGAAGATAATTATAACTCGACACTGGCAACAATGGCTCGTATAAGTAGCTGATTGCCAATACATAAAAAGAAGAAGAAGAAGAACAAACCCTATGCTACACCCTTTCTTTCAAGGGGATTCGAATGTGGTATATAGAATTTATCTTTATTTTTAATTATTACTAGATTTTGCTCGGAGAAACCAAACCTGTAGTATTACCACACGGTTACGGTTTGGTTTCTTCTTTCTCTTAGAAATAATATACAGAGCTTCAGAAATATTGAAGCATCTTTTTGATAAAAACAATATTGAATTCGGAAAGATAATTCACTGCAACCATAATATTATGAGATGAAATGATAATTATAGTGACCCACTATGTTCTTCATCTGTCACCACAAAAGAAATTTGTGAAAATATTTTACTATAAGCTTGTTATGTATTTATTGGTTGTTAACAGAAAGATTAATCTGCCGGGTGAGATAGTACTTGAAAGATTAATCTGCCGTGTTGGCCACTAAAATCAATGAATCAGTAGGAGTGGTCAGCACAATGGCGCTAGAGAGGGATGGTAGCGGGTTATGGAGTCGCACGCTGCTCTTTCATTGCTGGACGGATTAATCCGTCGTCCGTAAGAAGAGAGCTCTGACCATAGCCTGCCAAATAGGTATACACCTCATTTTTTTGGCAATCAAAAAAAGCTACTCATACGAGCCGTTATTGCCCCTGCCGAATTACATTTTTTTCCCTCAAATCGTTATTTTCTTTACGCGTTAAATCTTTGCATATTAGTCATTGTTCGTCATTAAATAATATTCTCGCATATTTCAACAGTGCTATAGCAGTAATTTCAATAATGTTTGCTAGAAACTTTAGTGGAAATCAAAAACATTTGTCAAAAACATTTTTATGTTACATTCACTACATCCTAGCAGTTCCGTCGCATCACATTACATAAAATATTATCAAAATGTATTTAATATAACATCTTAAAATACTAAGATACTAAAGTACAATGTAAGTCCACCGCATGAAGCATTCATATTCCCACCAAAAAGTCCGAGTCCAAAAACATATACATACCTATATCAATTGCAATTTTTTTTTTCATATTAAAAAAAAAGAACGAAATTGAAGCATAACAAAAATCGAATCGTTAAGTGTATCGGAAATGGGTGTTGCTTGTGTTATGTTTGACGTAAGCCCGCTAGTGGGGTGCGGCTATTGGGGATCGATTTATTGGTTTTATTGACACACTTTTACATACACTTATTTATACTTTAGCAGAATAAGCAAATTGCTGACTGTGAAGTTTCATATTTCACTTCAGGGGCCTTTTTTTGTTGTAAAATTTTTGCAAAAGCTTGTCATAATATGAGTTTGTCTAGTATACGGCAATAGACTTTATACCCTCTTTTAGCTGATAATTTGTTTTATTTATAATTTTACTTATTTTGTAGGAAGTTTGGGCGGGAAGAGGAACAGTCGAAAGTCATGGTGCGGAATTATGTATCATCATCATCATCATCACAGCCCATAAATATTCCTCTGTTGGGCTGGGGCCTCCTCCGTAATGGGAGGGAAATTAACCTACTATACCGCGCTGGTCAGACGTGTTGGTATAGGGTTTTGTTTCGAGTTTTTCACTCACATAGATGTTATATGCGTTTTATATCCCTTAGTCGTCTCGTACGATCACCCATGGGTAAGATATGGGGTGGTGAATAGTATTCTTACTCCGTCACCATACAGAAAGTATTCGATATTTAATAGCGGAATTATATTATTTTATATCAAATTATTCTGATGGTATTTTATGTAACGTAATGCAGAAGAAGTGCTAAAGTGTAATTAATTTTATATAACAGTGTTTTACATATTTATTCGTATTCCACCAAACTTTTCGGGTGACATCATTAGCAGTGTATCTATGGCACTGTTGAAGGTGACGACTTTACTAACTGTCAGACAATTACGAGGTCATTGATAAATGTAGTCTTGGCATAAAGGTCTATATGTAATCATATATTTTTTTTAAATCTTACTAAGATGTTATCTGTTTATGTACCTTAGTAATTCATTACAACACTCGCTAGAACGATATATAAGATAAAAGTGGTAATAAATTTTATTCTTAGTCGTAATATCATGCCAAAGCACGATTTACGTCTGTTGTAGTAGTAGGTCTCAAGTAGTATATATCGCTTCCTAATAAAAGTAAAATTTGCCTTTTTTTTTTTAATTAAAAAAAATCCTAGTCTTATTTCTAGTTTTCTGTTATTATTTATGTGCGACTGCTTATTATAATTAAATTAATAACATTATAAAATATTTATATCTAAATACGTACGAAAATATATTTATGTTTCACTATTGCTAAAAGACAAAAGATTTCCCGCGCATAAAATGGCTACGCAGAACACACATTTTCCACAATACACATTTAAACTAAGCATAAAGAATGTCTCAAGGAACTGAAATTGCGCTCTCCAACAAGAAAATATTATACTAAAGGGAATAAAAAAATATAAAAAAGTGGAATATAAAATACAAAAAAAAAACAATTCTGTAAGTGCACCCATACACGGCATTGTCACACGTCAGACGGGTCATGCGATACAACCGTACAAAAACCTACACAAAACATCTATTGTATCATGAATGGGGTGCTTTATGCCGCACGCGGAAGCAAATTTTTTTAAGAACGCATTCTCTTTTTGTTTTTTGAAATGTGTCGAGTGAGGTGAAATGGTCCTGTATAATAATAATTAAGCTTATTTAAAATTTTATGTGAGTTATTGTATAACCATAATATTTTGACATTATTATATTCAATTAAAAATTTTCAGTTATAGTTTTAATTATTTTTTGATAGTCTTTTCTAAAGTTAGATTGATGACCAACTTTATTTCTACTGGTACAAAAATTATTGAAACATTTTTATCTCAAGGCAATATACTGCCGCCGGGCTGACCATAGACGTCAAGGATTCAGTAGCAGTGGCCGGCCCAAAGGTGATGGGAAGAAAATACGGTGGGATATGGGCCATGCGCCGCGCTTTCATGACCCCGGACGTAACAGACGGCTTATGTCCAGACTATAATATGCCAAAATAATGAGCAATCATATCCTTAAACTATTATGATAACTGATTGTGTGTTATGGTCGTAAAGATCGCGTATAATTTAAGAACTAACCCCGGACCGGGTGTCCTAGTTTCCGTTTCCATTTACAATGATGATTTGTGCTATTTATAATTTATAAATATTTAAAAATCTGAAATGAACAAATGAACTTCAATTTCTTACAGTTAATTTAATAATTTTATATTGCTGTATGATGTAATAATTTTATTTTTAATTTAATGTAAAAAATGAAAGTTTCTTTTTAATTCTAAATTCGAGGACATATTATTTGAATATTTTACTATATTTTAATATTTGTGTAATTTACTAGTTGTAAATTTTCTAGTGATAAGATCACGCCGCTAATAGTTTTCTACCTGCAGCCATAATTATGAAAATGGATTAGCTCCGCCAGGATAGTACCACACTATTACCGAAATTCACTACTCGAGTTCGTTAGATGAGCGAGAGATGCGGAGACTCAAATTGAATAGAATATTGCAAAGTTCTATGAGTAGTATTACCACTTAGCAATAAACTTCATGTCTGCAGGTTTGCCACTAGTGTTTAAAAAGAGGCACTCAATGTCGCTTAAATTAATAAATTATATAAACTTTATAAAAAGTAACTAGTCAATTGCAAAATACTAAAAATATTTTATTTGATGGCACACGGAACCCTAAGCATTCAATGTGTAGTGGGCAACGCCGTGTGAATACTTTTAAGCATATTGCTGGCAGTGTATGTTTTACTTTTTTAATTTAAATAAATGCGTTCTATTTTTGAATAAAAAAATATTTGAATCCATGATGTGATTAAATATATATATATATATATATATAGCCTATGCGAATTTATTGTCTATTTGTGTGTATGATGTTTATTGCAGACAGTTGCATAAAAATAACAAAGATTGTATGAAGAAATTTAACTTAGTTAAATAAAATTTCTTGTTCACATGAGAAGGATAATTAATCTACTATTACCACCTACTATTACCACGATGAATAGACGGGTTGCTATAAGGCTCAATTTAAAGACTAACTTTTGAAAATTATCAAACAATTATAAATTTCTTATGACCTTAAAGGAAAAAAAATAAAACGTCAATTCTTTTTTCAAATCCCTTTCCTTTGCGCGTCTATTCTGTCACTCAATTATAGTAAATTTCCTGAGCCCAAACATTACCATAAGAATACATGGAACAATCGTGAGTCGACTCCATAAGCTGAGCTGTCGATATCAGTTAAGGTGTAATGGACACCAGAACCACGCCTTGAGCGTCCTTGCTTTAAACATTCTTACTAATAGAGTAAAATTTTAGTTGGTTAATATTTTTATAAAGACACTATGAAACTGTTAAAATTTTGTTTTAACATTTTATAAATTTTCTAAACGCTGTTTGTCTAACTTCTGTTAACTGTCGGTTGTATTTCTATACATAGTGTGGTTGGGTTAAACTTTCTGATTAAATAGCTAACAATGATTCACTTTACCAGGGAATAATGTAAAGTCGGAGTAAAAAAACATAAGGCATAAATATATGTTTCATCATCAATTCACCTGCCCCATTGACCGATCCCAGTAGTATACTGGGTTCGAGTCACCTTCACAATAGCAGGAAAATTTATCTACTACAACACTTTAGTTAAATGGATTGCTATAGGTTTCGAATTTTCCTTCTCTTGCATCGATGGTATCTGCATTAGCTGCTTAGTCGTTTTTTACGATACAAAACTACTTATCTTACATTAATAGAGGATAACAAATTGTATTAGTAATCCGTCACCACACGGATAACAAAAGTTGTTCTGAAGTAAATAATAATATTTTTCTAATATCTTTCTGTAATATATGTAATATATCTTAATAAAAAAAATAGAATATTTTTTCTGTTAAAAAAGAAATTGATTGTAGTTAGTAATTAAATTTAAAGTGACATAAATAAGAATAGAATCGCACAAGACACAATAATCAATAAAATTTTGTGATCTTTATTTAACTTTAGATATTAAAAAAAAACAGGCTCACTAAATGAAGACCACTTGAAATAAAAAATAATCAAATGTATACATATCAATTGGTTTACAAAATTAGAACAAATACGAATTATAATATAAATATTATTCCTATAATAATATATTCCCTAATTAGGAACAGACCGTAATCGCGTGCCAACACCCACTCAACTGACACATCAAAACAGAACTAATACGCAATATTATTTTTACACTGACAGCTATGTACGGATTTATTAGGCCATCTACTTTATAATAGCTGTAATGAAAACAAAACAAATGAGGGAAATCAATATAGACAATCAATATAGATAATATGTAGAAGAATGGGTCTGTCATGAGAAATATAAATGCGGATATAAAGTTGCAAATGATCGTACTGAAAGTAATAGCAATTACTTTTACACCTATATATCAATCACAGCTTAAGTGAACTCACAGAACAAACCTAGGCAATCGCCTTTGTACAAAACAACTATATGGTATGGATGAATAACACGGGACAGAATGTTCCTTGCGTCTGCCGGACAAGACTACAACCGGCGCCACCCTTTTACCTGCCCATGGATTCCTCAGTCAAATCGCCCAATGGTTCACTAAGAGATTGAGTAACAGCTCTTCCACGGGAAACGTACAACACCTGCCGGAACCATGGCACCACTCTCTTGCGCGAGTGAGCGTTGAGTGCTCTCAACCCTATGCCAAACGGATTATTATTTTTACTTTTTTTTTTTGATGGACTATAGATGTTAGCTTCAGATGGCTGTTACATCCTTACGTGGACTAGAATGCCAAACGGTGCTCGCTAGCTTTCTTTTAAACGTGTCTTAAATCAAATTTGCGTGGTAGAGAGCGAATGAGGCGCTAAGTGGCGCTTTTCCGTGTGGTGACGGAGTAAGAGTACAATTCACCATCCCCTATATTACCCGTGGGTGATCGTACGAGACGAATAAGGGATATAAATCGCATATAACATCTATGCGAGAGAAGGAAAACTCGATAAAAAAACCCTATACCAACACGTCTGACGAGCGCGGTATAGTAGGTTAATTTCCCTCCGATTACGTAGGAGGCCTGAGCTCAACAGTGGGACATTATGGGCTGAGATGAGATGAGATGATAAGATACACAGGGATTGTGATCAACATAGATCATCATACTAATATTATAAATGCCGAAAGTTTGTGAAGATGTTTAGCTATTTACTTTTCCTTTTCCTGTGTTAACACATTGGATACTTTCTATCCCGATAATGTGTTGCCTTTAAATAATAGTTGCACCTTTCCAATTCTGAGAAAGTATTTTTTTAGTATTGAAATTATTATTATAATGAACTATATCTTTCTATTTATCTAACAATCTATTTATTTACTATAAGTAGTGTATTTTCTTTACAAAAACAAAATAAGTTCTAAACATCATTAGAGTAGCGTAAGACAAAAAGGACCACTCAAAGATAGCATAAAACAATATCCATGTTTTGCTACATTCGTATTTCATTGTATCTTGCCAACCTCTTGCCGACTTCATTTTACCTGAGACGGGATTTTTGCATGAGTAGCCGCCCAACCCCACTCTCCCTATAGTGCTAGCATTTTATCGATAAAAGTGGCCTTTATTTATTAAAAAAAGAAGCTAAAGCTCATATATAAGAACCATAAGACATACGCAATCATCCGTTAATAACATTTCCGTTGCTTAAAACTAATGTTTAAATTATATATATATATATATATATATATATATATATATATATATATATATATATATATATATATATATATATATATATATATATATATATATATATATATATATATGTATATATATATATATATATATGGCTGTGTGGTAGCGGCTACGAATACTACCAACCCTTACTTTGCTCGTGGATGTCGTAAAAGCCGACTAAGAGCCATATAACGACCTGGGTCAACTCCATCTGATGCCATTTGGTCAATAATTACATTCCCAAGGAGGGTTGACGTCTGGCAGGCGGCCGGTCATAAAATTATTGCCAATAACTTTTACAATATGTGCTATGAAAGAAGAGTACATATTGTATCGACCCCAAGCAATTGGGATAACAGTAGGAGAATGATGATGATGATGATATATATATATATATATATGCACAATAAATATAGTACATCTTTTTATGTACTATTGGACAGTAGGCATCCCCATGAAGGGAGAATAATGCTACAATTGACATACTACATAGGTATACGAATTGAAGTTCACAGTAAGTGTATGACTTTTCCGAGACTGCACTGCTACCAACACTTTCAGTCCTCTCTTAGGTAATTTTTATGAGGCCCATAAAAACCTCGCTATACAAGAAAAAGGACAGCAAGAAATAAAATAACAAAAATATATTGTACTTAAATTAGTTAATGAATCAGGAAAAAAAATAAAAGTCAATAATCATGAATGCACAGATGGAGTAGTGATTAATATTAAGATCTATTGTGCAAAAAGGGTTCGATTCCCATGCAGGACAAACTTTTCGTGATCCAAAAATTGCTGTACTGAGTCTGGGTGTAATTAGTGTGCATTAAATATATATTTGTAAAATAGCCCGCAATACAAGGATTATTTCTTTAGTGCAGGCTGTTAACATTTAAAAAAAAGTCATGAGCAAGAGTAGCACATCTGATGGTAAGTGTCACTGCCGCCCCTGGACCTTTGCTTATATAACTAATGCTACACCTAGGTCGCTGCCTACCATTACAATCCCCAAACCTACCTTCCGGCTCCGTCGCTCACCGAACAAAGAGCAATAGCACATTGCCATTACTCAGACGTCGATCTTCTGCGAGAGTGTGGTAATACCTAGACAAAAAACTGTCAACAGCGTGGTCCTACCACTAATAAATATTCTAGAGCTTCTAAAACTATCTATAGTATTTATCTTAATATATATAAATAACGTGTCACGTTGTTTGTCCGCAATGGACTCATAAAGTACTTAACCGATTTTAACCAAATTTGCACAGAAGGTGTAGTTTGATCCAACTTAAAAGATAGGATAGCTTAAATCTCAATTTATAGTAATATTATTTTATTGCAAATTATATGTCTAATATTTGACAGTCAAAATCGTATGTAATATCAAAAGGATATTAAAAGATGGCGGAATCTGTTGACTGGATTCAGTAAGTATTTATTAGATGGCGCTATGTTAAATGTACAAACGCTTCATATAAGCTAAAATTTGTTAGAATAAACAAAAATTGTTACTGAGGCTAACCTAAGCCACAGCAACGGGTGGCCTGGTCTGCTAGTTTAATAATAAATAAATGAGTAATGGAAATATTTATTAGATACTATGTCTTTTGTTTTGCTAAAATTTGCATGCAGCATGCATTAGAAAATATGAAGATGTAGTTATTTCTATACTTACTATGATAGCTAGATAATTTGAATATTTATTTTAAACCTTTTTAATATTCTTCTTTTTATATACGTATTACGTAGCATTTTATTTGTTAATTCAGAAAATATAGTTTACTAGCTTCTGCCCGCGGCTTCACCCGCGTAAAAGGTTACTTTCCTAAAGTTTTTCTTCCCTTATTTTTATTTTACCCCTTAAGGGTAATTTTTTTTACAAATTTTAATGTCATGTTTATTTACATCTAATCAATGGCCTAAAAATAAGATTCAGTCTTCTCGCTTTAAAAATGACGATACTTCCTTACAACTGTTCATCCTCCTTTACAACCATTTTTTGCATTATAAAGTAGCCTATGTCCTTTATCAGGCTCTAGACTATCTGTGTACCAAATTTCATTTAGATCGGTTCAGTAGTTTCGGCGTTAAAGAGCGACAGACAGACAGAGTTACTTTCGCATTTATAATATTAGTTAGGATTATCGAGTCACTAAATATTTTTCGTGGTAACCTTTTTCGTGTGTAAAATGAGTTGTTTATAAGTCTTAATAAATAGTAGTATCGTAACAAGACAGTATTCTTGTGGTGACGGTGTAAGGATGCAATTCACCACCCTATTTTGCGGGTATCGTAAGAGACGACTAAGGAATATAATATGCCAAGACGTCATTACCCGTTGGGCAGTCCGGCTGGAGAAGCCTCGGTTCGGTGTACCGACCGTGGAGGCCTTCCGGCCGGTGCTGATACAGTGGTTAAAACGGCGGCATGGGGTGTTCTCCTTTTCACTGGTGCAGGTTTTGACGGCACATAGGTGCTTCGCCAAATACCTGCACACGGTCGTCCGGAGGGAGAGTATACCGTCCTGCCACCACTACGATTGCGACGAGGATACGGCGATGCTTGACAGCGTCAGGAACTGGGACACGATCGCAACGCGAGGCAGTAGTCTCGCAGAAGGAGGCGGCGGAGCGCGTGCGCGAGGAACGTCTCCTCGGCGACGCGAGCCGCTGCCGGTGACTGGGGCATTGCAGGCGCTATTACCTGCGCCTGATGCCGCCCTAGCTGAGGCCGCGGGTGACTGGACCGGGGAATTAGTCCATCACCCGTCGAGAGGCTGACCGCGTGAGGAAAGGCCGGCCACTGACGTCAAGTTCACGTTGCTCCGGTGGTCGGTCCAACGACGGAGGCGAGGTGTCACGGGTGGGTTACGGGTGTGCGTGCTTACGCTCCTCTGTCGCCCCGGACGGAGTGGTGCGAGGTGGAGTGCGCCGACCATAGTCCAGCCAAAAAAAAAGGGATATAATATACATATAACATTTAAACAAGAAAAGAAAACCTTGAAACAAAAACCTATGTCAAGCTGTCTGACTAGGACGGTATGGTAGATCAACTTTCCTCATATTTAGGAGGAGGCTCGAGCCTAAAATTTGGACGTTTATAAACTAATATGATGATGAACACGACCACATGAAATATGAACGAAAACGGTATACGATTATTCATCATTCAAGAAACGAACACATATTCTTATTCAGTAAAGTATCAGATCGTTACTGAACAAAAATATGTGTTTCATGAAATGAAAGACCAATTAACGTGTAAATATCCTAGAATACATACATACATATCATCACGCCATATCCCTTGCAGGGTAGACAGAGAGAACAGAGTGCCAGAGAACTCTATCTAGAAGTTTGACCCATATATATTGTGAATTGCCATTTAACTAAAAGATTAGAATTGTCATTTAACTTACTAATACTGCCAACCTTCTAAGCCTCATAGCACTTACTTTTATTTTCTGTTTTGTATTTATTTTTTTCATTTTAAACATAACTTATCATCATTATTCTACTGCTCTTATCCCAATTAGTTGAAGTCGACGCAATATATACTCGTACATATGCAAAAGTTATTGGCAATAGTTCTATGACCAGCCTCCGAGCTGTTTTGTTGACCAAATTTCAGGGGCAGTTGGCCCAGGCCGATATAAATTTATTAGTCGTCTTTTTCGACATCCATGGGCATAATAAGGGTTGGAAGTATTATATTAGTAGCCGCTACCACACAGTAAATTTGTACATAACGTGTATAATACATAAATAATTGTTCCAGTGACCCACCCGTACGGCGTCGAGGGGTATATTGTAGGGCGGGTCTACCGGGTCTGACGACGCTTTTCCTGTCGCCCCGAACGGATTAGCGGGGTTTGACGTACTGTAGCAAGCCGCCATAAAACAATACACAAATAAATATTGAAAATATTATAACAAACACAAAAAAGTAAATATCGGACTAAAAACAATCAAAACTAAGACACAATAGTAATAGGTATAATAAATATTAGCGGGAAGCATGTATCGCATATTTTATCGACAAGTATCATCTGTATGGGTCTCCTCTCGAACGTCTTTGGAGCACATTAACCGGTGAGATGGCGACCGCTGAAACCAAACCTATTTAACTTCACTTGAGTACATACTATACAGCAATCTTGGGCTTAGATTAACTTTATTTTATATTTTTAAGTGTCTATAAAAACAATAATAGTATTCTCTTGCCTATCGGCATTTGAGTGTTTTTTATAATTTATTATTGCTTTTTTTATGGGACTAATCCCACCACACATTCCCACCAATGTTACTTCTGTAAGCCAGGATCCACAATGGTCTCCATAAATGACATGAGGTTTGACCGTCAGGTGGCCACCGAAGACAAAGATCGGGTACCGGTGGCCCGCTCACACGGCGAAGAGAGGAGTCCTTGCACGGTGGGCCTATGGGGCTGTACGCCGCCTCTTCCGTCGCCCCAGACCGATTTGGCGGAGCGCGACCACATCCATAGTCCATCGCAAGGAAAAAAAAAGGCTTGACCCTCAGGCAGTCCCGGGATATGATTTTAATTGTCTTGGGATCTGCAACAAATTTAATTGTAAAAGTTTAAAGAGAAGAAGTTGGAAAGAGTGATTCCATCATTTTGTTATTGCTTATTGTAATTATATGTATTTTATTTATTTGTTGATTGGACCCACTATTTAAAAATAAGCTTAACTATGATAGCACGGTCCTGCCATAGGAATTAAGGCAACGCATTGATTCCCCTTGGTGGGTAGCGTAGATACTGATGCGCTGTTCAATTAGTGGTCACGTTGTTTTTCATATTGCCACGTTGACATATAAATCTATTTATTCATTACGTGCGAGCTTTTTATTCTTAAGGGATATAGTTTTTAGAAATTATCTAGTTCTCTTATATAATTTTACGTGTCTATTAATGTAACAGAAGTAATGTTAGCCATTTATATAACTTTTAATTTGTCTGATTATTTAAAAAAATGTCAATCTTACCTTTTGTTGCGGTGGGCTATGGAGTGGCCACGCTCCGCCAAATCGGTCCGGGGCGACGGAAGAGGCGATGTGCGAGCCCATAGACCCACCACCTCTCTTCGCCGTGCGAGCGGGCCACTGGTACCCGATCTTTGTCTTCGGTGGCACACCCGGCGGTTTACCCTCACGGTTTTCTCTTGAGTCGATGCCCCGACAGTTTTCGCCATCGGGGCCTCACGCAGTGGTCTCACTTCGGGTGACCGAACTAGTCCCCGGTCCGATCACTCGAGGCCTCGGCTAGGGCGGCATCAGGCGCAGATATTCGCGCCTACGCCACCCGAATGTATATCTTACTAAGGATTAGTGATCTTACGACGATTCCATATACAGAAAATACAAATTTATTTTCGGAGCGGTGATGGATTAAGAATACACCACCCCTATCTTACCCGTGGGTGATCGTAAGAGATGACTAAGAGATATAAAACATATAATACATATGCCAGAGAAGGAAAACTCGAAACAAAACCCTATACCAACACTTTTGACCAGTGTATAGTAAGTCAATTTCCCTCCCATTACGGAGGAGGTTCGTACCCAGTAGTAGGACATACATATATGGGCTAAGATGAAGAAGAAGAAAATACAAATACAAGAAATAATATCAAACACATGAATTTAAAAATATGATTTTTATTTTAATCCCTGCTGGATTTGTTTTATTTTGATAAAAACGGTCAACATAATGACTTCTAATGTTTACGCGAGTATTACACATTTGAAATAAAACTACTTTTACGGATTCTATCGCGTTTGTATTTCATTTATAATTTCCCGACGCCTCGAACACTTTACAGTGATCATGGTCACAGGAGGACTTATAAATCAAATACAATTACAGGAATTATAAATCAAATACAAACGCGATAGAATCTGTGAAAGTAGTTTTATTTCAAAAACGGTCAATTTTGCTGGTTCATCTCATATATGTGTAGGACATATGTGTTGGGCTTGACCTTGTAAATTTATATTGTGGGCTTGATCTTGTAGATGTATATAATTAGTTATTATATCTGCAATTGTAATTAATTATTCTATATATGTAGATATCTATGCAATTAAAATATTTACAATATATTACATAGTTACTAAAATTTCTTCATCATTTTTTGCATACACAACTCATTTACAGATAATGAGATAAAGGAAATTGTTAGCGGACCGTTTTATTTGCGTATTTTCGGCTGTCTACCCACCCTCTTTGTTTTCGCGTGTGTGTTTTGGGAGTCGTTAATTTTTTAAGCTTCAGAGGAAATGAGAGATTTTTTCTGGTTAAGGCTCAGTTTCTTCGATAATAATATACTTTATCTTATTTTTCTTATATTACTAGCTGACCCGGCACACTTCGTTCTGCCTAACAGTTAATGAATGAGCAGATTTCAATTAATTCAAAATTATTAAGTTATTTTTTTTATTATGTTAATAAATATTATATAAATTAAAAAATCAAGTATTTTAATAACGTACCAGCAAGATGAAGAAGTACCTTGTGTCATACGACTTTTTTTTCATGCACATTGAAAATTATCTAATTTTTGATCTCTGAGATTTGCTCGACGATTTCGCATTGTCAACCGAGTCGTTTCACGGCCACTGCTTTGCTTTGCTCTTGTAATTAAGAATCACGAATTTGGGCCATATTAACGCGTTTGGGCCATATTGCAATATCTTGTTCTTCTGCCGTGTTTACATTCGTGATGTTTCGAATTCTAATTGCGTTACGGCTTTGTCGTGAAAGATTACATCTTATTGGTCGCGTCATTGTTGATGACAATATAGACACAATATGATTTATTATAACAATATTCGTAAAAGATCATAACACTCGCACAAAACGAACACTCCCAGTCAAATTTAATTTCAACTTTTCGCGGTATTTTCCAAACTATTAGACCACGTAATGACGCGAGCTATCAGTTGCGTTTGTTACATCATCAACAAATAAACGTTGAGAACTGATGTTGTTTTAATGATTTTTTTTTTTGTTTATTAATATCATATTTTAATATCCTATATCCTGTTCCCGACGAAGACAAACTCAAAAACGTAAAAAAACATAAAAATTGGTAATAAAGATTAATGTAAAAATGTTTGTATGTTTGTTACTCAATCACGCGTATACCATTGAACAGATTTAGATGAAAATTAGCACGTATCTAGATTATCTCCTGGATTAACACATAGGGTAATTTTTATCCCAGTCATACGCTGTTATTGGAATAATAGATCAAATTTTGAAAAGTTACTTTTCACGCGGGGGAAGCCGTGGGCAGAAGCCGTAGTATTATATAACGTTAAAATCTATAAGTAGGGTAATGGAGTGAGAAACCAATGGTCACGACCCTTACCTTTTACCTTTCTCGTGTAATCATAACAACGACTAAACTAACGAAATCAGGTAATCAGAAACAGGGGAAGAAATCCCAAAAATTAGACCTTATCCCAACCTAATAAACATGGTACAGTAGATTAATATTCCTCACATTGTGGAGGCATTTTAGAATCGCCTTTGGTCAATACAAACCCTCTATCGGGTTCAGGTCTACTCCAAAATAAAAGGATAATTAACTTAATACAGCTTGTGGGTAAAGGAATTGTTATATAGTTCTACTAGCTTATGCCCGCAGCTTCACCCGCGTAAAAGGTTACTTTCCTTAAGTTGAACGATTATCGCAAGGGAACACATTACCGAGATAAAAGTATCCTATATGTTAATCTAGGAAATGCATGCAAAGGAAACATAAATATATGTGATTTTACTGGGATAAGAAAAGTTGAAAATATAGAAAATAACAAAAACAAAATTTATAGCTAACTTATTTATATATATTATTAAAATATAAAATGAGATATCATAAAAATTTATAACAAAAAGCTGATCGCAGGAGACAGCATTTTTGTATTTAGGCCACTTTGCGTCTGAGCTGCGAGGCATGGTACCTCGCTGAGCTACTGACAGCAGCCGGTATGGCATTACGTTAATTCCATTTTTATTTAGGTATATCTAATCAAAACCAAAAAAAAATGTTTTTTCAATCTAGCTTCTAAAATAACCAATTTCCATATAAACTTTCATCCCCTATTGTTATTTTACTACCTTAAGGGTAATTTTTTTACAAAATTTTAATGTCATATTCTTTCATATTTAATCGACAGCCTAAGAATAAGTTTCAAGCTTCTGGCTTTAAAAATGATGATAGTTCCTTACAACTTTTCATCCCCCTTTATAACTCCTTTTCGAATATTGGTTTCTAGACTATCCGTGTACCAAATTTCATTTAGATCGGTTCAGTAGTTATGACGTGAAAGAGCGACAGACAGACAGACAGAGTTACTTTCGCATTTATAATATTAGTAAGGATTTCAGGTATTCTTTCTCATGCAATTATTTAATAAAATGTTTCTTAGTTGACTTGTACAACGCGCGAGAATAAAAGATGTTACACTTTGTATGCTCATTCTGTAATCAAACAGGAAACATAAAATGATCATTTATTATATAATATAATAAATAAAGTACATACTAAAATTTTAGTAAATTTTTTTTAAAGATAAGTGGTATTTCCAGCTCATAAACTTCTGCAATTTTAGGGTCGCAGCCAAGACGCTAAGCCCACCTATGGTAAGTTTGAGTCTCTGGTTCTTTTGCTCACCGAGCTCGAGATAAAAATAATATATTACTTACGCGTCGATATACTGCAAAATTGTGACACTACTGGGAACAAAACAGCCCTTTAAAGGCAATTCACAAAAAAACCGTCAGCAGCGTGACTCTACCATTATTAAATTAGATCCTGTAAATTTAATTTCTACTATAAAATAAGTATAATTTAATATTTTTTATGTTTACGCTAATATTAGACATTTGAAATAGAACTATTTTTATAGATTCTATCGCGTTTGTATTTAATTTTGAATTTCCCGACGTAATTAATACTTAATAGTGTCCATGCTCCCCGGAGCTTCAGTCCACCCGTTTTTTTTTATTCTTCTTCTTTTTTATTTTTTTTTTTGAAAAAAGACACCTCCCTGCACTAAGGAAATAATCCTTGTATTGCGGGGGACTTTACAAACATGCAATTAACGCAGACAAATTACACCCAGACTCAGAACAACGCTTTGTAGATCACACAAAGTAATGTCCTGCGTGGGAATCGAACCCCCGGCACTGGCACGGAAAGTCGGTATCTTAACCACTACGCCATCTGTGCAGTCAAAAGTTTGGTGGTTACGGTAGAATCATTTCTATTGCAGTAATGCTATCTGCTTATATACCTTAGTCATCTTTTGTATCATCAACCGGATTTGATTAATTGTATACTTATACCATCATTCATTCATCAGTCTATAGTCGTTTACTGTTGGGCATAGACCTCCTCATGAGAATACCACTCAGAACGGTCGTATGCCACTTGCAACCAGCGGCTGGAAATTTTGAGATGTCGTCAATCCACTTAGTGATGAGTCCTCTTACACGTTATCATACGAAAAAAAAAACATAATAAAAACATATAAATATTGTTTCTAAAAAAATGTACTCTATTCCTTTTTAGTAGATATTTTCAGTTGCTACTGTTTCTTAACGAGTTGAAATGCATCTGTCGTTTTTTAGTTTCCAGCTTTGTGGTAGTTAATGAAGCTGGTAACATAAAAAGAAACAATAATTTTAAAATGAAACCAGAAAATATCGCAATGCAAAATTTTACATATCAAAAAGCAATTAAATCATAAAAATGCAAGTATGTTTTCATATTTATAGCTCAACTTGCAGTTTCCTGGGGGAGTTTGGGTGATAGGGGCCCGCAATTAAAATTATAATTTTTTGGCAAACTCTTCTGCCCCTCAGCGTATATCTGTATCTTTAACTTGCCCCACCGGTGTACTCGGCGGTAGCACACTGAGCTCATATACTCGTATAAAATTTATGAAGATAAATACATTTTCTCTTATGTTTCTTTAAGTAAAACGTGTTTAATAATTTCATCATTGTTCATCATTTCAGCTCACATATGTCCCAGTGTTGGGCTCGAGCCTGCTCTATAACGAGAGGGAAATTGACCCTACGCCGGTCAGACGTGTTTGTATAGGCTTTAATTGCCAGTTTTTCTTCTTTTGCATAACTGCTATATGTGTTTTATATCCCTTAACTGTCGCTTACGATCACCCATGGGTAAGATAGGGGGTGAGAAATTGTATTCCTACTCCGTCATCACACGGAAATTTATAATTTATTTTACTTTTGTTAATGTATATGTTGAAACCTAAGATATTAGCTAGGTATTTTATTTCAGATAATGGAGTAAAAATGTACAGCTTCCATCATAGATAACTATTTTTTTGACACGTACGACTAAAGAAATTCGTTAAACTATTTTTCATGGTAAAAAAAGACTTCAAAAATAAACCCAATACCAAATATTCTAATAATCATGGCCTAGGCGTTTAATTTTAGAGGAAACTCTCATTTAAAATTGGCAGCTATGTATGTATATGTATGTGTATATACATATATAGTAGTCGTCAAAATATAAAACAAAAAGAGAAAAATAATATTATTTTATTCTATATTAGATGATTAGAGGAAATAATATTATTAATAAAATTATTACAAAATAGGTTATTTGTAAATTATGTTTTTACTCTGTTACTGCACGAAAGAGTTCAAATATGAATAATATATTTCTTAAACAGATACTACAACCACGGCAAGTTATTGCACACGGAATTAAATTTAATAATTAAATATTAAAATTTGCTGTATGGTAGCGGTTACGAATGCTACCGACCCTTACTTTGCTCGTGGATGCCATAAAATACGACTATGATCATTATATCGACCTGTGCCAACTTCATCAGAGGCTATTTGGTCAACAATTACATTCTTAAGGAATGTTGACGTCAGGCAGATGGCTGGTCATAAAACTATTGACAATAACTTTTGCAATATGTACGATAGAAGAAGAATACATATTGCGTTGACTCCTGGGGGGGGCACACTTAAAACATTACTTATTTTTACTGACCGTCGCGCCGCCTACATTTTGGTTGTACAAACTTAGCTGCTGCCATTTTGTTCTGTCTGTCAAACGTTTGACAACTGGGAATTGTTATTTTTTGTTACTAGCGTAGGTACTTATTGCCATCGATCTATTTTCGGTTATTGATGTACTTTCTAAAAATTATCCCAACTTTCATTGTTAAGCTGATATTATGATTGTTTCGTTCTCAGCTGATATGTTTTTTTTTTATATTTCAGGGTAGATCTCATAGTAAAAGAAAATTCTATATAATTACACATACACATGTAAATATGTATATATATCATTTCAAGTTTAGTTCACCGCCTAAACTCTGGGTAGCAGCACTTTCCATACATGCATATTTTATCATCGAGTTGCCACTCTTTTTCAGTTTAATAACTTTACTCTTTGGTTGACTCCAAGTAATTGGGATAAGACCAGGAGAATGAATTAAATATTAAAACTGATAGTGTGATTATTTTTTATTGCTGATGGAGGCAAACGAGCAAACAGCACACCTGATGATAAATTTTACTGTCGCCTATAGCCTTAGTAATACGAACTCCAAACCGACCTTAAAAGTTGGGCTGCCGGCTCTCTTGCTCACCGAACGAAGTGCAACAAACAGCACATTGCCATTGCTTAGACGTACATATTCTGCCAAAAGTGTGGCGGCTACCCCGGACGGGCCGGCCCACTGCTGTAGACAAAAAAACACTATAAATAATTATACTTATAAAAAATATTACATTAATTTGTTCATATTTAATTTCAAAGACGATAATTAATTTTAAAATACAGACACGTAAAACAATATATATAATGTATGAACTCCAAAGATCTCGGTGTATACAGAACTGAATTTCCAAAAATACGTATCTTTTTTAGATTTGGTCTGCCCCAAAAGTCATTGTGACGCGAGTGAGCCCTCCACAGATATTTAAATATTCATTTTTACTCTTTAATTATACTTTGTACATGTGAGCCGAGCTTTGTTATTTTTTTTTTACTTTTGTTTTTTTTGTCTCAAATTAAAATGAGTTACGGAATTTATTAAGTGCTCTGACTGGATTTTTTTTATATATAAATATTTATAGCTGTTTGACATAAGTCAAATAAATTTACTTACTAACATAAGGGTTTCTGATATTTACGCTATCATTATACATTTGAAATAAACCTATTTTTACGGATTACGGATACGTCTACCTACTCGCTTTCTGATGAAAGAGAGTATTGGTGTAAAGATGCAAAAGGGAATGCTCCGATGGTTCGGACATGTGGAAAGAATGCCGAACGAACATCTGGTTAAGAAGATATACAATGCGAAAGTGAAAGGATGTAGGTACATTTGAAATAAACCTATTTTTACGGATTACGGATACGTCTACCTACTCGCTTTCTGATGAAAGAGAGTATTGGTGTAAAGATGCAAAAGGGAATGCTCCGATGGTTCGGACATGTGGAAAGAATGCCGAACGAACATCTGGTTAAGAAGATATACAATGCGAAAGTGAAAGGATGTAGGTACCGAGGGAGACCGAGACTAACCTACCTAGACCAGATCGGTCATGTACTGAAGGAAGGTGGAGTCAAGAGTCTCTGAAACCGGCGAGCGTCTATGAAGAGAATTATGAATGTTGAGGAAGCGAGTGAAGTATGCAAGGATAGAGTTCTCTGGCACTCTGTTCTCTCTGCCTACCCTGCAAGGGACATGGCGTGATTGTATGTATGTATGTATGATACGGGAGGATTCCCGTGATCATGTTGTAAACTGTTCGAAACGTCGGAAAATTAAATATCAAATACAAACGCGATAGAATCCGTAAAAATCTACTTAATTTATAAATCCATCCATCTATTGACATCCCCTATGGGAAATTAGCCTCCTCAAGGGAGATAAAGTAGCAATCGCCACATTTAAAAACGGGTTAGTAATTGCAGTATACGTTACAAGTTTCATAAGGAAGTTTTACTGCCTATACCCCTAGTAATTCCCTAGTGGACTGTACGACTCCTAAGATAAAGGAAGGAGCGATGATATATCGTCGTAAATACTACATATGTACATAATTAACCAGTACGATATACGAAAATGTACAGTAAAAATAAAAGCATAAATAAAGATACAGAGTAACTCATTTCTGTTCGGTAATAACTTCCTTTGCAAACGTGTACAAATTGATTTAAATACCTCCATCACAGCGAGATGCACCGTCATCAGTTCCAAGGTGCATATAAGTAGTTGTCCTCATCGGCTAACCATTTTACTCGTAATCAATTTACACGGCTCCGTTTTGCCCCCACTGCCTCTTCCTTACTCGCTTTCCTTCGAAAAGCGTGGTTGCACAGTGTGACAATTTGACGAAAGATCTGTTTAAATTTTTTAAAAGTTCAATTATTTTGTCGATATATCGTTATACTATTTTATTTATTTTTATATTATATTAAAATGTGATTTATTAATTTATTTGAAATTTGTTAATCATCATTTCAGCTCATATACATCCCACTGCTGGGCTGGTTCCCTATAATCGAAGGGAAATTGACTTATATACCACGTCAGACGGGTTAGTATAGAGTCTTATTTCAAGTTTTTCTTCTCTTCCACTAATGTTATAGGTATATTATATCTCTTAGCCGTCTTTTACGATCCCCTGGATCAAGAATATAAAGAATTGTATTGTTATTCCGTCATCAAATGTAAAATCTGTAACAATACGAGATCGTTATCAAGTAGTAACGCTTGCAGTTACGTGTTAAAGTTACAAAAAATGTAGTCCAGGACTAATTAGTAATATAGTTTGAATGACTTTTTAATAGATATTGAATGAAGTCTTTCCTGTAGTAATCCAGTTTTTCTTTACAAATGAGTTTCATGGTTTTTGTTTTTATTAACACAAAGTTTTAGTTATTTTACAGCATCATATTAACAGGTAAATTAAAAAAAAATTACATACAAATGTTTCTCGTGTCATTGATCATGTAATTCAAGTTACAGACTTAATCAGGTATATTGACTATGATCCGTCTTTTGATGTAATAATATAAGTTACGCCTTTTATGACTAATTCATCATCATCATCATCACAGCCCATAAATGTCTCACTGTTGGGCTCGGACCTCCTCCATCATAGGAGGGAAAGTAACCTACTATACCGCACTGGTTAGACGTGTTGGTTTTGTTTCGAGTTTTCCTTCTCTCGCATAGATGTTATATGCTTTTTATATCCCTCAGTCGTCTCGTACGATCACCCACGGGTAAGATATGGGATGGTGAATAGTATTCTTACTCCGTCACCACACGGAGAATGACTAATTACCGGTCTAATAATAACTTAACGTTTATTTTATTTTAAAAAAAATTAGATTTATATTAAATTTTGCTCAATATTTTCTACCGTTTATGCGCACTGTCCATTCGCCACCATCAAACAAAGTTACGCTGAGCCGTGATTACTTTTCCTGCACTGCACCTCTCGTATTCAGTACTGTTTATTGCTTTTACTTCAATACCTGGCATTTCCACTGTTTCTTATTATTCACGAATCTCAACTAAGATAAGAAAATAAAATGTTAAATATATTTTACATGAGAAAATGTTTTTATCAAACGACAATACAGTTTTCAGATAATTATTTATAAGATTATTATTTAAATTATGTCAAAAATATGTATTGATTTTGAATTCTAGAAATCTTCTTCTTTGGACATATACCATATTGAGCACGATCTCCTTTAACTATGGGTGTTTTTTTTTTATTGCTTATGGTGGCAAACGATCAAGCAGCATACTTGATGGTAAGTGTCACTGCCGCCCATGGACCTTTGCAATACTAAGAGTATAGCTTAGGCCGCTGCCTAACATAAAAATCTCCAAATACCCACCCAGTTGGGCTTCCGGCTCTCTTGCTCACCGAACGAAGCACAATAGCTCATTACCATTACTCAGTCATGGATCTTCTGCGAGAGTGTGGTACTAACCCGGCCGGACCGGCCCGCGGCTGTAGACAGAAAACTGTCAACAGCGTGATCCTACCACTATTGAAGCTCTTGTTAGAGTCTTGTTGTCTATTTAAGCACCAGAGAAGTCTTTTAAATTGCCTTTTATAATCCAAAAAGAAGGAATTATGGTTTATGTTCAATTTCGGTTAATGATAGGTCTTTTAAAATGTTTACCTACTGATATTTAAGCGAGTTTTAAACCTAAGCTTTCCCATGAACGCTGAAAAGTGTTCAAAATTAAATATGAGGCAAAGGTAGTAAAAATAGCGATATTTATACATGCTTACTTACTATTACTACTCTATCTATAGAATATTCTAACATGTCCAGTTATTTGAAAATCGTTAAAAAAACTAGGTCTTGGTAACATATGTATGTTAAATGCGTCAAGTTAATATTGTAATTCTTAATTTTCTTATTAAGTTTTATTTATTTATGCTTTATTGTACACTTATATTGATACATTTACAATAGTAATTCTAAGTGGATATAATACAATGGGTGGCCTTATCACTAAAACGATAACTAACAGGCAACCTTTGAATGGAAACAAGCTGTACGTGTACTGCTTACCTATAAAAATTACTGAAATTTAGCATTTAACATGCTTGATTATTTTTAAGAACTTGATTACGAGCGAAAAATGAAGGTCCCATGTGTGACGTTCATTTTTCGCTCGTAATCAAGTTTTATACTATTTTGCACAAAATATTAAACATTTTACGCTAAGATCTATTGAAAAATCGGTAAAGATGTGCTTATTTTAATTATCTGTTTATTCAAGCAACAATATTAGAGTTCATAAAATCGTATAATAGCTCATAAAAACTTGATACACACGTAAACAAAATCCATTATTATTCATCTAAGAGCTGACGTGGCGAACTCAATGTCTATCTTATTTCTTTTATAATTATTCAACGTACCACCTAGGTTGGGTGGTAACCACCCATTTAAGGGTGGTGAGCGATAGAGAGAACGTCTTCGGTTTTTGCGGGGTTTGTTTCAAGTTTTTTAGGGGGCAAACCCTTTCCTGAACATGACAGGAATTGGATCATTAAGCAGGCCTAAGCTTAATGCCGGCACCCGCGATTTTCTTATACAATCTTATGAATAATATATTTTAAGTGTTATAGTTATATTCAAATGATACAGTATAGTATTGAAACGTATAAAAGTTAAAAAGTATTTTAGTTAATTATAAGATAATTAAAATTAATAATAGATTGTTAAAGTTTTACATTTTAAAGTTTAACTATTTTTCTCAATATGTTTTGTGTTATTTTATTTATTTTATAATTGATTGAATTAGGCGATACATGGTGGAAATCCATTATTATTTTCCATAACCATTATTAAAATGGAGGAGAGGAAGGAAGGCCCACCACTTTCCTCCGGTTAATCAATATACCGTACACCTCAAGAAAGGAAGGAATACGGGATCGCAAAAATTGATCCCATCCCGTATTCCTTCCTTTCTTGACGTGTACCTACGGTATACCTATTGATTAACCGTGGAAAAGTGGTGGGTCTTCCTTCCTCTCCTTCATTTTTATAATTATTTATTTTATACTAGCGGAGATTGTACCAAATGCATTTGAAATTTTTTAATAATAAGAAAATGAATTTACGTATTTTAATTTTTTTTAAGACTCCATACTAAGAAAGTAATCCTTGTATTGCTGAAGAGTTTACAAACATATAATTAACGCAGACAAATAATTACATCCAGACTCAGAACAAAATTTTTTCGCACATAGTATTGTCGTGCGTAGAAATCGAACCTATAGCACCGGTATTGTATGTCGATATCTTAACTACTACGCCATCTGTGCAGCCTTTTCCCTCCTATATATTTAAGCATATACTTCTTCATCAATTTATAAAAACACTTATATAAAGCACCTTTATACTAAAACGCTCCTTGCTAAGAGGAATAATTACTTGTATCTAAGATATCTCAAATAAACAATCACAAAACTCAGACTCATAATAGACTCAGGACTCAAAAATATCTACGTTACGTTCTACGAACTCACAATGCTTTGTAAAGTCAACACAATAGAAAGAAGGATTTCTTTTTTTCCCGCTGGTATTATAAAAAAAATTAAACTAATAACACTTTCAAAGAAGGTAACGTAGAAAAAAAATGTCATAGGAAACCATCTATTTTTTTTTGCGATAGACTATGGATGCGTCACGCCCCGCCAAATCGGACCGGGGTGACGGAAGAGACGGCGCGTGACCCCATAGACCCACCATGCAAACTCCTCTCTTCGCCGTGCAAGCGGGCCACTGGTACCCGATCTTTGTCTTCGGTGGCCAACGTGGAAATAAAACCTCATAGCAAACCATTTGAACAGTGAAGTACAATAGGTTAATTTCATTTCCATTATGAAGTAGACACGTACATATTATTGACTCGTTTATATGTGAGAAGAATTTTTAGTGGTTAATTGCCGAGAATGATATTGTGAAAAATTAAAAAGCTATAGATAATTGTATGCTGCCAATACCTCGTAAGTGCTTCAAGGTAAAGTTTACAGGAGACAATAAAAACTGAATATTTATAAAAATACTGAAGATATTTATAGACGCAAAGTCCAAGTTTATAATTTTACGCCAGCTTAATATTATTACTAAGAAAATATTGATATCTCGTTCCTATAGGGATCTAGGTAAGTTGGAAGATATTTCCATAAAAAAAAGTTGGGCAGAAAAATCAGTTAGTTGTTTTTCTTCTTTGTATATGTTCTCAAAAATAAAATAAATCTCAATATTTTAATTATATTTTTAAATTTGACTTCTAATATTATAATTGCACTAATAAATATTTTGAACACTTTGGTTTGTTGTGTATAGGAACGATTAAAAAACTTGTTATCAAAAATATAAAAAGTAAGAAAAACGTACTTTAACAACATACATAGAATAAATTTTTGTAAAGTTAATGAGTTATAAAACAAAATAAAAAAAGCTTAGTTTTAATGACTAAGATTTTTTAAAATCAATAATAATAGAAAAACATAATGTAATCACTTTAGCTACAAGTAATCAGTCTTCAATTAGATTCGAGGATAAACTCTTAGAAATGTAAAGTTTATGCTTAGAACTAACAAAATATTAAAAACAATCTAGGTAATAAAACAAAAATAAAATCAACTTTAAAACATAAAATGAAATCTAAGCATATGACAAGTTGTCATAGAAGGCATGAAAATCAACTGGCATAACACTTTTTAATTCTTGTAAATGCTTAAACTTTGTATCTGTAATTGCTATTTTATTTTGACGGAGTTGTGTATAATTATGTATAACTTCAATGTTTATTAGTACTTTGTGGCAAATCTTGCCAGTCGTCAACAAAATCAATTTTAAATTTAATGATTCTGCTGGTTCATAGAGAATTGCCTTGATATCGGTCACTTTAGGGTCTCCCAGTTTACTGCCAGGTCTAATAGAGTTATTTCGCTAAGTTAAGGAATTTTTACAGTCTAGAATAAAGTTTTGTTCAATTAAAACTGCTTCGTAAAGAAAAAAAAATTGTCTTGCTTCTATAGTTGCTGATATGGAGTCGCTACGGAGACGTATTAAGCGATTCTTTAAATTGCGCTCAATGGTACTATGGACGAAATCTCCTTCCATCTGTGTATGTCCGTCTTCTAAGTGTTTCTGCATTATGAGAATATTATGTTGCGTTGCAACATTCAAGAGAGCATTGTTCAAAACATTATTGCGATTTTGCCCCATGCACTCATCTGTGTAAATAATTATAGGAACATTTTTGTCTAAGAAGTGCTTCGTAAATTGGCCCGTTAAAAAAGTGGCGTAAGTCGAGCTGTAAGGTCAGCATCAACTTCAGAGAACCAGTAGCATTTAACGTGATGATTGGTCAAGTTGTACATATAATAGTTATGTAGTGCTAGTTTTGTTTTATAGTAAATTTGCACTAGCTGTTATGTAGGGACACGTGTTTACCGCTTATAGATCTGCATTCAAAACTATACACTTAAAATTTTCTGCATCTTTTTTGTCGAATTGTCATTTCACTTAAAATTTTCTACATGTTTTTTGCACGTTTAATACGTTTTGTCGGTTACTATAAGTTGTCACATGGTGAAATACAGTACAAGCTAACAGATGACGCAAAAATCAGCATTTGCGTAAAAATGTAGTTACGAGGTATTGGCAGCATACGGTCGATTTAATTTTACAGGTTTTAAAATAAATTAGAGCATATTTCTTTTTATGCGATGGATTATGGAGGTGGTTGCGCCCCGCAACCCCATAGACCCACCATGCAAACACCTCTCTTCGCCGTGCGAGCGGGCCACCGGTACCCGATCTTTGTCTTCGGTGGCTACAAATAAACGCCTAGGGCAATCTTTTGAAATGAAAGCTACATATTTATTTTTTTATTATTATTTCACATACCTTCAATTATATGGGTTTTAAATTTTTAATAAGATAATTGATAATACGCGAAGAAAATATAAAGAGTCGATGTTTTTATTTTTGTTGTCAAAGATGCTTCTTATGACAGGTGATTCTAGAGCGACTAAGCAGGAGCCTAAGATGTTGTGAACATTCTTATCCAGTTCGTATAGGGATTCTAAACAACAAGAATCATCATCATCATCCATCCCAGCCCACATACGTTCCACTGTTAGGCTCGGGCCTTCTCCACAATGGGAGGGAAATTGACCTACTATACCACGCTGGTCAGACGTATTGGTATAGGGTACTATTTCGAGCTTTCCTTCTCTTGGACAGACGCCAAATACATATTATATCCACGGGTAAGATCATCATCATCATCACAGCCCATAAATGTCCCACTGTTGGGCTCGGGCCTCCTCCGTAATGGGAGGGAAATTAACCTACTATACCGCCGCTGGTCAGACGTGTTGGTATAGGGTTTTGTTTCGAATTTTACTTCTCTTGCATAGATGTTATATGCGTTTTATATCCCTTAGTTGACTCGTACGATCACCCACTGGTAAGATATGGGGTGGTGAATAGTATTCTTACTCCCATCACTACACGGAAAACGACAACAAGAATAAAAAGTTACAGAGATCAAAAGATTGTCTTCTTAATTTTTTTGCTTTAAAATATGGTAATGCTTTATTATTATATATGCTTTAAAAATCATTTTAAAATAGCAGTCGCTTCAAAAAAAAAAGTAATATAAGTATACGGCCTCAGATTTTTTTAAAGATAAATCCTCGCCACTAATACACAAATCTTTGTAACGCCGGGAACTTTATTAACATATATCAATAATAGACAAAAATTACACCCAGACTTAGAACAATCATTTGTTGATACAAAACTTCCTGCATGAAGACCGAACCTATGACGTTCGGCTCAAGAGGTTAATATTCAGTCCACTCCACCATCTGTATAAAAATTAATAGGATCAAGAACAACTTACAATAGTGTAATTTTTCAATAGTGGTAGGACCATGCTGTTGACAGTTTTCTGTCTACAGCCGCGGGCCGATCCGTCCGGGGTAGTACCACACTCTCGCAGAAGATCGACGTCTGAGTAATGGCAATGTGCTATTGCGCTTCGTTCGGTGAGCGAGAGAGTCGGAAGCCCAATTGGGTGGGTTTGAGGATTTTATTAGTTAACAACGGCCTAAGCTATATACCCTTGGTATTGCAAAGCTCCATGCATCATCCAGCAAAGAAGGAGTTTTTGAAAATGCTAGTCTGCCACTGCTACCAAACAATCACCACTGGACTATTATTTGACGTTAAAATTGCCACTATTACTCAGCAGATATTTCAATTACCCGATTTAATATTAGATAGATATTTTAGCCTAAATTTACTTCCTGCAGAAGATGTTCGGGAGAATGAATTTCAATGAAGTCTAATTACTTAATTCTTCTTCTTCTTCTTTGTATTGACAATCAGCTACTTACTACAGATATGACGTCTGATGGGGCTGTATGGAAAAAAAGGACATATTGCATGGACCCCATGTAGATAGGATTAGAGCAAGAGTATGATGATGATGATTATATGCTATGACTTTTTCAAAATATTCGAATTTCAGGAACAGCCATTGAAAAAGCAAATAATATTCAAAATGTCTAATTTTGCACGTTTGAATCCCTGAAAACCTAGGGATCGAAATAATATAAAGCTCGAACTAGACTCTATATATATGTTCATCTAAGTAATGATCAAACGTACCGATTGTCTGAAGTTCGATTTCAAACCAGATTAGTTATTTGTGCAAGCCAGAAATGAATTTTATAGCTTTGTATAAAATATTAATTAATGTTACAAGGTCGTGATATAAACATTTATTTCATAGTTTGGTCCGTTTCTTTTGCAAAAAAAAAAAAATAGTTTTTTGTACTTTTAAAACAAAATCATCCCTTTTGTATGTTATGAAATTATTAACTTCTTAAGGCACATATAAGGCAGTCCCCAGTAGTAGCCTGACGTATTCAACGACGTATACAACCCATTGGTTCCAGTGTCGAATTGCAATTTTCTTGACATTGTGTCTTCTTCTTCTTCTTCTTATATATTGGCAATCAGCTATGAGTTATGAGCTATTGGTGCCAGTGTCGAGTTATAAATATCTTCACGTTTTTAGTCTTTCAGGTTAGTCATTGTCTAAGTCAAATTGTCGACATCAACAGTGCTATGGCCACATTGTTAATGGTATCTTGTTGGAATTTTGATAGAAAACGAAAACGTTGTAAAGCACTTTTATATGATATTCACTACATCCCAGCATTTCCGTCACATTACATTACATAAAATGCCATCAAAATTATCTAATATAACACGTAAAAATACTAAGATATCGAATATAATAAAAGAGCACCACATGACGTTTTCAAATTCCCGTCAAAAGTCCGATATCGTTAGTCTTTTCATTGTAGTCATTGTCCGTCAGTAAGTCAAATCGTCACTATCAATAGTGCCGCTAGCAACAACGCCAAAAGCCACGTATATTATTTTTATTCACAGCCCAAATATCTATATGGATGATATTTTAAAATAAACAATTCTTGTAGTATCGGATAAAAGTATTCAAATATCTGTATTTACTAAAAATATTCCAAGCGTGTATTAATTTTCATCAATAAATACTGGCGAACCAATTCAATTGCATTATATTAATAAAATAAAAAGAAACTAAAACATCTGAACTCCATTCATAACTCGATATGAAGCCGACCTAATCAATTCAAAAGGGGGAAAATGGGGCAAAACGAACATACGCCGACTGCTTATGAAATTATATCGTGGAAAATCTACGGTTGGGAATGTCGAAGAATTATTCTTCTTTTTTTTTGATGCAAGCAGTTCGTCTGAGACTTAAATGGGTTAGAAAATTGAATAAGAATGTGCCCACAACTGAGTTACGTTTGAATAAGTGTGAGAGCGTATGCGGAGAAGGGTACACATCTGGGTTTTATTGAAATGTTTGCTGATGATGCTGTTTTGTTTTCAAATTCCTTATTGTTTGTTTATATTACGTTGTTGTAACTTATTTCGTATTTCAATCGCATTTTCAATAGCGATTTTGATGTTGTTTCCTAATAAATATTAACTAATATACAGATGAATATCAAAAAGTCATTTGAAGTTAATTATTATGTCAATCTATGATATTAATGATATTTTCTGTGTGATGACTGAGTGACAATACAATTCATCACTCCCTATTTTACCCGTGAGTGATCGTTAAAGACGACTAAGGGATAAAATATGCATATGATATCTATGCAAGAGAAGGTAAACTCGATATGAAACCCTATACCAACACGTCTGACCAGCGTGGTGTAATAGGTCAATTTCCCTTCTAGTGTGGAGGAGGCTTGAGGCCTCGCAGTGGGACATATATTATGAGCTGAGATGAATAAATCAATGAAATTTAATGATAATAATTCTTATAATAATTAATTATTATTTGTTATAGATGGTGTGATATATTTTGAATGGTGACATAGAAAGAATAGAATTCACCACTCCCTATGTTACCTATGGATGTCGTAAGAGCCGACTAAAGGATATAGTATGCAGATAACGTTTATTCATGAAATGAAAAAATAACATCTTATGCTAATCTCTCTTACCGCGTGGTAAAATAAGTCAATTTCCCTCCTATGGTGGGGGAGGCTCAAGCAGGTGCCCAACAGTGGGATTTATATGAGGTACGCTCATATAAATCCCACTGTTGGGCACCTCATATAAATCCCACTGTTGGGCACCTCATATAAATCCCACTGTTGGGCACCTCATATAAATCCCACTGTTGGGCACCTCATATAAATCCCACTATTGGGCACCTCATATAAATCCCACTGTTGGGCACCTCATATAAATTCCACTGTTGGGCACCTCATATAAATCCCACTGTTGGGCTTGAGCTTGATTTATTTGAGATTTGTTTATTGAGATTGATTTATTCTAGAATATTATGATATTTAAGCTCAAATTTGAGGTTATCAAACCTCAGTACAATTTTAATGACTTATTGCTATAACTTTTTTTTTAATATAAAAAGAACAAAAATTGCAATATAGGTAGCTTATGCAAATCATCGAACTTAATCATTCATTTAGTATTGTTTATCCCTACTAATATATAAATGTGAATGTAAGTTTGTTTGTTACGCTTTCACGCTAAAACTACTCAACCGATCATCATGAAACATTGTACACATATTCTTGGAGGTATTGAAAGTAACATAGGATAATTTTTATTAAAAAAAATCATAATTTTTATATGAAAAATAAAAAAATTGTTTGTCAAAAAATCTCAAAATCTAGCTTCTTCAACGCCATCTAGCAGTCCAGTAATGAAGTTCCAACCCTGAGTATTGTAATACCGTTGCACTGTATTACCGACGGTCAAAAATAAAAATAGGGGATCAAAAACTTTAGGAAAGTAACCTTTTACGCGGGCGAAGCCGCGGGCAGAAGCTAGTTATTCATATTATGACAGATATAAGATATACAAATCTCGTCTATAAATATAATATATAAAAAATATAGAGAGTTGCTTCATCAACGCCAAAATACTAAAATTTATAAAATTAATTCACGTCGTAACCCAATAACACTCCATACAGATATCGAACCCAGGATATCAATTAAGTTACTACTTATGGCTACTGGTAGCTATTGCCACGAGCTTAATAAGGTTATAAGATTTATTCTTTTAGTAATAATACAATTTTATCAATCTATGATTCTGAAATATTCAATATTTTCAATTTGAAATGAAAATATTCAAACAAAATAACGACGTGGTTACGATATTGAATGCACATTGAACTGTAATACTCTTATCGTTCGCGTCACTAACGACGTCTACATCAAAGATTTCCTTCCACATGTGCGGGGAGGGACTAATGAAAGACTGATCTGTCGATGCCGCGAAACGTAAAGATAGGAAAATTAAAATGTCTAGACAGCTTCGTTCTACGTTTTGTTTTGTTAAGACTTTCCGTTCTTCGTACATTCGTATGTCGCTACTTATAAAATTATTTATGAGATGTGATTTATTCAAACTTGACTGAGAGATATTTCTTTAAAGAAATCTTTTAAATGTCTGTATTAGATATTTATTCTGTGTTAGACATGTTAAATATATTTCAAAGGGAGATTTATTTCTTAAGTTTCTTATTTGAAGGCAAGAGGCTAATTAAATAAATTAGTGGAGGCTAAAAACGCATGGTTGGAATAAAAGCCTTTAGCGAGTAAAAAGGCAACCATCCAAGACGTTCTCTTCATTAGCGACAAGAAAAGTGATGTCATTCCGTTGTGACACAGCAGCACGCGAAGGGAGGTCTGCTCCCCCCGGCGGTCGCTCTGCGACTGACTTCCACGCGGTTTTCAGTCCCCCCTTTCACTCATTCCAGGGGAGGGGTTGGACGGCTTTCTCTTTCATTTTTCCTTCGCTCCTCGGCTCATCCAGTTACATCGTTCTTATGTTTTATTTTTAATTAAAGCGTACGCAAGTCGGCGGCGTAGATCTTCCCCCCTCGCAGGGTGGCCGGCGGCGGGTACATACGCGGTGGGTGTTGATGATTTTTCAATGGGGAGAAAGAGTTCCCTCATTTTCTTAAGAGAAAATTGCGTTTTGTTTTCGAGTAGTCGAAGTCTGTAGTAATCGTTTTTGTTTCGTAGAAGTTCTTCGTCGTTTTCAGTGCATGTGAACGTAAATTGTGTACTTTTAAGTTTTGAGTGGAATTGGGGAGAGACGTCCAAGTAGTTCAGGTGCTATGCAAGTCTTACTTTAGATATTTAACTTTTTTTTATAAATATACCATAATATTTATTAATTTTCTTTTTAATTATATTACATGTTAGTCAATATTTTACATTTTTTAACAATCCATATGTTACCCAATCTTAGCCACGTGTGCTTCTAGATGAGGGAGCACGCTGGCTGGACGACTCAGTACAAGCTTTTATGTCTATCTTTCCTCCTCTTGCAGCGATGTTAACTATGTTACTTAGTATTCATATTGAAAATAAACAAGTAACTTGATAGGGAATAAAAGCAAACCTTTCATTACGCTCAAAAATTACACTCGCACACTAACAACACATTATCCCCGTCTCAAAAGTTAATGTAATGAAAAACAAAAAGGGCCAAGAAAAGGGTGCGTTAAGTTCCACCGAAAAACGGGAATTTGTAAGAAGTCCACCCCCCCAACCACCCTTCAGGGAGACACTGCCCCCTCGTGTGCGAAAATAAATTGCCAAGAATAATAATTATAATGAAAGCGAAAGAACGTATAAATTAGTGGGGACGCCTCGAGACTTAAAATCCTATTGCTGTGTGCGTGTGTTTTGTATAGAACTTTATCTATGTGTGTGACATACAGGGCTAAAATGAATTATTAATTCATTTTCTCTAAAGCAAAAGTAAATATTTTGTTTTGTGAATCTTCAGAAATATATTTTCAGTTGACCAGATTAAATAATATAATATCATGGAAAAATTAATTATAATGGCCTAAGATTATAATAAAAAGTAGGTTATTATATCTATTATAAGTCTAAGCATTTTTCACAATAAGATTAGCAAAAAAATAAATATTTCAGGCCACAAATATTGGTGACCTAATTTTAGAGCCCAATGTAATTTTAATATTTTAGATAATAAAATATATCATCATCGCAGCTCATATATGTCTCACTGTTGGATTCGAACCTCCTCCATAATGGAAAGGAAAATTGAGCTACTATACCACGCTGGTCAGACGTGTTGGTATAGGGTTATGTGTCGAGTTTACCTTCTCTTGCATAGATGTTATATGCGTTTTATATCCCTTAGTCGTCTCTTACGATCACCCGCGGGTTAAATAAGGGGTGGTGAATTTTATTCTTACTCCATCACCACATGGTTAAAAATAAAATATAAAAGCTATATAATTAATTGGATTATAAATCATTGACATAACTAAGTGCATCGCATATCTAATGGCTAAGTAAAGCAGACTTAGATAGTAAACCTTTGCAGATCAGATGGCTGAAATTGTCATACAAACATTATGAAATTGTCATACAAACATTATCATTAAAAAGTTTCCCTTAAAAAGTTCTAAGTTGTGGAGCGAAGTTTCAATCAGTGCCCGCTAAACTGTAACTAATAGGTAGTTGATGGAAAGTACAACTGCACAGATGGCGTAGTGTTTACCTAATGTTCAAATGTCGTGAATTCGATTCCTAAGTAAGACAAGACTTTGTGTGAATCACAAATTATTATTCTTATTATATCATTATTATCATCTTATTAGTCTGGGTGTCTTGCATAGATGTTATATGCGTTTTATATCCTTTAGTCATCTCTTACGATCACCCACTGGTAAAATAAGGGATGGTGAACTGTACTCTGTCACCACACGGACAACTCATACACGCTCGCCGGTTTCGGAGACTCTTGACTCCACCTTCTTTCAGTACGTGACCAATCTGGTCCAGGTAGGTGAGTCTCGGTCTTCCCCTGTACCTACACCCTTCCACTTTCGCGTTGTATATCTTCTTAACCAGACGTTCGTTTGGCATTCTTTCCACATGTCCGAACCATCGGAGCATTCCCTTTCGCATCTTTACACCAATACTCTCTTTCATACCTACTCGCTCTCTTACGTCGTCGTTGCGAATGCGGTCGGTCAGCCTAACTCCACAGATTTTCCGTAGAGACCGTATTTCGACCGCATTAATTTTGCTTTCATGCTCTTTTCTGCATACCCAACTCTCGCTTCCATATAGTAATGTTGGGACAAGCACAGCGTTATGTATTGCTACACGTGCCTTCTGGCTGAGGTGGTGGCTACCGAGAAGTTGTCCCAACGCTCCGTTCACTTTATTTCCCGCATTCACTCTTCGCTCTATATCAGTGGTGTACCTTCCATCTCGGCTAAATCCACATCGAAGATATACAAATTCATCCACTTGCTCTAGTACATCATTACTTATTGTTACTCTTACATCTGTTCTGGCTTCATCTCTTTCAAAGACCATTATTTTGGTTTTGCTGACATTCACGCGTTGACCCCTTTTCTTACAATCTTCTGTCATTGTGTCGACTAGGGTCTGCAGGTAGGGCGGGTCTATAGGGTCGCGCGCCGCTTCTTTTGTCGCCCCGGATGGACTTAGCGGGGTGTGACCACTCCATAACCCGCCAAAAAAAAATATATCCTACAGACACAAAACTTCCTCTATAAAGGCTCTCCCTTTGTAGATTCAAATTGACCTAATCCATAATGTTACTCAGGTATGTTAAAGAGTTTTATTATAAAGAGTTTTTGTTTTATTACATTCAATAATGTAAAAGACCGTTGATCATCTCTCGTTTGCCTCGTATCAAAAGGCAAACTCTAAATAAATAAACATATTTCAATCCATCTGACCTTCGTAATTTTGTAGGTTAATTTTTAGTTCTTCTAAAGAAGTCCCGTTCCCAGCAAAATACCTAGAAAAGGAAAAAAAAGAATCCTATGTGATAATATAATAACCACAATTACAATAAGTAATTAACTTTAAATAATTCAATAGCTGTATTCTGAATATAATTATCTTAGTTGACTGTTTTTACACATTGTACAAAGATAGCTTAAAGCCGAAGGCAGGACGTGACGGAACGCTTACATTCCCACCATAGTCCTGATTTAGCCCACTCTCCCCTCATTATTGCGACGATATTATGGCCGACTAATGGACATTCCACGACGTTTTTACGCTCTTGATTTTAGACTGTTGATGGGGGGGAAAACGGATAATATTTTTAAATTGATTATAGATTGTGGTGGATTCGTTTTTTTTTTCTGTCTATTACTTTTTATTTGTAAGTATCCAACTCTGTAAATATTCGAAATATTCCAGGTTTTTTTTTTATTTACACAGTTAAGATTTAACGTAAATTATACACAAATCAAAATTTGTTTTCATATTTTTATTTAAATTCATTATCTCAACTCGTATACGTTCTACTGCTGGGCTCAAACCTCCACTATAATAGGAGGAAAATTGACCTACAATACTACGCTGGTCAGACGTGTCAGCATTAAGTTTAAAGCTATCCTTTCTTTACACATAAATATTTTGTGTATATTATAACCCATAGTCGTCTTTTACTACGTCACCACACGAAAAAATATTTTTAATTAATTATTTCAATTTAGGAATATTATCTTATGGAATCAATGTTACCTGTAAAACCAGATATAATATTAATAATAAACTGCCAGATTTATTTATGGCCACTGTTTTGCTACTATGTGTAGAAACATATTTTTTTTTAAGTTTAAATCTTTCTGAAGCCTATAAATAACCAACATCATCTAGCATAACTTTAAAATTACTTCTTTTTATATAAGTTAAAAAGAATATTGCCAGCTATACGAAAATAAATAGTAAAATTGTGCATATTTTTTTTTGGAGTTTATGGCTTGGTTACTTAGACCTTTAAGCCAAGTCTTCATAGTTTAGACACTTCGTGCCTTGTCTTCCGTATTATTGTTTACCACTTCTTCAAATTGTAATTAGTCCTTGATAGTCACTGTCCATCAGTAAGTCAAGTCGTTACTATCAATTTGGCGCTGATAACCAAATTCATAGTTTCGTTGGGAATTTTGGGTGAACACGAAAATACACGAAAACCACAATTATACCATATTCACTACACTCAAGTACTTTAACTGTATCATATTCCATAAAATACCAGCAAAATTATTCAATATAACATTACAAAACACTAAAGAAATGAATATAATACAAGAGCGTGACATGACATTTCCATATTCGCGCCAAAACTCCAAAATTGTGCATTTTTTATTCTTTTTCATCACAATATTGCTATCATCAAAAACATTCAGCGTAATGATAGGAAAAGATCCTTAATATCATAATATTTAATTTATTTAATAAGTACGGACTTAATTAATAAACAATATATAAAATATACATACATTAAACGCGAATACATATTTCTTATACGATCTTCGGGATGCGAAAAAGGGGGAAAGAAAAAAAAAACTAATTAAAAAAGCAATCAAGGTTTTCTTGACGGCGCTCACGTTCGCCCATATCGTCTTACCCCCCATTTCCTGGGGTGACTTTACCCCTGGCCCCTTGCTCGCCAACACACCCTTTAGTGGGCGGTGGGGAGGCCGAGTCGTACTAGATTTACGTAACACGTTTAAAGTGTGTTTTGATGAAGTAATCATCCCATTTCCAAGGACTGCGTTTAAGAATTTTGCGGTGCGGACTTACAGCGGCATTTAACTTTTTTTTTCCTTCAACTCTTTAAGCCGGATTTCTTAACGAGTCGCCGTAATAATTTCAGCGAGTAATTCCACGGATTGGTCCGTGAAAATGTATTGGAATCTTTTTTCTGTTGACAGCGAAATAATTGCCTGTTTAGAAATTTAAATTCGTATTTATTCGTATTAAATTGATATATTTTTTTTTCAATATACATTAAAAAGATATACAAACGTGTCTTAAAATACACCATTATCCATTATTTTACTATCAAAAAACCTGTAGAGCCTACAGGTTTTTTTGATATTATATAAATACGACCCAAATTAAGTAAATAATCTTTTTTTCTCAGTACCCATATTTCACTATAGTTTTGCTATTGTATAGAGCCTTCTCTATAAATAATAGGTAAATTAATTTTACTATATCAAGTTAGCCATATAGTTTGACGAAGATTGTTATTTTATTTTTTCACTCATACTTTGATATTATCTGATATCCCTAGATGCCTCATCTTGAGCATAGAAAAGGAAGATGATACAATATTCTATACAATATTTCTCCATCACCCAAATATACTAAATAGGTACATTTATTTACTACAAATAAGTACATGTCATCATTCTTCTACTTCTATCCCAATCACTTGGGGTCGATACAATATGTACTCTTCTTTCATCATATTGTAAAAGTTATTGGCAATAGTTTTATGACCGGCCGCCTGCCAGACTTCAATCCTCCTTGGGAATGTAATTGTTGACCCAACGGCATCAGATGGAGTTGGCCCAGATTGTTATAAGGCTCTTAGTCGTCTTTTACGACATCCACGAGCAAAGTAAGGGTTGGTAGTATTCGTAGCCGCTACCACACAGCTACAAATAAGTACATGTATCTTTCATAATACATATAGAGTCATAACCATCACAACTGCTCTTAACCCAATTATTTAGGGTCTACTCAATATATACTCCCATTTCATAGTAAATATTGAAAAAGTTTTGGCAATAGTTTTATAAACTGCTGATTACCTGACGTTAACTTTCTCAGAATATAATCGTTGACCAAGAGTCATCAGATGGAGTTGGCCGAGGTGTATATAAAGCTCTTATGATCATCATCTCAGCTCATATAAATATGTCCCACTATTGGGCTCAAGCCTCTTCCATAATAGGAGGGAAATTGAGCTACTATACCTCACTGGTCAGACGTGTTGGTATAAGATTTTGTTTCGAGTATTCCTTCTCTTGCATAGATGTTACATGCGTTGTATATCCCTTAGTCGTCTCTTACGATCACCCACGGGTTATATGGGGGTGGTGAATTGTATTCTTACTCCGTCACCACACGGATTATATCTTATAATACTCGCGAAGAATGAAAGGGTTGGTAGTAATTGTTGCCGCCATCAAATAAAATAATAGAGTATTTATGTAAAAAAAAAAATACTCTCTAAAAGTTTATTCTTAAGATTATTCTATCGGAAGACCTAAGTCTCTAATACATATTAAACCTAAACATCATACTAAAATATGAATTCTACTATCATTCAAATTACTGAAATTTAGCATTTAATATGCTTAATTATTTATAAAAACCGATAACGAAGCGAAAAATGATGTCACAAGCGTGGTTCGAACCCGCACCTATTGGGAGACCGGCCCAATCGTGCTGCCACTTACACCACCGTGAACTATTGTAGGACATGCAAATCTCGCTTCGTGTCATATTTACGTCTTTAAGGTGACGTGTACCATCTACCCGACAATGTATTGTAGGAGATTTGCATGTCCTACAATAGTTCACGGTAGTGTAAGTGGCAGCACGATTGGGCCGTACTCCCAATAGGTGCGGGTTCGAACCCCGCTTGTGACATCATTTTTCGCTTCGTTATCGGTTTTTATAAATACTACTATCATTAATGGTTGCTAAGTTATATTTGTCTACTGAATACACAAATGCCTTTGACCAGATCAACTACCAGGAATATAAAATAATATTATTTTTATAGACTTTTTTTATTTTTTTATTGCTTATGGTGGCAAACGAGCAAGCAGCACACATAATGGTAATGTCACTCCCGCCCATGGACCTTTACAATACCAAGGGTAGCTAGGCCGCTGCCTACCAATACAAACCCCAAACCCACCCAGTTGGGCTTCCTGCTCTCTTGATTTTTCTCTAGATTTTATTTACTCCCATGAATTCTGAAAGGTGTTCATAACATCGGATAGATAAAAACGCATATACACAAAAAAATTCAAGAAAATCCGTCCAGCTATTTAGGAGGAGTTCACTGGCAACACACATACAGAAGAATTATATATATATATAAAGATATATATCCACTAAAATAGGAGTTTTAGCGGGCAAGGAAAAGTGTCATGTAGTACTCTTGTATAATATTCAATTTCTTAGTATTTTAACGTGATGCGCAGGAAGTACTAAGGCATAGAGAATATGATATAAAAGTGCCCTACATACGTTTTCGTTTCCCATCAAAATTCTTAATCTTAATAAGGAATGTTACCTTTACAGTGTGGGTATGGCACTGTTAAGGGTGACGTTTTGACTTACTGATGGATGATAACTTTAAATTAAGTTAATTTATCAACAAAGATTTGGCTTAAAAATCTTAGTAACTAAGCCATCAATTTCATAAAAAAAAACAACTACACAAAAGTTACAGAAAAAGTGTCAGATTGTCATAAATAAAAAATAAAACGTTTATATTATTATAATTAAAACAATGTCTATAACAAAATTGTTTTACAATGAAAATTGTAATCAAATTCGATAACAATTATATTAACCTCATTGAGATCACAACTAACCTATTTCCTTATTTCCTTCATACCTATAAAACGAAAATACATTTACAACATAATAAAGTAATTGAAATTCCGCGTATCCTTAAGAATCGTCTTGTCCTAGATATAAGTGGGCAAGGCATGAAGTTTGACGTTCAAAGAAGAACAAACCCTATTATCATGATATTAAGTCGTGTTTAGTTCAGGATTGAGGTCGGTTTATTAAAATACTGTGGCCGTACAGGTACAGAGGTAGAAATAAAAACGAGCCGAAGCAGTTACTTTTATGAGGGCGCGAATAAGATGTTTCGGACTCGGTCTAAAGAATGAGAGGGCAGGGTCAACGTACACAGCTCAGAAAAAACGCTAGACGTATATTAAGCGTTTATAAATAAAACAAATTTTAAGCTTACATTAATTTATTGTCATATATTATGTTGTAAATACGCTTGGCTGGTACTATATCATTACAAGGTTAGAATCCATCCATCCATCTTGATATGTATCAAGATTTTGTTTTAAAGTTGGCCAAGTCACTATTGTATTTAAATAGATACAATTTTGGGTTAATATAGAAGATTATAACTACGTATATTCTTTATATACCTAAGTACTTATATACTCTAGTTACGAGTTTGTATAAACAGAGAAAAAAACCGATTGAATGATAGTATAGTTCATGGTTGGTTTATTTTTAATTTCATTTCACTCATTCTTATATTTTATTATTAAAATATATCATATTAGATTTTTTTTGTGTAAAATATATATTTTAATACATGTATTATTTTTTTTGACAAACTATTGTCTAGTTGTGACGCGGCCCGTTCATTTAATCATAAGCCTGTTATATTACTCCTCATTAGTAATTAAGTAGGCCACCGCAACGACCTGACTTTGGTGACCCGCCGAATTATTGAAGCAGTCATGACGCAATATGCCATGCATCAATATGTTCCATGTTCGAAATATAGAAGTCCGTGCTGCCATTATATTCAATCTGTAAGCATTAAGGGCCTCCTTACTTCCAACGTTAAACGGTGGTCTCTTTATCAAGACTAGAACCACAAGGGATTGCGAGCTAGCTTATATAGGTTATCAGCTCGCCAACTTGTTAAGAGGAAAACTGTTATTTTTGCTCAATTCGCAGACAGCTACTGATACAGTTTAGTAAGCATTTCAACCTCTAAGTCATAAGAGGGCAATATAACCAACACGCACCCGTCTAGGCCACCACAGAGCGGACCCACATATGACGCTGGGCGCTGTGGCTCTCTGTACTTACTATAATAGAGTCCTATTACGGATGGTCTTATGATAGTGTTCCTGATGGTAACCACTAGCCTTAATTTCGTAATCGGATTTTATAAATAATTAAGCATATTAAATCCTAAATTTCAGTAATTTAAATAACAAGGTTGTGTCATCGTTTAATACAATTCTAACTGTAAAGTTTGAAGTATTAAGCCTATAACAATGTGTAAACATTGTCGGGTAGATAGCATACCGTCACCTTAAGACGAAATACAATACGAAATGAAATTTGCATGTCCTACAATTAGTCGCGGTAGTGTAGTGGCAGCACGATTGGGCCGGAATCCCAATAGGCGCGGGTTCGAATCCCGCTTGTGACATCATTTTTCATTTCGTAATCGGATTTTATAAACACTAGCCTTAAATTTACTTGAATCATTATCATCCTCCTACTCTCATCCCAATTACTTAGAGTCGATACATAATGTACTCTTCTTTCATAGTACATATTTTAAAAGTTATTGGTTTTATGACCGGCCGCCTGCCAGACGTCAACCCTCCTTGGGAATCTAATTGTTGACCAAACGGCACCAGATGGAGTTGGCCCAGGTTGTTATAAGGCTCTTAGTCGTCTTCTACGATATCCACTAGCAAAGTAAGGGTTGGTAGTATTCGTAGCCACTACCACACAGCTTCCTTAAATTTATTTGAATAATACTACTTAAAGTTTGAAAAGAAAAAAATATTCAAGTCAAATTTAGACTTTACTACGATGAAAACACACAGAGGGCGCTTCGAATCTCTATGTCGTATTTTATTATTTTCAATTCGTATTTCGAATCTTTATAGAATTCAGAAATGGGGTTATTTTCTCTGTATAAAGATTATCACGAACCAGTACTCTATTTTTACAGCCTTTTTCTACTTTTTATTATCTTAAAAAAATAACAAAAGCGTTTAATTTATCAAGTAAGCGTTCATCATACGAAAATAATAAAATGCCGTTCTACAGCCGTAACAAGCGTTGTTGGAACAAAGCGGGCGCTCGCTCAAATAATTTGTATCAATTTGTAAAAATGCAGCACCCACTTCTTAACGACTACACCCCTAGGGGGGTCTCAGAACCCCAGTAACGGTATCTCGGAACGTTATAATTACTGACGACAGATCTTCATGTCATGGCTTCATGGTTTCTTGAAAGACTAGCTAGAAAGATTAAGAATTTCGTTAACAAGCTTGGAGGTTTAATAATGAGGAGATTTCAAGCTTGCCTGGTTGTTCCTTCAAGTAACAGAGCATCAACATTACTTTATGGTTTCTGTAACGCACATTTTGTTTTATTTAGTTTAAGTTTTAGTTGTATTTATAACTTAGTGATGGCGGTTACGAATACTACCGATCCTTACATTATTGGTAAGTATCGTAAAATATATTACTTAAATCCACCTAGACTAAGTCTATCAAATGCTCTTAATTAACTCTTAATTGACAATTATATTCTCAAATAGTTTGGAGGATTAAAGCATAATGCAGGCGGCCATTCAAAAAGTTATTGCTGAAACTTTTGCAATATGACGATTGGGATATAATCTATAACGCCATAATGAACGCTGATGAGTTTATTTATATAAAAGAACTAATGTTAAATAATTACCATCCCGATTTAAACAAAATTATAGTACATTACTGCAGCGGCCAGCAAAAGAGGCATTGATGGACGAACGTATAAATGTGGGCCGAGCCGTAGCCGAGGCACACATACGTAAGTCCGTCAATTCCTAGTTGTGGCCAAGGCTTGTATAGTGCTTTTCTCAAATAATGCACCGAAACTAAAACTAAGTAGTAATAAGTGGAAGTGTATACATGACGAACAACGAACAACATTTTTCACGTGCTAAAGGGTTCATTTGTTTATTTTTTTTTTCATTATTACACATCTTTCTTTTTCAAGCCAGTTCGAAATTTAAATAAAACTCTGATAAGTTGCCTCTATGGTTACTATAGTTCATCTAATCTAAGAAGTGCATTTTGACGTTTTGCATTTTTAATACACAATAACCTCGGTCAAACGTATACACATGATTGTAAACACTAAATCTGAAATTTTAAACAACTATTATCCGCTAGGCTGGCACAGCCATCTTGCGCAAAATGTCACATCTGGCAGCAGTATGACGACAGGCGGGAGCACTACGGGTCAATTGGTATTAAAATGCTTTTATCTAAAAAAATTGCTATCGAAACTTCTTTTTTACAGATATAATTTTTAATTTTACTGTTTGTTGATTAATCTGATATCATTATTTCGTGAAAATAAATCATTTTAAGTACTATAAATCTGGTTTAAAGTTAGGGTAAATACATTTTTACCGGTTTTTGGGTTCAATAACGTATAAAAAAAAAGATGAACCAATATTTTAATGTATTTATTCCTATTTACATGACATAATAGTGCAACATTACAAAAATAATACAAAAACAAATATCTCCAAATACATTTTTTATACCCAAGCCATCACAAAAACGCCCCAGTTCTTAGGATTGACTGTGTTAGGCAAAAAACAGGGTCATGTGTATTATCGATTTCTGAAAACATGTTGGGCCAAATGACTTGAAACGATAGCTATTCTTAAAGTTTGGTTCTTGAACATTATACAGTAAAAAGTACAGAGTTCTGTGAAATGTCTTGGTTTATATTTCTAGCCTAGAAACAAACCACGTAAAAATAACGGTTAAAACTAGTCCTCCTTGAAATAGCATTATTGAGCGACTTTTTTTGTTTTTTATTGACATGCGTTATTTATATTACACAACAATAAAGTTTACGAGTAAAATTATAATAAAAGGGCACAGTGCTATACAAAAACTTTAATAAAATTAACAATAAAATCTAACAATTTCAGCGCAAAAAGTGCGGTTACGAGTAAGGTTAGTATGGATAAGACTTCAGAGTATAATATCACACCTGAATTTTAAAGTGTATTGTAACATCAATTTATTGTGGTTATAGATAGTATTTAAAATGTTAATATGTTATTCAAATTCAAAAATATGTTTTATTTAATCATCATCATCATCATCATCGCAGCCCAAATACGTCCCACTGTTGGGCTCGGGCCTCCTCCACAACGGGAGGGAATTTGACCTACTATACCATGCTGGTCAGACATGTTGGTATAGGGTTTCATTTCAAGTTTTCCTTCTCTTGCACAGATGTTATGTGCTTATTATATCCCTTAGTCGCCTTTTACGACATCCACGGGCAAGATAGGGAGTGGTGAATTGTATTCTTACTCCGTCACCACACGGATAACGTTTTATTTAATAGTTGTAATTTTTTTTATTAATGACAGTCAAACGTTTGACTACTATCTCACCTGATGTTAAGCGATGATGATTATTTAACATTTTAGTTAAGTTAAAGTTAAAAAAAAAACTACCGCTACTTATGCACAGATACAAAGCAAGAACTCAAACAAAAAGCCTTGTTGCATCCTACGCAAAATGTTTGCACCCGCTTTGAGCACACGGCACAATTGCGTCGTAACCGGCCACTTCTTCCTGGCAGAAACGGGTATTCAGCTATATGATGTTTCTGAACTGTGTAAATTTGGTCATCTACAACCAGAGGTGCAACAGAAGAAGGAGAGTGTTTTTCTAAAATGGACTTAATAAGGGCTATACGAAAAGAACGGTGAGTAAAAGAAGAAGTGAAATGTTTTACAAGTATATAACAATTTAGAACAGACACATTTAAAAGCCTGCGGAAAAACTTCTTGTACCAAATTCTGGTTCTCTTTCTTTCAATCGGATACATAGACAGCATTTGGTCCTTCTTATCTACCCCACCCATCATAATATTATAGTCTAATATTAAGATGGGTTTTGTAGACCCATGAATAGTGTTAACTGCATTGCCATGGTACGTCGAGATCATCGCAATGCGGTTAGAATCTCGCCATACCATGAGATCGATGTCACCCGATGTAAAACCAGTAATCTGGCCAGGCCGCATATTCGCCTTGGTTAAATTGCTTAGAGCTTCCGGCACAAACTGACGGTTGGTTCGAAGTGTGCCAACGCAGTCAAACCCTATAGATTTTAATTTACGCGCAAGCGCTGGTGAATTATAAAAATTGTCCATCCATAGAGTATGACCCCTATTTTCAAGACCATTTATAAGTTTCAGTACTATTGCGGGTGTAAATGCGTCTAGAGGGCTTTTGTCAGTCTGTGTAGACGGTGGTTTTTTATGAGCATGCACTTCGAATCTCCATAAATAACCTGTCCTAGACTCGCAAATTTCATATGTTTTAATCCCTACTGCAGCGGCCTTGTTTGGAATAAATTGATTTATATCCAACCAACCCTTCCACTGCAGGAGAGACTCATCTAAAGCAAGATTTTGATGCAAATTATACATATTTTGGAATTTTCTATTCAGGTGTGATATTACAGGCTGAATTTTATATAATTTTGCTGCAGAAGCATCCAGTTCTAGTGTACTCATGACTCCATTATTATTGAAATGTAGACATTTTGATAACAACTGGAATCGTCTTAAAGACATGTGTGCACTAAAACCAGGTGTATAAAATATGTCAGGAGTAGCGCTCCAGTACTCTTCTATTTTGGTTTTAATGACAACCCCCATTGCCAACACGACAGCAAAATAAACATAAAGTTCATCGGGATTTGTGTCCCGCCAATCACAGATGCGACTTTGAGGTTGGAGGTTGTTATTTAACATCATGTGTTGCGCTAACTCCTGTGCATATCTATTTGTCTCTGCAGCAATGTACTCCATAAATTGTAGATCCCATATAACAGCAAAAGTGTCTAGGGGATTGTCAAACAGAGATGTTGGACCACAGTTAATGTTGGAAAACGTTTCCCTTCTCAATTCAGGCGGAATTTGAGCTTGCGGAAACGCTGTCCAGTGAAAATCAAAAATGCTATGAGGGTGATATGTAGCTGACATATCAGTAGTTTCGTCAGGGCCTAAATTGTTATCATTTAGCTCGTGGTCATCAGGATCTGTGGGTGTTTCCATGCTGCTTACGTAGGTTCTCGGGATTACAGGAGCCATTACCTCTTCTTCGTCACTTTCCTCTGATTCACTTCCTGATCAAAAAAAAAACAAAAAGTAGATATATTCCTTGGCAGAGACAAAATTTATTGTAGACAAATATGTATAGCAGATCTTTACCAAGACTATAAAGAAACGTGTAAATTTCTTTATCCCGAAGACCCCGGTGGTGCACGGTACGGCGTGGACTCCTGTTTTGCGACGTACTGGCAAAACTTACGTCTGGACCACGTTCAACGAACCTAGAAATAGTTATATAACTATATTATTGCACGTGTGTACTAATATGGTAATAGAAAGTAAGCAACTTACACTTCAGGAGAGGGTGGTATAACTAATGATGTTTCGAGTTCAATTTCTTGAACATCATCCTCTATGGCATCCTGTACATCGTGTACGTCATGTACAGGATGTGGCTCCTGAAGGCCTAAATCCTTAGCCACTGCCACATCGGATAGTCGGGAAGGCGTACTTGATGAACCAGCGTACCTAAAATCAAATATTTAGAAACAATTTAAATTTGTTGAAGTTTGATGAATAACAAGAGAAACTGTTCGTTTATAAGTGACAGCTTGTGCAAAGTTATTCCTACATGGCTGTGTCATATATGTTATCATTTAAATAATTACTAGCTGCACTCTGTTACCTATGAGATGTGGTGATTATGACGTAATGTAGCCTATGTGTTAATCCAGGACCTAAAGAATATACATACTAAACATACAAGTTCGTTCAGATGTTAGAGCGTGAAGGAGTAACAAACAAAGATACATACTTATACACACCTACTCACACATATACATACAAATTTTCACATTTATAATATTTGTGTGATTGTTATAAAATTCACCTTGAATTATTATAATACTCTAAAATAAGTTACTTACGGGCTCCAAGCACGCTTTCTTCTTATGTGAAGAGGCTCTTCCAGTTGGTGGCCAGTCGGTAACTCATCAATATGAACCAAGTTTAATCTAAAAATGAAGACGTCAAATGTGGGTATATTTATATTTTTAAACGCAACCAATAAGCATTGAAAAGAAACATAAATACTAACTCGTCTATTGCAACTGGCCTGGTTTGGCCACGGCCACGACCACGACCACTACCTTCCAACTGTTGCCCACTGCTCCCACCACGCGTACGCACACGTCCACCACGTGAACGCACGCCTCTACCAAGTATACGCACACCTCCACCATGTACGCTTCCCTGCACCTGATGCTCACTGCTCCCACCACGCGTACGCACACCTCTACCACGCGTACGGACACCTCCACCACGCGTACGCACACCTCCACCACGCCTTTGAGATATTGGACTGATCCAATACAAAAGCACGAAATAAAAAAAATAAAAAGCAAAAATTAAAAGAATACTCGTATGTTAAAAATAAATAAAAATTGCAAAACATAAACAAGTCCATGAACCAAAAAAAGTTATGAGTTAACCAAAACCACACATCTACCTTAGCCTTATCCATACTAGTCAACCGACCAACATATATGCCACTTCGCTGACCTTGAACACGGCAAATGTGTATTTAATTTTAATATTACGCTAATTATATCTTATATTGTACAAATTTAACACTAGTTAACACATTTTTATTAATGTTAGTAATGATACGTGTAGTATTACAGTAATAGTTAATATAATTTTATTAAATTATAAATGAAAATAGATAGCCGCTGTTGTGGCGGACGGTCAATGATGTTTGATAAAATTAGTATTTAATGTAAAAAAGCTAACAATGATACAATCACTAATTGAAAAATTGTTTATTACTTACCCATCCATGTTGTAAGCTGCAGTTTTTCCCAAATACTTAATTATAACAACAAAAAACACACTTTGATGACGACAGTTCACCACGGAGAAGTGACCCGACTAACCGCCAAACTGTCGACTCGATTGCATAAGAATTTTTTATGAAATGGTGTCTGTATTATGGTTGACAAACCTACACTTGACTATCCTCTATTTGATTCTTATAAGTTAGAAAAGGATGAATACAGTTTTTTATTTAATTTTAAGAGCTATTTAAATCATGTGGTTAGGCACCAGATACAGGCGGGTTGCCAGTTGCGCATTAATATGACAAACCAGGATCTGGTGGCACGCCAGCCTAGCGGTTATGTCATTTACATAATTAACATTGCGGGTGACTTTCTTGTACAATAATCTAATATTGAAACTCGTAAAAATAATTTAAAATAAAAATAACATGGTAAATAGAAATTGTTATCGACGACTAACAATGTCACGTCATCACGTTCTAAACAGTAGTGCTTGATAACTTCCAATTCACGAATATCCAAATAATCGGTAAAAATATTAGAATAATACAATTAATCGAATAGTGATTTTGACAGAGATGTATACATTTCGACACTTTGATTGATGAGGAAATAATTATTAATGTTCGCGACGCTGATAATTCAAGTAATAGTAGTAATTCTTAATAAATAGCCATTTTCAAATCCAGTTTTTGTTTTTAATTAACTTAATCCTACTAAATATGATGAATAGATTCTATGCTGAAATTATTAAATTTGTTTAGTACTAATTTAGCACTTAATTTACTCATCAACTTTTTGAAAAATAAAAAATAAATCGATTATTAATTATAAAGAATCAATATCGATTTCTCAGTAGAATCGGATATTTTCGATAGCGATTATTTGGTTCACATACCTAGACAACTTACTCAGACAGCTGTCAAAGTGCACTTCTTAGATTAGACAGACTATAGAAGATGAAATAACAAATCGTTCCATTTTTAAAATACACGATAGATATGAATTTACATATATATTTATTTGGCCGCTATAACACGACAGATATGAATTTTCATACATTTTTTGCCGGCCGCTCCTCGCAAGTATTTGGTCAGTATAGCAATTTCGATTTATCTCGAAGAAGATTGTCAAAATAATGCTCAAATTTCCAAGCATGTTTGAGAAAATATTATTTAATGATTCTTGATGTTTACGCGGGTATTCATCATCAGCTCAGCCCATATATGTCCCACTGTTGGGCTCGGGCCTCCTCCATAAAGGAGTAGTAATTAACCTACTATACCACGTTGGTCAGACGTGTTGGTATAAGGTTTTATTTCGAGTTATCCTTCTCTCGCATAGATGTTATATGCGTTTTATATCCCTTAGTCGTGTCGTACGATCACCCACGACTAAGATAGGGGGTGGTGAATTTTCTTCTTACTCCGTCACCACACGGACGTGGGGTGCTCGGGTATTACACATTTGAAATAAGACTATTTTTTTTACGGATTCTATGGCGTTTGTATTTGATTTAAAATTTGCCGACGTTTTGAACACTTTATAGAATTCATATATTTATATATTCATATCTCTACGGCAAATCTGTGGAGTTAGGCTGACCGACCGCATTCGCAACGACGACGTAAGAGAGCGAGTAGGTATGAAAGAGAGTATTGGTGTAAAGATGCGAAAGAGAATGCTCCGATGGTTCGGACATGTGGAAAGAATGTCGAACGAACGTCTGGTTAAGAAGATATACAATGCGAAATTGGAAGGATGTAGGTACCGAAACTCACCTACCTAGACTAGATTGGTCACGTACTGAAGGAAGGTGGAGTCAAGAGTCTCCGAAACCGGCGAGCGTGTATGAAGAGAATTATGAATGTTGAGGAAGCGCGTGAAGTATGCAAGGATAGAGTTCTCTGGCACTCTGTTCTCACTGCCTAACCTACAAGGGATATGGCATGATGATATGTATGTATGTATAGTATTCATGATATCACCAAGACAATCATTGGTTCTCCCATGACCATGAACGCTGAAAAATATTCGAAAGATCGGGCAATTAAAAATCAAATACAAACGCGATAATATCCAGTAAAAATTAACATTATTTTTTTTTCACAAAACAAGGGCCACGTTAACAAAAATATTATAATTTTTCGTCAAACACATGAACATTAATTGTAATAAAATGTATAAGAAGTATTTCTGAACTGATTATAGAAAATTACATAAGAATTACGTAAAATTACAAGCATACACGCCACAATGTAATCACACAACTATTGTTCAAAAATATAAAAGTTGATCTTTATACCGATAAAGGCACACACGCAGTGAAATTATGCTAATATGTGAACTGAAATGTAGTCAAAAAAAAGCATTTCCCTCATTTCATTAGGCAATTTTGAACCTGTACCACCACTTATTTCATATAATGACCGTGTGTTTCATAAAATTTATATGAACTGAATTAAAATTATTTATATTTGTTACGTTATGTTTTTATTTTTGTTAATATTTATGGATAAATAACGTTTCTTTTTTCTTTTGAATATATATTCTCCATTATAACGCGCGAGATTATTTTATAATAAAGTCCAAATTACAGAATATTGAGATATATTGAGGACTATTGTTTCAATTTCCACTTCTATTGAAGTGACCCAAAATCCAGTTTAGCAACTTTATTTAGTTCTTTTTGTAAAAAATACACCTTTACCCTTTACCTATATGACCTAGTTTAAGACTATAATATGGCTTCATTCCATCCTATCTTAAGGGTAATACGAAAGACTTAATAGCTGTAAAGAGTAAATATCACTGTGACAGAAATTAAACTCAAAGTAATAAATAACGCAACATCATGCATAGGGATAGACGATTTGCTAGTGGTAACAATAGGTAATGATGTACTAGAACAAGTGGATGAATTTGTATATCTTGGATGTGGATTTAGCCGAGATGGAAGGTACACCACTGATATAGAGCGAAGAGTGAATGCGGGAAATAGAGTGAACGGAGTATTGGGACAACTTCTCGGTAGCCACCACCTCAGCCAGAAGGCACGTGTAGCAATACATAACGCAGTGCTTGTCCCAACACTACTATATGGAAGCTAGAATTGGGTATGCAAGAGCATGAAAGTAAAATCAAAGTGGTCGAAATGCGATCTCTACGGAAAATTTATGGAGTTAGGCTGACCGACCGCATTCGCAACGACGACGTAAGAGAGCGAATAGGTATGAAAGAGAGTATTGGTGTAAAGATGCGAAAGGGAATGCTTCGATGGTTTGGACATGTGGAAAGAATGCCGAACGAACGGCTGGTTAAGAAGATATACAATGCGAAAGTGGAAGGATGTAGGTACCGGGGGAGACCGAGACTCACCTACCTAGACCAGTTTGGTCACATACTGAAGGAAGGTAGAGTCAAGAGCCTCTGAAACCGGCGAGCGTGTATGAAGAGAATCATGAATGTTGAGGAAGCAAGTGAAGTATGCAAGGATAGAGTTCTCTGGCACTCTGTTCTCACTGCCTAACCTACAATGGGTATGGCGTGATGATATGTATGTAGAGAAATTGCTACCCGGACAAGGTCCAATAATAGATCACTGTCGCTCGTTTATGAATGAGACCGCTCTCTGTAGAGTAGCGCACACAAAATAATAGCGTATAAAAAAATTAAGCAAAACGTGGATCGGGTAAATAGCAGCATGGAGATGACGCCTCCATCTCAGCTGGTGCTTCGAGATCAAAAAACTTTAAACATACGATGCATTGTGTCGTAAATAAAAGCAGAAAATTATTATTTGTTATTTAGAGACTAACATAACGCTGTTTGGTAGCGGCTACGAATACTACCAACACTTACATCGCTCGTGGATATCGTAAAAGACGACTAAGAGCTGAGGCTCTTAGTCATCTTAACAACCTGGGCCAACTCTTTCTGAAGCCCTTTGGTCAACAAATATATCCCCAAGGAGGATTGACGTCTGGCAGGCGGCCGGTTATAAAACTATTGCCAATAGCTTTTATATAATGTACTATGAAAGAAGATTACACATTGTCTCGACCCCAAGTAATTGGGATAAGAATAGGAGAATAATGGTTCAGAGACTAACATAAAAGATAGCTTTGAGAACATAGGCATGGAGACTGGGCATTTCGCAGCACATGTATGATTATCTTAATCTTATTTGCTAAAGTAGTTATAAACGCTCATGGACCTTTGCAATATCAGAAGCACAGCTGGATCGCTGTCTACCAACCATAAACTCATCCAAAAAGTTGGGCTTCCAGCGCTCTCGCTCATCGAACGAAGCACAATAGCACATCAGCACTGCTCAAATACTTCTCGATTTACTACGAGAATGTGATAATACTTCAGAGAGGCTTGTATTGAAAATTGACAATAGAATATGTCACCACCCCTTTTTTTTTTTTTTGGTGGACTATGGGTTAGTCTCGCCCCGCCAAATCGGTCCGGGGTGACGGAGAAGGCGGCGCGTGACCCCATAGACCCACCGTAAAAACTCCTCTCTCTTCGCCGTGCGAGCGGGTCACCGGGACCCGATTTTTAACTTCGGTGACCCGCCCGGCGGTTCACCCTCGCGGGTTCCTCTCGTCGACGCCCCAACAGATTTCGCCGTCGGGGCGTCGCCCTCACGCGGTGGCCTCACGTCGGGTGACCGGACAATTCCCCGGTCCGATCACCCGAAGCCTCGGTTAGGGCGGCATCAGGCGCAGGTATTCGCGCCTGCGCCGCCCCGGCCGCTGGCGGCGGCCCGGGGCGCGGGCATCCTCCCTTGCCCGTTTCGCCGCTTCCTTCTGCGAGATGACAGCCTCGCAGAAGGCGGCGACCGCGTCCCAGTTCCTGATGCTGTCGACCATCCGTCGACAGCATCAGGAACTGGGCCTCGCGACGGCCGGCAGCGTCAGGTCGGCACCGATGACAGCGACGAGGTCACGGCGCTGCCGCTCCCATCCCGGACACACCTTCAGCGTGTGTTGCGCCGTGTCCTCGTCACTCCTGCAGTGGTGGCAGGCCGGAGTCCACTCCCTATACACGACCCTGTGCAGGTACAATCCGAAACACCCGTGCCCCGTCAATACCTGCACCAGCCGAAAGGTGAGGACTCCGTGCCGCCGCTCCATCCACTCTATCAATACGGGCCGGAGGGCCTCAACGGTCTCCACACCGTGCCTAGGCCTCTCCAGCCGCGTAGCCCAACGGGCGATGACGTCTCGGCGGGCATCCACGCGCCAGGTGGCTATCTCGCTCAACGATGGGGAGCCACCTTCCTCGCGCGCTGTGATAACCCGCCGGTAGAGGTCGGAGAGCATCTCCGCCTCTAGGTCCCACGGGGGTGTCCCGGCCAACAGGCACGCCGCCTCTGTCGACACCGTGCGGTACCCGCGAATGGCTCTGACCGCCATGGCTCTCTGTGGCCTAAACAGAACCGCCCTGAGCTGGGCGTTCAGAGCCCTCGCCCACACGGGTGCGCCGTACATGGCCATCGAGCGGATGACCCCCGCATACAGCCGTCGGCCCTCGAAACTGGGTCCGCCCACGTTCGGCATGAGTCGAGAAAGGGCGGACGCCGCGCCGACAAGCCGGGGAGCAATCTGTCGGAAATGCTCCCGGAACCACCATCGCCCGTCGAGCACCAGACCCAAGTACCTCATATGGGCCTGGATGCTGATGTGGATGGAGTTTACCACTATCGAGGCGCCGATGGGTAGCCTCACACGGGGCCCGTGGAAAAGTAGGGCCTCCGTCTTGTTTAGGGCCACCCTGAGCCCCAGCGCCTCGATCCGCCTGACCATCTCCTCGGTGCCGAGAGTGGCCAGGCTCGCCGCCTCTTCGAGTGTCCTGCCCCGGGCTGTGACGAGCGTGTCGTCAGCGTAGCACACCAAGCTCAGTCCGGGAGGGAGATTCCATCTCAACGCCCAGTCGTACCCGATGTCCCACAGGGTCGGCCCCAGAACCGACCCCTGTGGAACGCCGCACGACATGGGCGTCCGCACAATGTCCCCTGCGGGACCCGCGCAGAGGATACTGCGGCCCTCCAAATAGTCTGCCACCAGCCGCCTGAGGTACGGGGGCACTCCATGGAACCGGAGCGCCTCCCTCGCCCCCCAGACGTCAGACAGGCGTTGAACAGCTGCCTGAGGCGAGGCTCGAAGTGCTCGAGGAGCGATGTCAGCACCCGGACTGGAATTCCGTCCGGGCCGGGGGCCGTGGTGGCAGAACGAATCTTCGCCACGGCCGCCCCCACTTCCGACTCCGTCACGGGCGGAACACTCTCGTCGTCGTCGGCCTCCCGGTCCTGATCTGGCGGAGCCATGACCGGGGTCGTGTGTCCCGACTGCCGTGGAAACAGCTCCTCGACCACCCTACGAAGGAAGTCGGGCTGGAGGGTCTCGGTGAAGACCGTCCAGCATCTCCTGCCAACTCGCGCCCTTGGCGGCACGGATGGCCAGCCGAAAGGCAGTCCGCGCACCGCGGTACGCCTCGTACAGCTGGCCCTCCCGCTCGACGTCGCGGTGACGCCGCCGGCTGCGGGTGTAGGACCTTCGGGCACTGATACACGCCGCACGAAGGTCCGCCAGTCTTGGGGACCACCAGTAGACCCCCTGCCCCGGAGGTGGACGCCGCCGCACTCTGGGCATGGCCGCATCGCAGATCTGCGTTAACGCACTGCGAATGCGGACAGCCTCAGCGTCCACTCCGTCCGCTGGGGGTGGTGAGGACAGCCACGTGCTGACAATGGCCGCCTCCGCCAGTAGATCCCTGTCAAGACGACCCACAGCCCACCGCGGAAACGCGGGAGCTCCATCCGCCCTGTGACCGCTACCGGGTTCCCGGGGGGATACCTCCATCCGGATGTACCGGTGGTCCGACAGGGTCTCCGCCTCCTCCAGGACACTCCAGTTCCACACCCGTGGCGCGACAGCGGGGCTAGCGAACGACAAGTCCACTATCGACCCGCCCTGCCGCCGCACGCACGTGTTCACCGAGCCTCTGTTCAGAACACAGAGGCCCAGTGAAGCCGCCCACTCGTTGACCGCCCGCCCGCGGTCGTCCGTCGTAGAGGACCCCCACGCCGTGGATTTGGCGTTAAAGTCCCCCAGAACCAGGACGAGGCCCGGTGCCAGTCGCCGTATCGAGGCCTCCAAGGTGGTGAGTGAGGCCCCGAAATCGTCCATCCTCCTAGTGGGGGAGAGGTATACGCTGTAGAGCGTGACCCCTCCCCACTCCGCCGCGACAAATTCCTCGCCCCTAACCAAAAGGGACAAGGACGGGAAGTGCCGCTGCGTTGAGACGACGATTGCCGCGGTACCGTTTCGACTGACCACCCAATTGGGGCGATCAGGCACGGCGTACGGTTCCGCGACTACGGCTGCACCAATAGACCACTCCGCCATGGATTGCAGGAGGAGATCCTGCGCTCCGGCGGAGTGGTTGGTGTTGGCCTGCAGGAGGAGGTGCATGGATGGTGTACCCATTATCGGGTTGTATCCATGACCTCCTCGCCAGCGGGCGATCGGACCGCGCTAGGAGCGGGAGCGGCCGTTGTCGTAGGGCCGCCCCGCGCCTTTGGGGCCGAAGCTGGAGGTTTTCACGCCCCAGAGCCCATGCGGTGCTTGGCGGGCTTATTGCCCGCCGCACACGCGGGGCAGTGGGGCGGGGCGGCGCAAGATGCCGCCACGTGCCCGGTCTGACCGCAGCGGAAACACAATCCGCCGCAGTCGAAGCAATTAGTGCACGTCGGTCGAGTGTGTCCGACCGCCATGCATTTGTAGCACCTCGCAGGCCGGTGCTCAAGCACGGTTACCCGCGCCGAGCTCCAGCCCACGAGGAGCCTGCCTGAGCCGGCCAGTTGCCTGACCGACTCCACCGGGCACTGCGCCCAGGCAGCACCTACGCCACCCGGACCGGGACGAATGGCACCGACCCGGACGGTGTCTATGGGACACCCGGTTTTCGAGGCAATAGCCTCCCGGATGTCTTCCACCGTCACTGAATCGTCCAAACCCGAAATGCGCATTTCGGCGCACTTGACGGGCCTGGCGATCTTGATGCCACCCTCCTCGGCGAACAAATCTCTCAGCTTCTCGGCCACGCTGTCGGCCGTCTTGGCGCCCTCGACCCCTGGGAACTCGAGAATTCGAGCCCCCGTCCGGGCCTTGCGGGTCCTGGCTTCGACGCCTCCAATATCGGAGACGTCTAGCTCCCGCCGGGCCTTCCTCAAGACGGCCTCGTAGCTGAGGCCCTTCTCGGCCGCCTCGGGCAGCACAGTGATCACCACTACGGCCGTCTTCGGCGACTTGAGCCCCTTGCGCGGTCTCTTCTTTCGTCCGGCTCCTGCCTGAGGAGCGGGGACCTCAGCGGCGCGCTTGGCCTCCGCTCTCCTCCTTTGGCCGCGACTCCTTCTGTCGCGTTCGGCCACCTGCCAACCCTGTTCGGGTACGGCAGTTGTGCCGGACGCGGAAGGCCTCGTCGCGGCCTCGCTGGTCGTCGCCGGCGGTGTTGTTGCGGGCGACTTCAGCGGTCTGGCAGGAGCCGGAGCCGTCTTCCTCCTCAGGGCGGGTCCCTTCGGAGCTGGGCCGGGGCCTTTGGGCTTAGGCCCGGCCGCGGCCGCGGCGTAGCTCCCCACGCGGCCACCCTGACAAGGCAGCGGGGCGGGGTCTGGTGCCACATGCAGCCGCTTGTCCGCGGCGAGAGGTGGTCGGACGCGTGGTTGTGGAGGCAACCTCGCCTCCAGAACGGCGAAGCGCGCATCGACGAGCTTGCCCACTGCGCCGATGATTTTGGCGAGGGCCTCGTCCGATATGCCTCCCACCTCAAACGGGGTCGGCTGAGCCTCCTCAGGGGCCCGTTCTACGGCGCCTGGCGGCTTTGGCGCCGCAGGGGCGCTAGCCGGCGGCAAGCGGTCCGCGGGGAGAGGCGTCAACCTCACCACCGGGACAGGGAGCTTCGCCGCGGCGACTGCGCCAGCGTCAGCCGGCGGCGCGCCCTTCGCGGCGGCAGGCGTCTTCCTCGCCGCGGGGACGGGTGTGACGTTGACGCCATCACCGAACGTCGTCGGCGCCGCAGCGCGAGGCGGCTTTGGCGCCGCAGCGGCCGCTGAGTAGCCAGTCTTGGCTGGTGGCGCGGCTGGCGCAGGCGACACGAACAGCGCCACCTGCGCCTTGAGGTCGGCCACGTCGATCAGCAACTGGCGGTTTGCCCGACGCATCTCCGCCAGCATGTCGCCCAGGTTCCTGTTTCGGGTCCGCAGGCCTGACATCTCGCCTCTAAGGCGGACATTTTCGGCCTGCAGATCCGTGGCGTCACCGGCGCGGACAGCGACCGCCGCCGCCCTTTCTATAGCTGAGGTCCCTCGCCCTCTTCGGGAGGCCTGGATTTTTGGTGGAGGCATGTTGGCCGCGCTCCCCTCTGTTTCAGCGCTCGAGCTGCCTCCCTTACTCAGGGGGCGCTTTCGCACCTGCGAGGGGAGGGCCTCCTCCTTCTTAGTCGCGGTCGCCGGCGGCGTCTTTGCTGCTAGACGCGCCGACGACCTAGTGGGGCCTTCACCAGCCGACCCACTGTCTTTTCTGGACGGCCCTGCGGGAATATCACCGCCCTCGTCCATTCTGACGGTAGATCCGCCGCCCTCGTCTTCGGACGGCTCTGCGACATCGCTGTCGCCCTCGTCCGTCGACGGCTCTGCTGCGAGTCTACCGTCCTTCCTCTCTTCAGCGGCGGCAGCCTCCCTGCGCGCTCGCCGCTCCTCCAGCCGCCTTTTGTGGCTCAGGCCGTTGCCCCGAGACTTTCGAGGCGACCTCCTCTTCTTCTTCTGGGCCTCCACGATTTGTGCCGGGCCCTCGGCGGACGCCTCAAGTCCTGAGGACGAGGCGTCGTCTTGGTCAGTTTTGCGTTGGCATGACTGGGCCTTGGGGTGAGAATCGCTAGGATTCCCGTCGGTTTTTTGTTTTAAATTTGCAGTATCCATTAGATTCCCACGAGAATGGGAGATACATTTCGTCGACCCGGGCAGAGATCCCTATACCCGGGCAAGCCTACATTTACCAACCAGGGGGTCAGCCGGTGCCCTGGCTGGAGCGTGCTAACGACAGAACAACCCATCTGCCATGCATCTTCTCGCCGCACGCCAGAACTTAAGATTCTGGGTGATTTCCGAGTCCGAATGTTACTTCGAACTCTTTATAGAGGTTGTCTTCCTCGCGGTCCGGGCGGTTAAGCCAAGACCCTCGCTCCTGATACTACGCCTAAAGACAACGTGTCTTGAAGCAAGATACCAGGTTTACGATGTGTGGGCGGTGGCATGTGCCTGCCCAGCCCTCAAATGAATGAGTGACTGAGCCCGTCCCAATATTTCGCGTCCTATACCCTCTACTACGACTGTAGTAGAGTAAGGAGCGAAATCGCGCAGATATTCGCTACGGACGACAGTACCGGGATAGTACCCCATGTCACCACCCCTCACTTTCCTGTCGAAGTTGTAAAATTTCTTATAGAAACAGAATTTCTAACATCAGTGGTGATCATAAATCTGTCTACCAAGTTTTTTTTTTTTTTTTTTTTTTATTGCTTATGGCGGCAAACGAGCAGACAGCACACCTGATGGTAAGTGTCACTGCCGCCCATGGACCTTTGCCAATGGTATAGCTAGGCCGTTGCCTACCAATACAACCCTGAACCCACCCCAGTTAGGCTTCCGGCTCTCTCGCTCACCGAACGAAGCGCAATAGCACATTGCTATTACTCAGACGTCGATCTTCAGCGAGAGTGTGGTACTACCCCGGACGGACCGGCCTGCGGCTGTAGACAGAGAACTGTCCACAGCGTGGTCCTACCACAATAAAATTTAGCGATTATAACATTATCATTAACTCATATGTATTCTCACTGCTGGGTTTAAGCCTCAATAATAGGAGGGCACTTGACCTACTATACCATGCTGGTCAGACAGATTTTATTACGAGCTTTTCTTCTCCCATAGACGTTATATGCTCGTATTTTACGATAACCAATTCAAATAAGGGACCATCCCCATTATCTGAATTGTATTCCTACTTCGTCACCACATGGAACATTTTATAGGAAACGTATCGTCATTCTTACTCTTCTCTTGACTCAATTACTTGGAGTCGAAGCAATATGCCCGTGTCTATGTTTCGTTCATACAATTTGGTTGCGTTCACTTCCTTTTCTATCCATATCATACTTCACGCAATTCATCCATCTTTCCTTTACCAGTTTTTTCGTACTCCTAAAGCCTCCAACATTTATAATTAATACTTTTCTCACAACATTACGTTCATCCCGTCTCATCATATGTCCATACAATGGGAACACAGATGAATAACACTATAGCGAATATTGGGCCGGCTGGCCGCACCTATTGGGAATCCGACCCAATTGGGTCGGATTCCCAATAGGTGCGGGTTCGAACCCCGCTTGTGACATCATTTTCCGTTTCGTAATCTAGTATTTATAAATAATTAAGCATATTATTAATTAAGCATATATTAAATGCTAAAAATTCCAGTAATTTGAATAACAAGGTTGTGTCATCGTTTAATACAATTCTAACTGTAAAGTTTGAAGTATTAATATACAATGTGTAAACATTGTCCGGTAGATGGCATACGTCACCTTGAAGACGTAAGATATAATATGAAGTGAAATTTGCATGTCCTAAAATAGTTCACGATGGTGTAAGTGGCAGCACGGTTGGGCCGGATTCCCAATAGGTGCGGGTTCGAACCCCGCTTGTGACATCATTTTTCGTTTCGTAATCGGGTATTTATAAACTATAGGGAAGCTTAATTTTAACAATGAATGGATAGACTAACGGATGGATGAAAATATGTTGATTTCAATGATCAATGCTCTCATATCAACATACATTTGATTATGATTACCTTATAATAGTAATAAAATCATCCACTTACTCAGATCTCGAAACAATAGGACATAGATACCAGTAGTACATGATCTTGCATTTTACTTAACTCTTTCATGAAATAAGGCGAATGATGTTTAATTTTAGTGTATAGTTGGAGCTCAAAATAACTTGGTTTGATATCGACATGAGACAGTTATTATTGTACATAAAATAAATAGAGAAGGCACATACGCATAATCAAATGATACTTGAAAATAAATCATTCTTTTAAAAAGGATTTGTTTTTATTTGTAACTTTTTTTTTTGCATGCTGGACCATGGATGTGGTCGCGCCCCGACAAATCGGTCCGGGGCGACAGAAGAGGCGGTGCGTAACCCCATGGACCCACCCTGCAAACACCTCTCTTCGCCGTGCGAGCGGGCCACCAGTAACCGATCTTTGTCTTCGGTGATTTTATTTGTAACTGATTTGATTGATTTTATTTGTAACCGGGTCTGCTACCCGGCACACTTCATTCCGGCTAACTCTTAATGAATGAGATGAGCAGATTTCGATTAATTCAAAATTAATAAAGTTATTTTTTTATTATGATAATAAATATGTATAATATATAAATTCAAAATATTAAGTATTTTAATAACATGCCAGCAAGACGAAGTAGTACCGTGTGTTATACGACATTTTTCTTTATGCGCGTTGAAAATTATCTAATTATTGATCTCTGAGACTTGCTCGACGATTTCGCATCATCAACCGAGCCGCTTCACGGGCTGCCTCGAAAATGTGCAATATTTTGTTCTTCTGCCGTGGTTACATTCGTGATGTTTCGAATTCTAATTGCGTTACGGCTTTGTTGGGAAATATTTGATCTTACTGGTCGCGGCATTATTGGTGACAATATAGACACAATATGATTTATTATAACAATATTCGTAAAAATTTGTAACACTCGCACACATTTAATTTCAACTTTTCGCGGTATTTTCTAAACAAACTATTAGACCACGTAGAAGACATGAGCTGTCAGTTGCGTTTTGTTACATCACAACAAATAAACGTTCAGAACTGCTGTTTTTTAATGATTTTTTGTTTTGTTTATTAATATCATATTTTAATATCCTATATCCTATTCCCGACGAAGACAAACTCAAAAACATAAAAATCATAAAAATTGGTGCAGCCATTCTCGAGTTATAAGTGTTGTAACTAACACAACTTCCTTTTATATATATAGATATTCGAATAGTTTTGCAAATACTCTACGTAATTTATGTAAAGCTATCAAAAGTAAAAATAGTTTTGTTTATTTTTCAGAATACTTTTATTTCTGAATTAAAACTATTTACTTATAGATTCTTATGTATTTTCTCTTTGGTTCTTGAATTCAAAGCGGTTGCTATGAAGATAGATGGTGTCTGTCAAGAACATAGTTTTAGATTATAATGGTATTGCACCTAATTATATCATAATCAGTTGATTATTCATCTCAGGCCAAATATGTTCGGCTACTGAGCTCGAACCTCCTCCACGAAAGAGGAACAATTAATCTACCGAACTACGCTGGTCAGACGGTTTGGTATAGGCTTATATTTTGAGATTTCTTTCTTTTATATAATTGTTATATTCGGTATATCTTTTAGTTATATTTTACAATACCTACAGGAAAGAAGAAGGAAATGGAAAGCGAATTTATGAAAGAAAATGTACAGATTACTTTTAAGTATAAATAAAATATATTATCACGACTATAATATATGAATTATATTTGTTGCTTATATTCTGTTATAATGCTATATCATAAAAGTTATCATAACAATTAAATTAGGCGATATAAACGAGAGGGTGCTAAGCCTCATGCTTAGACGTGGGTTGGCGGTTATAGTTGGTGTAATAAGTTTATCAGAAGAATGCCTATCTTTCGTGGTGAACCCTCAGCCGGTCTTTTTGACAGTTATAATAAAGTACATACATACATACATATCATCACGCCATATCCCTTGCAGGGTAGGCAGAGAGAACAGAGTGCCAGAGAACTCTATCTTTGCATACATCACTCGCTTCCTCAACATTCATAATTCTCTTCATTGGTCATCATCATCATCCGGTTTCGGAGACTCTTGACTCCACCTTCCTTCAGTACATGACCGATCTGGTCTAGGTAGGTTAGTCTCGGTCTCCCCCGGTACCTACATCCTTCCACTTTCGCATTGTATATCTTCTTATGAAAAAGTAAGTGTTAATAATCTATCCTATTCTTTACTCGTCAGAACCTGGAAAAATTAAACTCAAATAGCAGTATTATTTTAGTTTCAGATAAACCCTTATAATATTTCATCAGACAATTCATCATTCTCCTGGTCAAGGATTACATTCCTAAGGAGGGTTGACGTGTGGCAGGCGGCCGGTCATAAACCTATTAACAATTACTTTTACAATATGTACGACGAAAGAAGAGTACACATTGTATTGACCCCAAGTAGTTGTAATAAGAGTAGAAGAATAAAATGAATTCATCATTCGCCTGCTCTTATCCCAATTACTTGGGGTTGAGATAATAAGTACTCGTATATATTGCAAAAGTTGTTGGTAATAGTTTTATGACCGGACGTTTATCTGACATCAACCTTCCTTGGGCATATAATTGTTGACCAAACGGCATCAGGTGGAGTTGGCCCAGGTCGATATAAAACTCTTAGTCGTCCTTTATGATATCCATGAACAAAGTTAAGGTGAGCATTATTCATAGCCGCTACCATACAATGTTTCAACAGGTAATTAAGAAACGAAAAAAGAAAATAAAAAAGAAAATATATGTAATGAATTTAAATTTCGAACAAGATAATTGGCTGATGGCGTAATAGTTAATATGTCGATCTACCTGCCAATGAGGTGGGCTCGATTCCCAAGAAACTACTTTTTACGATGTTCAAATTGTTGTGAACCAGAGTGCAATTTATGTTTGTTAACTTCCCCACAATACAAGGCTACATACATACCATCACGCCCTTGCAGGGTAGGTAGAAAGAACAGAGTGCCAGAGAACTCTATCCTTGCATACTTCACTCGCTTCTTCAACATTCATAATTCTCTTCATACACGTTCGCCGGTTTCGGAGACTCTTGACTCCATCTTCTTTCAGTACATGACCAATCTGGTCTAGATAGGTGAGTCTCGGACTCCCCCGGTACCTACATCTTTCCACTTTCGCATTGTATATCTTCTTAACCAGACGTTCGTTCGGCATTCTTTCCACATGTCCGAACCATCGGAGCATTCCCTTTCACATCTTTACACCAATACTCTCTTTCATACCTACTCGCTCTCTTACGTCGTCGTTGCGAACGCGGTCGGTCAGCCTAACTCCACATATTTTCCGTAGAGATCGCATTTCGACCGCATTAATTTTGCTTTCATGCTCTTTTCTGCATACCCAACTCTCGCTTCCATATAGTAATGTTGGGACAAGCACTGCGTTATGTATTGCTACACGTGCCTTCTGGCTGAGGTGGTGGCTACCAAGAAGTTGTCCCAACGCTCCGTTCACTCTATTTCCTGCATTCACTCTTCGCTCTATACCAGTGGTGTACTTTCCATCTCGGCTAAAACGACATCCAAGATATTCAAATTCATCCATTTGCTCTAATACATCATTACCTATTTTTACTCTTACATCTGTTCTGGCTTCATCTGTTTCAAATACCATAATTTTGGTTTTGCTTACATTCACGCGTAGACCCCTTTTCTTACAATCTTCTGTCATTGTGTCGACTAGGGTCTGCAGGTCAATCGCTGACTGTGCCAGCAGGACTGCATCATCTGCATAGAGCAAAACACTGACCACTGACTCGCCCATCTGGACTCCCACATTCATATTGTTTAACCTTTGAAGACATTTATCCAGATATATGATAAACGGCCTGGCTGACAGAACGCACCCCTGCTTAACGCCGATATTGACGTCAAACCGAGGGGACATTCCATCATCCAGCCGCACACAGGCTCTACAGCCCATGTAACTGGACTGCACAGTCTGTAGCAGTTTACCATTAACACCATACTCCGGTAAAATGTCCCAAAGTTCCTTTCGTACAACCGTGTCAAATGCTCTCTCCAGATCCACAAAACTGCAGAAAACCCTCTGATCTAGAGCCAAATGCTTCTCCACAATGTTGCGCAAAGAAACACTTGATCCATGCATCCCCTTCCACTCCTGAAACCTCCTTGTGTCTCACATAGTAAACCATCGGACACCATCCTCATTCTCCTTTTAATAATTTTACCGTACACTTTTGCTGCCAAACTGGTCAAGCTTATGGCTCTGTAGTTTGCGCAGTCATAACGTGAACCCTTGTTTTTAAACAAAGGCACGACGACTGCGCTATTCCAGACCCTGGGCACCATTCCCGAACTCCAACACAAATTGAAGAGCAACAGGAACGCCTCCCAGATACAGGAGCCACTAAGTTTTATCATCTCGGCAGACACCATATCAATGCCCTCTGCCTTACCATTTTTCAAACTTTTTATCACCTATTCAACTTCATCCATACTGATGCCGTCGGAGGACGCCGGTGCTGAATGTTGATCTACTAAACCACATGCGACACCGGCGCCAACTCGAGTATCCGCATACATATCGCCAAAATATTCACTCCATCAGCTTAACACGTCTTGTGTTTGTGTAAGAATGTCTCCACCTTTAGACCTTATTTTATTCATTCTGAAGGCTGACCAACCACACCAAGACTTCTGCACCTCCCTCCAAAAGAGTTTGGTGTTACACTCGAAATTTTTAGTCAACCTATCTTCTGAACTCATATTTGCTCTATCACATTTCTCTTTCACTAAGGCCTTGGTGTTATTCTTACATTGCCGATATATTTCTTTCTTTTGTTCAGTCATATTGTCTTTCAGATTCAAAGAAGAGACATAGTCCATCCACGCTTTGATTTGACCACTAAATCTCGCAATAACGAGATAGTGGTCCGTATCGACTGTGGGGCCCCTGTAGGCCCTTGCGTCCAATATTTTGCTTCGGAGGCGACTGTCTACCAAAATTATATCTATTATACTTTTCTGTTCATTCCTTCTCCATATATACATATGGATGCCCTTATGTTGGAAAAATATGTTTGACACAATAAGGTTTCTCTCCATGCATACATCCGCTATGAACCTATCTGCGTCGTTCACTCTCTTATCACCAAATGGACCATGGATTACGCCCTCATAGTCGGGACGCTTGTTCCCCACCCATCCGTTCAAATCTCCACATACAATCACGCGTTCACTGGTTTCTGCCATATCCAGAACTTCCTTAACATTATCCCAAAACTTCTCTAGGTCTGATGCCACTGAGGATCCTACGGGTGCATATGCTACAACCATCAATACCTTGGTGACACCTAGTTTTATACGGACTCAAAGAAGTCTGGAATCATACATTCCGTAATCCTTCACACAGGAGGCCAAGCAAGAGGACAACAGCACTCCTACGCCCATGCTGATCGATCGATCTGTGGTACACCAGACTACAGAGCCATTCCGCCACCAGGAAGATCGCTGGCGTCACTGACCCTCCGCTTGGTCTCTGTTACACAGAGCACGTCTAGCTGTTTGTCCGCCATGACGGATATCAGCTCGTGCAACTTACCTTCCACACAACCTCTTACATTCCACGTGCCCACCCGGCACTCTGCTCTCCTCGACTCGCCTGACTGGGCAAGGCGTGATGGGTGGCGGCCCTCATCGCCGCATCTGCCGATGTTCGTACCGACGGGGGCGGGTCGGTACGCGTTGCCTCCTGGGGACGCCCTTACCCACACTGCGGTACGTATATCGAGCCGTATTAGCAGTCTAACTAGACTGGCAGGGAACGCGGCGAGCACGCTCCGGATTATGCCCCCCTATGAATACAAGGATCATTTCCTTAAAGCAAAAAATATTTGAAAAATATATTGCTTTTTAAAAAGAAGCTGAAATACTGAAAATCAAAAAAGAAATACAATGAAGAATTATTTCATCATCATCATCTCAGCCCACATATGTCCCACTGTTGAGCTCGGGCCTCCTCCATAATGTGAAGGAAATTGACCTACTATACCGCGCTGGTCAGACGTGTTAGTATAGGGTTTTGTTTCGAGTTTTCCTTCTCTCGCATAGATATTATTTGCGTTTTATATCCCTTAGTCGTCTCGTAAGATCACCCACGGGCAAGATAGAGGGTGGTGAATTGTACTCTTACTACGTCACCACATGGAAAAATTATTTGTTTTGTACTATCTAAAGCTTGCAATTTTCTTAGCTCTATGAAATGAATACTTCATAATGATGTATATTCTGTATTCACATACAAGAAGACGTTTTGTTGATTATGCGTCATTACAATATGTAATTACAGTTACGGCTTGTTAGTTCATTGTTAAAATTAAATTTGTTTTGTAATGATCGCTTAGTTTAAATTTTTATAGTTTAATGATGTGAATGTGTGCTTGAGAAATGAGTTACAACCATTATATTCACTAAAATGAAAATTTTATAAGAGAGCTTTCGAAAAATTCGCAAGAAAAACAGCTTTTATTTGGCGGCGTGCTACGGTTCGTCGCAACCCGCTAATCCGTCCGAGGCGACAGAGAAGCGCACGATCCCGTAGACCCGTACTACAGAAACGTCTTGACGCCGTGTGGGTGGGTCACTGGAACGCGGTCTTTTTCTTCAGTGGCCCACCCAGCGGTCTATCCTCACGGGTATTCTCTCATGTCGACGCCAGTCATCTCGACCCAAGTGGATCTCGATGTCAGGGCGTCGCAATGGCCTCGCTCCAAAGGCGACTATACAATTCCCTAGTCCGGTCACCCACTGCCTTGGCTAAGGCGGCATGAGGTGCAGGTAAGAACAACAGCTTAAGCTACAATTTAACCCATACTTACGCAATGCAGCATTTAAAACTATGTAGCAAATACGTGTAAGTAAGCAATATGGTATTCAGTTAAGCTCTTTTCTCACTAACTTGAGAAGAGTAACGCATACGCTTCTTTTAAGCTTTTATAATTTTATATAAATAAAGAATTCATGAATACTCTGTTCGATTCAAAATTTATTGATAAATAATTAAAATGCACGTATTTATATAATTTTAAGTTCTATTTTATGTCTTCATAACACTAGGCCTAGTTCTTTTTTTAATAAAATAATGGCATCTGATTAGACTATTACAGAAGAAATATCCCACGCTTACAAAGGTTGGCGATTATCTGATATTTTCTTTTCGAGGAGATCTATGTCCAAGAGTGAACAGCAATGAAATAATGAACGGGTATTTCTGACTTGAAATGATAAAATTCTTATAATATTTATGAGAGTTGGAAAACTTAAAACCATGCGGTCTGACCAGCGTATATAACCAAAGGAGTCTAACAGTGGGGACACAAAAGTCAAGATGATGATAGTAATTATCAGTAAGGTTAACATACAATAAGACAGGAGAAGCAGAAAAACATAACAAACACTTTTGCTTCAACTTTAGTTCTCTTGCGCTGATTTTATCTGATCATGATCATCAGTGATTTTACTCTCCTATCATTTTTTTTTATTACTTAACGTGGCAAACGAGCAATCAGCACACCTGGTGATAACTGTCAATGCCACTCATGGACCTTCGCAATAGCAAAGGTATAGCTTAGGCCGCTGCCTACCAATAAAATCCCCAAACCCACCCAGTTGGGCTGCCGGCTCTCTCGCTCACCAAACGAATTGCAATAGCACATTGCCATTACTCAGACGTCGATCTTCTGCGAGAGTGTGGTACTACCCCGGACGGACCGGCCGACCGCGGCTGTAGACAGAAAACTATCAACAGCGTGATCCTACCACTTTAAGATCATCTCACCATCAAATTATTGTTCTTATACCAATTACCTGAAGTGGATACAATATCTACTTTTCTTCCATCATTACATATTGTAAAAGTTTTGACAATAGTTTATGGTTGGCCGCCTTTTTCTTTTTTTTTGCGGTGGACTACGGGTGCGTCTCGTCCCGCCAAATCGGTCCAGGGTGACAGAAGAGGCGGCGCGTGACCCCATAGACCCACCATGTAATCTCCTTCCTCTCTTCGCCGTGCGAGTGGGCCACCGGTACCCAGATGGCTGGCCGCCTGCCTGATGTGAAAGCTTTAGAATTATAATATTTCAGACGACATCAGATGAACTTGACTCAGGTCGATGTAAAGCTCTTAGTCGATTTTTACGGCATCCAAAAGGCAATATAAGGGTTGGTAGTATTCCTAGCTGCCACCATACAGCAAAGATCAATTTCATATCTATAATTCAAAATTATCCGTGTGGTGACGGAGTAAGAATACTATTCACCACCCCTTATCTTAGCCGTGGGTGATCTTAAGAGATGAATAAGGGATATAAAACACATATAACATCTATGTTAGAGAAGGAAAAGTCGAAACAAAACCCTACACCGATACGTCTGACCAGCGTGGTATAGTAGGTCAATTACCCTCCGATTATAGTAGGTTAGTTTCCCTCCCATTACAGAGGAGGCCCGAGCCCAATAGTGGGACATACATGGGCTGTAATGATGATGATAATTTTAAAATTATCATTTCATTGTCTGTCAATTAAAATCAGCAAGAATCAATATTTAGTTATACAGTGAACATTAAAAATTTTAGTTCCCAGAATAGTAATGTAAAATGTTTAATGGCTGTTGCGCGATTATCGAAATTGGTCCGTGGGCACGGCAATCTCACGTTTGAATATCAAACAGGCTTGGGCAATACCACTTACTGATCAATGCGTGATGTCCTATTATACCAAACTATTCGAGAGTAACTTGAAAATTTCATATTTATTTTTGTATATCTTTTTGACTTTCTCCGTGTGGTGACGGAGTAAGAATACAATTTATCACCCACTCCTCCATCTTAACCATGGGTGATCGTAAGAGACGACTGAGGAATAAAAACGCGTATAACATTTATGCAAGAGAAGGAAAACTCGAAACAAAACCCTATATCAACACGTCTGACTAGCGTGGTATAATAATCAATTTTCCTGCTATCATGGAGGAGGCTCGAGCCCAATAGGGGGAGGTGTATGAACAGAGATGAATATGAATCATTGAATTACATATGACTTGTTAGAAGTGCAATACTTTAGTCCTTCCACGACCATGAACGCTGTAAAGTGTTCGAAACGTCGGCAAAATTAAAAATCAAATACAAACACTAAAGAATCAGTAAAAATAGTTTTATTAATAATGTTTAATTCTCTCGTAAATATCAGAAATCAAAAGAAAAAAGTTTGTGTGTCAACTTCCACGCACGACTGGAGTTTACTCCTTAAGTACGATTATCAAAACAGGCGCAAAAAAAGCTCATTTGACTAAAAATAATATATATATTTTTATTTACATTTATTAAAACTGTTCAATGAAGTATTAACGTGAGATAATACTTCACTGAACAGAAAGCGAAAGGTGCGCAAAATAGGTTGCGCACCAAAAACGTACCGAGGTCATTCGATCACTAGATTTTACTCCTCAATTTTTTCTCATACTGGAATATATGAAAATCGATTCTTAAGGAGTAAACTCCAAAAACCATCTGAAGCTGATATGGAAGATATATGAATCGGATAGTATTTAATTGTTGTAAAATATCCTTAGCCTATTTTTACTATATGTGTCTAAACCTTATAAAAACTATATTCTGAAAAAGTATACTCAATTAGTTAATTGTACAAAGAGTATAGCGGTCTAAAAATGACTCCTAGTGTTAATGTCCAATTTCAAGCAGAACAACTCTTTACGCAACCGTCCTATTGTTGTTCTAAGTATGAGCATAATCTATATACAATACATTGTGTACATTGGTATCACACGCATACAAGGGTTCCTTAGAGTAGGATGTTGGTGATAGGATGGTTTTAAAAAATTAGGAAACAAAATCTCGGCTGAAATACGTTCCACTGTTAAGAACGAGCCTCCTCCACCACACAAGATAAATTGATCTATTACACAGCGTAGTTCAGATGGGTTGGTATAAGGTTTTATTTTGAGTATTCCTTCTCTTGCATAGATATTATATACATATTATAATCCCTTAGTCGTTTTTTACTTTAGCTATAGGTAAGAAATAGGATGGTGCGATTAAATTTATTCTTTCTCCGTTACCACACGTAGAAACGAACGAACAAAACAATAAATATATTCCAAAAATTAGGTTTTAAGACTTATAAACTATCACTCTTTAAGGCTATGTTAGTTTATTGTTTCACCAAATCGACAGCGTTAAGTCAGTTGCCTATTCCTAGTACACTTACAACTCTCATTTGCATAATTCCTCCATAATTCGATGGAAGAATAATAAAGCGATTATTTATTATGTAAACTTTCAAAAAAATAATTCACGAACTTTAAAATATTTGTGATGATTTGTGTGAACACGAAATGGTGTATTATATTTATAACTCTTACTGCAATCACTTAAGGACAATCCCTTATGGGGTTTCTAGATTTATACCTAGACAGATAGGACACCTAATATTTTTGTTCACATCTTTATGCGATTTTTTTTTTATAATTCGACATTTCGTGTTACTAATAAAATATTTAATATTTTTTTCCGCAAGTTTATGCGAGATTTTTGCAATTCGAAATTTCGAGTTACTAATAAAACTTTTGACTTATATTTTTTGCCATTAAAATTTTACTACTGTCCCAAAAAGTAGGTGTAGATTTTCTTTTACTGTGCCATGCCTAAATTCAAACTTTGATTAGTGAGTCTTTTCCAGATCAAATATTCCAATAACGGTCAGCCCAGGAATATAGGCCGGCACTTTATAGTTAGCATAAGTATGCCAATGAACTTACGTGGCAGTTATAATATAAAGTATTATATCATAAAAACCCTCCACTAAATAATTCATTCTTCCCCTTTCCCATACGCCTTATAAGTTCAAACACCTCTAAACATGTTTATTTTACCCTCTTTGCTGATCATGAAGATGTAACTTCCACGTTGTTACTCATGTCAAAGGTTGATAAATATGCAATATCCACGGATAGATCCCAGATCGATCGAGCGTGTATTTTGAAACCAGTTTACACAGCCCTATTTTACCTCCCGCAGTTAATAATATACTGGATACTGTCGGGTGAGTGTCAATGTTTTTGGACAGTTCAATTTATCTTGGACATGTTTGAGGCATTGTTAGAAAATTATAGATGGCGCCTTAGGAGATGGTTCGCTGTTTACATTCCGTACTGATGTTAGTTCTGGTTGTTTAAAAGGTCATAAGATCGAGTAGTGATTATATGTCAGTCTTGTTTGTTTCTGAACGAATTGTCTCCTTATAATTTTCATTTGTTGGGAGCTAATTATTGAAAATAGATTATTTTTTTAAAATAAGGGTCCAAATTTATGATATGAATGTTCTATCTAAGCAATTAAGCCCCGATATTTTTTAATATTTATATGATGAATACGTGTGGTGAAAGAACAAGAATAGAATTCATCACCCCCTATTTTGCCTCATGCGTACGTTAATTCAACTAAAGGATATGATTCGCATGTAATATGTTTGGAAGAGAAGGAAAATAAAAGTAAAGACCACCAACCCGTTTAACTTAGCGACCTTTAGTGATTCAATATAACTCCCAATTTGGAGGAGACTCTAACCCAGACGTATAGAAGCTGAGATGAAGATGACTAATATAAATACGAATTACTCATTACTGTCCTGCATTTCACAGGGCGCAGTTATTTATCCTTATCTTTTGAGTAATCTATGGACACGGTAGGACTAATACATTTAAATTATTAAAACTTTATGGTGACAGATTGGTGACAGTGGAGATTTTTATCTTCCTTATCTTTCTCTCTATCTATTCTATCCTTCCTTTAGTATATTAAGCCTAGTCCATAATTAGAGATAATCCTAATGGCCAACAGAATAGAACTCATTCTATATGACACAGCTTTTGGTTACTTAGTAAATGGACTAAACAGTCAGCTTAAAGATTTTAGTGGGCATTTTAGACTAATTTACATAATTGCCTAGTTGATCTAAGTATGTCGCAACTGATAGTCCACAGTTTACCAAACGCAATACATCGTTGTAATCCTAAATGACTTACTTAGAGCCTTATTCTGATTACTTGAATAGTAGGAATGAATGAAATGAATGAATATATTTTCATTAGAAACTTACATACATCTTTTCATACCTTCATTTTAGCTTTATTAGATACACATTCGAGAAATTATTAGAACTTAGTTCAGCTAGAAATACTCTAGTGATTTTTTTTTAGTATAATGTCTCTATCTTTGTTTGTGGAAACAAATTCAACATTTCACAATTTAATACGATGACTAAGAGACGATTGATAGATAATAGTGGTAGTACCACGCTGTGGACAGTTTTCTGACTACAGCATGCGTCGGTCGGTCAGGGGTAGGTACCACACTCTCGCAGAAGATTGACGTCTGAGTAATGGCAATGTGCTATTGCACTTCATTCGGTGAGCGAGAGAGCCGGAAGCTCAACTGGGTGGGTTTGGAGATTTTATTGGTAGGCAGTGGCCTAATCTATACCCTTGGTATTGCAAAGGTCCATGGGCGGCAGTGACACTTACTATCAGGTGTGGTGCTTGCTTGTTTGCCACCATAAGCAATAAAAAAAATATCAATAATTATAATAATTATTCCACTTAATAGCAAGAGCAGAAAACTTTAAAAGTAAATCCTATATCAACCCATTTGAGTGAGGTATAGTAAGGTTATATTTTCTTTTTTATTGAGGGGGAGGCACGAGCCCAGCATTCAACTATGATGATGATGATGATAAAAGTAATAAATGACATATACATAAAAATAATATAAGTTAAATCAGTCGAGTAGTTCTCTTCAAAATTAGCCATAACTCTAAGCAGTATGAGAATGTTTTGTTGTATACAGTTTTACAGAACATTGCTTTAAGTTACCTTATTAAAATATATATATTTTTTTATACGTGTCAGAGTGAATTACAAATACACACTCATTGCATTATTTAATGAACGTTTTACCGAATTGAAAAGATTGCATAGTACCTGATTATTTTCATTACAATAATATTTTAATCAAACTGCGAGCGTAATTAGACTTATACCTTCTACGAAAATAATAAATATGGAATAAAGCAGGAAGTACCACGTTTGTATAGACTCAGAAAAGATCATAAATCTAGATCAGTCCTTTGAAGTATCGTAGTTTCGGACCAAATACCTCTACGTGGTACGCAATCGCCACGCTCACTAGACTAAGGATGTTTCATAAAAGTAATACAGAATAATCCATTTCACATCTCAGGACCGTCGACCGAACGATCTTGATATGCCCATCCCACTCGTGATTTAGAGCAATACCCAAGAAATAGAGGTTCATTTGCACGACGAGCCAATGTCGTGATGCAGGCGTTTGCACAAATATAAGCTTGAGAAAATTGAGCCTAATCATTGGACAGAGGATGTTGTTTATATGACAGGGCTTTTGGGATTATACGTATTTTAATAGCGGTCAGTATAAAAATAATATTTTATAGGTATTTTGTATCTGACATTAAACCGCTAAGGCTATTTATTAAGTGTTTGCTGGAGAGATTATTTGTAAAAAAGGATGTACCTCTTTTTTCCCTGATTACGAGGATATCTAATAAAACGAGCAATTTTTGTATATATTTTCTAAATCTCGGAAACGGCACCAACAAATTTCTTGAAATTTAGCATGCGGTGGGTTTGTGGACGACTAATCCATCTAGCTAAGTTTCATTTGTAGAAAATAATGTTTTGCCAATATTTTCAGGCAATGAAAAAATATAATTTTGTGTTGGCTGACAACTATTAAAATATGTCGGTAAATTTTTACGCTGTCATTAAGACACCTCGATTGCATAAGCGAGCAGTGTAATCGAGGCCGGTTCGGACCTTCTTCTCTTTTTTATTACTTATTATTTTTATTTTTTTTTATTATTATTGAATTAATTATTTTCATTATATTTATAAATATATATCTTCAAAACACACTAAAAAGGAAATACCGAGTGAAATCTCGGTCATCCAGATATTATTTATTTATCAGCTTATCAACATTTGGCTGCTAAATAAAACCCTCTGCATGAGAATCCTGCGTAGGATGGTCCTATGATTTTTACGATATCATTAGTTCACTTGGTCGCCGTTTTTAAAGTAGTACACTTTCAATTTTTATTTTTTTAGGTAGTTTTTTAGCAATTTAAGATAAATTTACCCGTTAACGTACCTTTTGACTCTTCAATAATGCCGAACGAACGTCTGGTTAAGAAGATATACAATGTGAAAGTGGAAGGATGTAGGTACCGAGGGAGACCGAGACTAACCTACCTAGACCAGATCGGTCATGTACTGAAGGAAGGTGGAGTTAAGAGTCTCCGAAACTGGCGAGCGTGTATGAAGAGAATTATGAATGTTGAGGAAGCGAGTGAAGTATGCAAGGATAGAGTTCTCTGGCACTCTGTTTATATGTGCAGCGTTGATATTAATAGTCGTTCTCAAACTGCGATCATATTTTTATAATAAAATAAATAAATTTCTGAAATAATGTGAAAATAGAATTGTTTAATTTAAATTATAATGTTGTCTCAATTTATAGTTTTTTTTTAATTTATTTTAATTAAAATGTATAATTTTATATTGTAATAGATGATATAATGTAATTGCAGATCGAGACAACTTGTTTGGATCCATAGCCAAATAAGTTTATTTATAATTATTGTATCCTTTTTTCTTCATCTACCACATTCAATTAAAATAAGATACATTGAGATAACATCAAGTTACTTGAAATAAGGATAGTAGGATAGCTAGTCTCTATTAATAATAAATATGATTGAAAATATCATAAAAATGTGGTGAAGTTTACTGTTAAAATAACATATATTGACTACGTAGATGACGTAGTGGTCAAGTTACCGAACTTCAGTACCAGTGCCATGGGTTCAATTCCCATGCAGGACAATACTTTGTACTGAGTCTGGATGTAATTTATATCAAATAAATTATATAGATGTAAAGGCCCCCACATTATAAAGATGATTTCCTTAGTGCCAGGTGACGTTTAAAAAAAAAGAAAAAATGTATATACGAATCGAACTATAAAAGACCCTGTATCTTTGATAAGAGTAGCGTACATTATTAGCTGCTGTAGATATAATCTTAACAGCTATAACGCTTTGGAACATTCAAGCAAACAATTATTAGAGAAGCATCACAAATATTGTAAAATTCTTGCCCTAAATTGACTTGACATTGAAAAATTTAATTCCGTGTGGTGACGGAGTAAGAATACTATTCACCACCCATATCTTACGCGTGGGTGATCGTACGAAACGACTAAGGGATATAAAACACATATAACATCTATGCGAGAGAAGGAAAACAGGAAACAAAACCCTATACTAACACGTCTGACAAGCGCGGTATAGTAGGTCAATTTCTCTCACATTATGGAGGAGGTCCGAGCCCAACAGTGGGACATATGTGGGCTGAGATGATGATGATGAAAAATTTTAATGGACTACTTGTATTAAATGTTGGCTGAAATTATTATGTGTGGATTGCAACTTTTTTTTGGCTGATGTCTATTAAGATAGAATATCCAACGGGTTTTGCCGTATAGTGACGGAATAAGAAGAAAATGTACAATCCCCTTTTTTACTTGCAGGTGTCGTACAGGAAACTTCTAAGGGATATAATAAATATATAACAAATATGTAACAATAGAGAAGGAAAACTCGAAACAAAACTCTATACCAACACGTCTGACCAACGCGGTATAGTAGGTTAATTTCCCTCCCATTACGGAGGAGGCCCGAGCCCAATAGTGGGACATTTATGCGCTGTGATGATGATGTAACAATAAAAATATTTTTTTTTGGAGTTTACTCCTTAAGAATCGATTTTCATATAAAGGCACCGGGTATGAGAAAAATTTGAGGAGTAAAATCTAGTGGTCAAATGATCTCGTTACGTTTTTGGTGCACAACCTATTCTGCGCACCTTTCACTTTCTGACGTGAGATAATACTTCACTGAACAGTTTTAATAAATGTAAATAAATATATATATATATTATATTATTTTTAGTCAAATGAGCTTTTTTTTTTGCGCCTGTTTTGATAATCGTACTTAAGGAGTAAACTCCAGTCTTGCGTCGGAGCTGACACACACACTTTTTTTTTCTTTTGCTTTTTGATTTAGCTGTATGGTAGCGGCTTCGAATATTACCAACCCTTACTTTGCTCGTGGATGTCGTAAAAGACGACTAAGAGCCTTATAACGATCTGGGCCAACTGCACTTGATGTTGTTTGGTCAACAATTGCATTCCCAAGAAGGGTTGACGTCTGGCAGGCGGCCGGTCATAAAACTATTACCAATAACTTCTATGATATGTACTATGAAGGAAGAGTACATGTTGGATCGACCCCAAGTAATTGGGATAACTTATTTATTTATTAATTGGGGTAACACTGTTAACTTAATTATTTGCCACTGTTTACTTAATAATTAAGTTAACAAAGCAACCCTGGCGTGCGATGCACGTCTTACCTGATAACTCACCACAACAACTTGCTTGCCGAACATGGTGATAGCATGTTATCCATCATTCATGAGAGGCCCATGTTCAGGAGACGTTAATAGGCATACGATGGAATTAATTTTTCTACATATTTCTAATACCTAATATTGTTAAGCAAACTTCACAAAATCATCATATTCAAGAAATAATTCTATAGAACAGAGGAGCAATAACGAGCGATTGGCACCTGGATCAAGGAGTGAAAGTCGTTAGCCCACTTGAGCTCAACCTGACTATCAGTCTTGCCTAAATTAACTCCCCATCGAGAACTAAGAACAATTAGATATGATTTTTACTGACCTTTAAAATATAATACCGAAGTGTTCAATAATAACATTCGACTGGTGAAAATTATCCGTGTGATGAAGATTATTCATGTGGTGAATCAGAATCAGAATCATTTATTGCTTTACTGTTACATTTTGTGCAGATGTTATTACAATTATATATTTAGTATTGAACAGTATACCTATATTGGGCATGCAATAGTACAGTATTACACATATATTTTATTAGTTATATTTTTTATGTTCATGCAATTAAATTAATAAGAAAAAATCTATACTATAAAGTTCTTGATAGTATTACAATATTTAATACATTGATTAATTAATATCATTAGATTATTTAATACATTACATTACATTAATTTATTAAAATAATAAAAGACTATTATATAGTTAGTTACAATTTGTCATTTAAAAATTCGTCTATAGAATAATAACATTTTTCAATTAGTAATTTATTGAGTACATTTTTAAATTTTATTATAAAATTTATTTAAAAATTTTATTTAAAAATAAAAAAATAATTTTATTTAAAAATAAAATTCATCGTTCTATTTATTAGACATGGGTGTCATAAAAGATGACAAAGCCATATAATATGCATATAACATCAATACAAAAGTAGGAAAACTCGAAATAAAACTATATCATCCCATCATCATCCCAGCCCACATATGTCCCACTGTTGGGCTCGGGCCTCATCCATAATGAAAGGGAAATTGACCTACTATACCGCGCTAGTCAGACGTGTTGGTATATGGTTTTATATCGAGTTTTTTTTCTCTGGCACAGATGATATATGCATATTATATCCCTTAATGGTCTTTTACGATACCCACGGGTAAGTCAACTGTAGTAGGAGTCAACTGTATTCTTACTCCGTCACCACACAAATTTTACTCGTTTATAGAGGAGAATAATTTTATAAATATCAGCTGAGATTTAAATTCAAATGGATGGCTCTAAGATGACTAAATAATTATAATATGCATATAACGACTATGCAATAGAAGCGAAACTCGAAGTATAATCATAACCAATCTGACCAGCGTGATATAGGTCAATTTCACTTCTATTTTAGAGGAGCCTTGAGCCCAGTAGTAAATGAACAGAGATGATGCATTATATGTTGGTAAACTTTTATCCGGTGACAGAGTAAGAATACAAATTCACCACCCCCCTATCTTACTCGTGGATGATCGTAAGAGACGACTAAGGGATATAAAACGCTATATGCGTAGGTTAATTTCCCTCCCATTACGGAGGAGGCCCGAGACCAACAGTGAGACATTTATGGGCTGTGACGAAAGTTTCCACAATACAAGGATTCGTTTTTTAATGAAAAGTGTAGTCTTATTAAAAAATAAAAAAAAAATGAAATCATCATCTCATTTCAGCTCATATATGTTCCATTCTCGAGGTCGAGTGTCCTCCACAACGGGGGGGAAATTGACCTACTATACCACGCTAATCAGACGTGTTGGTATTGGGTTTTGTTTCAAATTTCCCTTTTTTTGCATGTGTTATATGCGTTTTGTAATCCCTAGTTGTCTCTTACGATCAACTTTTTTTTATTTTTTTTCTTGCCGTGTACTACGGAGGTGGTGGCGCCCCGTGACATCGGTCCGAGGCGAAGAGGGAGGCGACGCACAACCCCATAGATCCACCCTGCAAGCACCTCTCTTCATCGTGCGAGCGGGCCACCAGTACCTGATCTTTGATTTTGGTGGCCCGCTCGGTGGTTTACCCTCACGGGTTTCTTTACAGTAGATGCCCAAAAGCTGGCCTCACTTCGGGTGACCGGACTAGTCCCCAGTCTGATCCTCTTACGATCATCTACGAGTAAGATAGGGTGAATTGTATTCTTACTCCGTCACCACACGGACAATTATATATTATAACAAATTTTATAGAATCCCGTTATAAACTAATCTATTTGTTCATAGCTCTATTACTAACTAAAACAGTGTAAGTATCTCCAAACTGTAGTTAAGTGTACAAATTACTTAATTTAAGGTTAAGTTCGCGTCGATCAGTCAAGTGTCCTAAACGCTCTGTCTAAGTTTTAAGTAAGGCTTTTAACTATATGCAATGCCTCATGGACTAACTTTTACTTTCAACTTAGTTTTCAATATGTTGTGAGGGTTTGCTTGCAATTTAATAGCGCTTTTGGAGTATTTAAAATGTGCAATAGATTTAATTTTGTAGTAGGCTAAGCAGGGACTTGGATTTTTAGTGCTTAAATATAAGCTTCGAATGAAATTAGTCTTTTAATAAAAAATAATTTTAAACTATGTATCTTTATCTAGTATTGTGTAAACCATCTAATACATTTCACGCTAACTACACCACTATGTAACGAAAATTCAAGCCGAAATTATTCTAATTAACAAAATTCTCTCATCAACAATTCTGTCTTACAAAATGATACGTTAGATTTACAGAAACTAGTCAGAAATTAGCATATTATATAAATTAGTAAGAGCACCGGTCAGTTGGAATTTAATATCATACCATACACAGACGTTTGTAGCTACAATCGTACTCAACGGTCTTTGGTGGCCCCTAATGCTATACAGGATGTTAATTAAATTCATAGAAAATATATATATATACATTTTAAATGCGGAGGGTACCAAAGCAAAAACTGTCACTGTCCACCCATTGGATGCAAAATTACCAATTTCATATAATGCTAACAATATTCTTTTGAGTTTCAAGGTATTTTGGAGAAAAATTTATAAAAAAGATATAAGTCATCAAATATATATAGGCTACGAATACTAACAACCCTTACTTTGCTCGTGGATATCGTCAAAGACGATTAAGAGCCTTATAAAGACCTAGGCCAAATCTATCTGATGCCGTTAGGTCAACAATTACATCCCCAAAAAGGGTTGACGTCGGGCGGGCAACCGGTCATAAAACTACTGCCAATAACTTTTACAATATGTACTATGAAAGAAGAGTACATATTATATCGACCCTACGTGATTGGGATAAGAGTAGGAGAATGATGATATATATATATATATATATATATATATATATAGAAAAGGTACCAAAGCAAAAACTGCCACTGTCCCCTCATTGGATACAAAATCACCAATTTTATATAATGCTATCAATATTTTTTTTTATATTTCAAGGTTATTTGGAGAATAGTTTTTAAAAAAATATAAGTCATCAAATACCTATATATTTTTTAAACTGCTGATTAATTATTGTCCCATCAGATTTTTCTTAATTTTTAGGAACCGTGTCGTTCTTGCTTTGAACCCCTCAAATGGTACAAATGTAGAATTGGGAATAAAAACAAAGGGACTTGAAGTAAGGCACTCGGCCACAGCATATTGGACCATTGCGCGTTTTATTACAGCAACAACTTGGAACGAAAGTAGGCTATATCTTGGATGAATACTAATTTTCATCTAATCAATTTTTTTCGTAAAGTAATCATAATAAATACATGTTCCGCGTAAGCAAAGCAGCTGGTATAGTTATATATATTATATATCACCATATGCTGTGTATGTACATCATCATCTTTATCTCAGTTCCTATACGTCCCACTGTTGAGCCTATACCATGCTGGTTAGACATGTTGGTATTGGGTTTTATTTCGAGATTTCCTTCTCTTCTTCTTAGCTTTAGATGGTGAGTTGTTGTTGTGTCAGTTAATACGCATGTCTAAAATCAATTCAAAACATAATTTACAGGGAAGATAACAAAATAACAAACTCTACCCAACTTAATCATATTATTAGAGTATTAATTTCTTGTTAAAATCTTTGCTTAAACTCAAACACCCTGTCTTAGACCGACATTGCCAAGAAATTGCTTGACGGTCAAAATATCTTAGTTATGACCACTCCTGTCCAGTGCACGGCTTACGTTGGCCAAGTTTAGCCTCCCCTGTCCCCCAAGGCATAGTTGGGTGGCCACCCTACCCCTTTATTAATAAATCTATCTGTATATTGCGAGTTAAAGACAGTGGTATTCAAATGATGGTGTATAGTTTTGGCCGATAACGATTTTGCAGTGTTGTATGGTGGACAAGTCTATGAATACTACTTAGTTTTGTTATTATGTGCAAATGTCAGAAGATATAGACTTTAGATTGTGTATATAAGCAATTATTTTCGTTAGACAATTTGTTTTAGTTTAATTGTATGAAGAGTATAAGAACTTTCTTAATATTTGAGCGTATAAATACCCGATACGAAACGAAAAATGATGTCACAAGCGGGGTTCGAACCCGCACCTATTGGGAATCCGGCCCAACCGTGCTGCCACTTACACCATCGTGAACTATTTTAGGACATGCAAATTTCGAATCATATTATATCTTACGTCTTCAAGGTGACGTATGCCATCTATCGGACAATGTTTACACATTGTATAGACTTAATACTTCAAACTTTACAGTTAGAATTGTATTAAACGATGACACAGCCTTGTTATTCAAATTACTGAAATTTTTTTTTAGCATTTAATATGCTTAATTATTTATAAATACCCGATACGAAACGAAAAATGAATGGTTCGAACCCCGCTTGTGACATCATTTTTCGTTTCGTATCGGGTATTTATAAATAATTAAGCATATTAAATGCTAAAAAAAAATTTCAGTAATTTGAATTTGAGCGTATTTTAGTACGCACTAATTTTATGTAGTAATTTTCAGAATTCAGTATTTACATGATTAAAGACCGTGTATGAAGAGAATTATGAATGTTGAGGAAGCGAGTGAAGTATGCAAGGATAGAGTTCTCTAGTACTCTGTTCTCTCTGCCTACCCTGCAAAGGACATGGCGTGATGGTATGTATATATGTATGTATGTATGTGTACATGATTAAAGATGTGTTAAAGATTTGAAAACTATTTTTATGGATTCTATGGGATTTATATTCGATTTTTAATTTCTCTACGTTTGGAATACTTTACAGCGTGTATAGTCGGATACTCAAACAGTGCTGCAGTGACCATTACTGCTCTGTTTGAAACATCGAAAAATTTAAAATCAAATACAAACGCAATAAAATCCATAAATATAGTTTTGTATAAAACCGATTACGAAATGAAAAATGATGAATCATTTTTCATTTCGTAATCGGTTTTATAAATAATTAAGCATATTAAATGCTAAATTTCAGTAATTTAAATAACAAGGTTGTGTCATCGTTTAATACAATTCTAACTGTAAAGTTTTAAGTATTAAGCCTATAACAATGTGTAAACATTGTGGGGTAGATAGCATACTGTCACCTTAAAACGTAAATAAAATACGAAGTGAAATTTGCATGTCCTACAATTAGTCACGGTGCACGGTGGTGTAGTGGCAGCACGATTGGGCCGGAATCCCAATAGGCGCGGGTTCGAATCCCGCTTGTGACATCATTTTTCATTTCGTAATCGGTTTTATAAATAATTAAGCATATTAAATGCTAAATTTCAGTAATTTATATAGTTTTATATTTTTCAAATTTGTGTTTTTTATAGAAATATAATTTTGACCATGGATGACATGGTGTGGCCATGTCATCATCCATACTCATGAAAGTGGCAGAGCATATTTTAAAGAAATGAAGTTAATAATACTAAAATAAATGCTTAAAAAGGCTTGTAAACTAATATGATTTCTTATAATTATAAAATTGGAATTAGAAATGAAAGAATTAAAATCGATTATCTTATCCTAACGATAATGTAGAATAACATTTTTAATCTCTTTTTTATAATTAACTTTAAGTGAATAAATTATTATATCGCATGAGACTTAATAAGTATATTAATCATTATCAAGTTCATATATGTATGTATTTCAAACTACGGGGTTCAAGTCGCCTGTGTTGATTTCGAGATTTTTTTTAATGCTTATGGTGGCAAACACCTGATGGTAAGTGTCACTGTCGCCTGTAGACCTTTGCAATACCAAGGGTATAGCTTAGGCTGCTGCCTACCAATAAAATTCCCAAACCCACCCACTTGGGCTTTCGGCTCTCTCGCTTACCGAACGAAGCACAATAGCACGTTGCCATTACTTAGACATTGACCTTCTGCGAGAGTGTGGTACTACCCCGGACGGACTGGCCGGCAGCTGTAGACAGAAAACGGTGAACAGCGTGGTCCTACCACTATTAACCCGGCGTTATAGGGGTTGGGTCTGTGAGACCCGTCACATTTTATTTCGTTTTAGTTCGGTTATTAAGTGTGCAAATTTGCCGTTCTTCTATAGCTGGAGCTGTTGAGCTGTTCTATGTGTCGCAGTTAACAGGATAGTCGTGCGACAGCCATAGAGGCAATTACACACGTACGAAGTTGAATTGAGTATGTGAGACCCATCCCTGCAGTTGGTGTCACAATTTCGCACCATTTTGTATAAAGATTATTTTATTTATTATCCGTGAATTTATCCTTTTGTATTTGTTTTTTATTTTTATTTACAAATAAATTGCTAATATTAAATTCAATGCATTTTATTTATGTTTTTTTTTTGTGGGTAATTAGTAAAAAGCGGACCGAGAAGAAGCAGAACGACAACGTATTTTTTCGATTTTACGAGTCTGACTCCGATTTTCGAGTCTGATTCTGGAAGGCCTAGTAATAAACAAAATTAATAATAGTTTTATAAAAAATAAATAATGCGCATTATAAAAATCCTTTACCTCAGGCTTGTCATGGAACATCTAGAATTTCACCATAATGTATCAGAGCTTCTACATGTTGTAAAAAAAGATAACATAATATGATATTTGGGTTTCGTTTATTTACGTAAATACCTAAAAAACTAAACACGAATAAATATTATATTAAATTTATAAAGCATTAAAATAATATTGATATCTAATGAACGGGTCTGTGAGACCTACCCCAACGTCCGTGTAACACTTTTCGACCCCCATGACCGCGATTTAAAGTATTCTTATTCTAGCATTGATGTTGTTTGCATATTATATCCCTTAGTCGTTTTTTATGATATCTATAGGCAAGACATGGGGTGATGAATTTTTATATACTCCGTCACAAAACATATCACTGAAGATTGCAAATTACACCTTAAAAAAAATCCAACCGCTTATGCTAAGTAGAAAGCATTTTTATTACGTGGGAATCGAAAACACAACTCTCAGCAGTGGAGATTAAAACTTAGAAATACGAAATTGAAGAAATTTTACCGGATTACCTCTATATGACAATGTCTAGTGTGGTCAGGTAGCCGGGCGGGCCACCGAAGACAAAGTTCGGATACCGGTGGCCCGCTCGCACGGCGAAGACAGGTGTTTGCAGGGTGGGTCCATGGGGTTGCACGCCACCTCTTTTATCGCCCCGGCTCGATTTATAGTAGCGCGACCACATCCACGGTCCACCTTGCGGAAAAAAAAAGTGTGGTCAGGTAATCAATTATAATATTTCTATTGAGGGTTAATGCCGGACTAGCCAATCATAAAATTTACAGAAAAACCTATGCAATATGTTCAGCTCTTCTACTTTAATCTATGTGTATTAAAGCTGGAAAATATATTATGACATCGTATAAATTGTAATATATCTTAACGAAAAATTTATACCGTAAAAACAATCAAATTTCCTTTTCTTGTAGCGTAATCCGTTAACGATCATTTAATATCTACTACGATATTCGCAGTAACAACAGCTTAGGGTTATCCTATATAAGTCCTACAAAAGAAGAAATACTTAATAAGGATACCAACCTATTAACATCATTAAACCCTATTATTCCCGTGGTTGACGTAAAAAAAACGACTTACGAAAAGCAACAGCCCTCTCCGGACTTAATTATAACACCTCACTGCGATCGCCAACCCGACTGCCAAGTGTGGCGATTACGGCACTATCCTCACACTTATGGGAGAGGCTGAATGACGCTAGACTGAATTTCTCTTAATTGAACTGATTTAATGATTTTTTGGATTACCTGGTATTCAAGAATGATTTAGATCAAAAATTGGAACTAGAAGGTGCCGTTGCAGTCGATTTCAAGGATATTTTTTTTTGATTTGTACAGAATTGTGTCCGTTGGGTTAGCTATCGTCATTGTTATTCTGCTTTTATCTCAATTACTTAAAGTCGATGTAATATTTAGGTACTTCTCTTTCATAGTACATAATGCAAAAACTTTTTGGCAATTATTTTATGACCGGTCGTCTACATGACGTCAACTTTTTTTTGGAAATATAATTATTAATCAGATGGCATCAGATAGTCCAAATTCGATATAATTTTTATTCGTCTTTTACAAAATCCACGAGCAAATAATATTTGATAGTATTTCCTAGCCGCTGTCACACAACAATCTTTGGATTAACTAATTATATACGTTTAATATGTATATTTTACTTGTTGTTAGTACAACCTGCGAATTAATAATGACAAATTTTATTGTGGTAGGACCACGCTGTGGACAGTTCTCTGTCTACAGCCGTGGGCCGGTCCGTCCGGGGTAGTACCACACTCTCGCAGAAGATCGACGTCTGAGTAATGGCAATGTGCTATTGCGCTTCGTTCGGTGAGCGAGAGAGCCGGAAGCCTAACTGGGGTGGGTTCAGGGTTGTATTGGTAGGCAGCGGCCTAGCTATACCATTGGCAAAGGTCCATGGGCGGCAGTGGCACTTACCATCAGGTGTGCTGTCTGCTCGTTTGCCGCCATAAGCAATAAAAAAAAAAAAAAAAAAAAAAAAAAAAAAAAGACTTATGTTGAGTTTATGAAAATATAAATCTATTAATATTAATACTGGAAACTTATTCCCGATTAAAAATTATATTACAAATGGGATTTGAAACCACATCTTTTAGACTTTAAATCATATTCCCTATTAAATAAGTTTTCATAAATAACTTAGCATATTCAATGCTATATCTAAATCAATGGCTATTAACACAAATTCTTAAAGGGCGAAAGTTCAAATAATATAAAACTCAGCATGGTTCTTAATATAAACATACAAAATAATTTAATATACAATTCGTTTTTAATACTTCAACATGTATTTAAGCCTTACTAATATTATAAATGAGAAAGTAACTCTGTCTGTCGCTCTTTCACGCCAAAATTACTGAACCGATCTAAATCAAATTTGGTACACACAAAGTCTGGAGCCTGATAAAGGACATAGGCTACTTTTTAATGCAAAAAAGGGGTTGTAAAGGAGAATGAAAAGTTGTAAGGAAGTATCGTCATTTTTAAAGCCAGAAGCTTGAAACTTATTTTTAGACTACTGAATAAATATAAATAAATATGGCATTAACATGTAATTTTTTTTTTATTTACCCTTAAGGGGTTAAATATAAATAGGAGATGAAAAACTTTAGGAAAGTAACCTTTTACGCGGGCGAAGCTGCGGGCAGAAGTTAGTAAACAATATAACAAGAACGTCTTAACACTGTAATCAAATGCAAATTGAAATCTGAATTCATCACACACTTATGTAATTCAATCATGAGGGACAAGGCGCCCGGACGGTTGGACGTTCCGCAGCCGGACAGTAAGCCGGACACCCTAGACTTCGAACAATGGGGCTAAGATTTGACTTCGCATTGAAATTTGACGTTATATCAGTGTGTGTAGCTGTTCACGTAATTGGCTTGCTTGATTATAGCGCACCGACTTTGAATATTCGTAGTCGAAATTTATATTTATTGCTTGTAATATATGAAATATTATTAATAAATTTGCTCTGGAATTTATTATTGAATATGTGACTTCTTGAGATTAGAAATAATTAGCCTATTCTTAACTTACTATTTAGAAAATTAAAGTAAAAGAAGGAAATATTGAAAAGAAACCTAATACCAAATTCGTTTAACTAGCATGGTATGATAAGTCAATTTCCCTCTCTTTGCGAAAGCGACTCAATCCCAGCATTGGGACTGATGATGATGATGATTTAGAAAAACTAGACTTTATTCATGTTCATCAATAAGTCTATTAGTATTCTACAGGTGTTGAACAATCTCCCGTAGAAGGACAACGCCACCATCGTCTCATCTCATCTCACCTCATATATTTGCCACTATTGGAAACAAACCTCCTCTATAGAAAGGAAATATTTTAAGTTCTATTATTGTTTAGAGGAATAAATAGGTGTTTTATTTTCTTTATATTAATATGTTTTTTTTTTGAATAATATTTTAATTAATATGTACAATTAAAGCTAAGTTTTAAATTAAAATATTTACAGAAAAATAGAATAAGGAATAAAAAAGAAATAAATAAAAGGAGAAACAAAAGGCGCAATCAGGCATCGAAAAATTCCTCCGCATCACTGTCCACTGGTAATGTGCCCAGAAGGCTAGCAGCATTGCCACGTTGAATGGCAATGCTAACCTTTTGTGCAAAATATAGGCCAGCCCTCTGATCACGTGAAGCAGCGATTAATTTTTTTGCGATCTCTTTAAATAAAATGCGCGCATTGGGACCCCAAGGCCCAAGAGTTTCGACCCCAAACGGCTCGAAAATATAATTTCCAATAAGGTTATTATACTTTCGCCTCTTGAGCTTCTCTGCAGATGCGGCAGCAGCGCCAGCACAACCTGACGTGTTTGGAAGATGTGATGGCGCAAGGGTGTCAACGCAGGTCGCGTCCCACACCAAAGGCCTACCCATCCTCCAGGGCAGCAAGGACATGCCGTCCGGTCTCTTACCATCGTCGCGTACCAAGCCGTTGGGTTCTTTAACAGCTGGTATACCGGCGGTGACAAGAGCTAGACGGATAATTTCATTGATATTGGCATGCCTTGATATTCTACCTGCGCTCCTGCCGCACGATAGGCCGTGGTGTCCGAGACTATCAACTTGCTGTCCACAGTGACATTGATGCGGAGAAAGAACTGGAAAACCCAAACGAAGGCAAACTGCAATACGGAAGGTAGTATCATCCAGCTATACCTATACTGGGTGACGGTAGTGCTTGTATCCAAATACCAGATTCCCATTCTGACACAGCCAGCAAACGAGCGCGCTCTGCAGATCCAACAGATGTATTTAAGAGATTTTCTCTAATTGCTCTGCAAAGCGGCAAGTCCCACTGTCTCTGAGAGAGAGGGTTGGTGGGCAAGTCAGTGTTTGGACAAGCCATTTTCCAAGCATTCAAAGCATCAGTCTTGCATAATACTTCTGAATTAACCAGTGTGCGCATTAAAATTTTCCTGGTTAATTCTTCTGTGCTATGGACTGATGATAGGAACGCCGGTAAGCTCACACTGGAAATTTTGCGTATGCCAAGTCCACCTAAGTGAACCGGAAGTGATGCTTGTAGCCATGCTCGATCATTTAGATTTACATTTAAAATTTTACTCAGAGTGGTTCTAATAATATTATCAATTTTTTCTAAAAGGTTTGAATGTTTAAAAAACTGAGATGATCTTATTGCATACGTAAATTTTGGGACAAAAAGACAATGTCGAATAATGGTAAAAGCAGAATGTATATTGATTTTGAAAAGGCGATCCGAAACTGTATTAAAATTTTGTATCTTCTAGGAAAGGAAATAGGTTTAGTATAAGGTTTTATTTCGAGTTTTACATGTCTAGCAATACCTATGTATTATATTTAGCCGTCTTTTATGAAACTCACGCGGAAGATAGGGGGTGATTTGTGTTCCTAGTTCTTCGTTTTCGCTATAGGTATATGAACTTTTTTTTTCTTGCGGGAACTATGGATGTGGTTGCGCCTCGCCAAATCGGTCTTGCAAGATCACCACTCTTCGCCATCCGAGCGGGCCACCGGTATCCGATCTTTGTCTTCGGTGGCCCATAGGTATATGATCTGCTTGACGTCAACTGTACTTGGGAAAGTAATTATTAACCAGACACTTTCAGTTAGAATTGGTCCAGGTTAAAAAAAAGCTCAAAGTTGCCTTTTACAGCACTCATTAACAATTTAAGAGTTGGTTGTATTCGTAGCCACACAGTAAAATAATTTAATTCTAATATTTCGTCGATTAAAAACAAAAGTGACATTATTCAAAAATTAAAAAAAATGATATTATTGTTTAAAACGTTTTGTTATAGTTTGTATTTTAATAAAAAAAATGATAATCGGTAAATTAAATGTCAAAATCTGTGCTGACAGAAGTTTTATTCTATGTTTAAGCCGCACATTTGTTCCGTGAAAAAAAAAACTTTAAATGCGTGTACTGTAAAATATGGTATTTTTAATTATTCTTTTCTTTTCAACGAAAGATATGCGAAGCTACAAAAAATAAGCAATGTAATTCAACTAATAAGTTATGTCATAATGATTATTATATATAATTCGATCAAAGTCTCTTGGGTAAACAAAGGGTATACTTACACTTAATCATAAACATTGTAATTAAACATATTTCTAACAATACCTGAAGCAACTACAGAAGACATCCGTAGCTAGGCAATCATCTTGTGAATTTAGAACATTCTACAACAGGACACCCATAGGAGGGGCCACTCGTAAATTTCGAGCGTCTTCAAATTCAACTATGTTCAACTATTGACCATTTCAAAGATGTAAAAATACTGGAAGATGTATGCAAATATTTATATTTAAAATATTTCAAGACTTTCTTTCTTACTTTCTACATTATTAATTTAATAATTTATACAGTACCCTAACATCTTAGCTCATATAGTCATCATCATCACAGCACATATATGTCCCACTGTTGGGATCGGGCCTCCTTCGTAATGGGAGGGAAGTTAACCTACTATACTGCACTGGTCAGACGTGTTGGTATAAGGTTTTGTTTCGAGTTTTTCTTCACTTGCATAGATGTTGATAGGGGGTGGTGAATTGTATTCTTACTCCGTCACCACACGGATAAGCTTAGCTCGTATACGTTCCACCATTAGGCACGAGCCGCCTCCATAATGGGAAGGAAATTGACATAATATAAAACGCTGGTCAGACGTGTTGGTATAGGGATTTATTTCGAATTTTTCTTCTCTTGCTTAGATGTTATACGCGTTTTATATCCCTTAGTCGTCTCTTACGATCACCCACGGGTAAGATAAGGGATAGTGAATCGTATTCTTACTCCGTCACCACATGGATAAAAATAAATAGTAACCTAGACAATGATTAAATCTTAAATGTATAAAGTAATATCATCACCGTTTCTGAATTACTTGGTGTCGTACATATTGTGTAAATAATCTTCTTCCACTATACGTCGTACTTTACTACTTCCTACTAATATTATAAATTAGAAAGTTTATGAAGATATTTCGATATCTGAATGTTTGATCTCAGCTATGCGTAAACAGATTTGGATAAAAATTGGCATACTTATAGATTATTATCTGTATTAACACATAGGATACTCTTTATTTCGATAATATGTTCTTTTTGGCAGATTTAATTATAAAAATTTTAAATTTGAATATCACCTATTTCTCTTCGTGAGGCTCGTGTATTGCAATGAACACCGCGCGCCGGTAGGCTAGTCATCATTTTCCTACTCTTATCCCAATTACTTGGGATCGATACAGTATGTTTTTCATAGTACGTATTGTAAAAGTTATTGGCAATAGTTTTATAACCGGTCGTCTACCAGACGGCAGCCTTCCTTCGGAATGTAATTGTTGACCAAACGCTATCAGATGGAGTTGGCCCAGGTCGTTATAAGGCTCTTAGTCGTCTCTTACGACATCCACGAGTAAAGTAAGGGTTGGTAGTATTCGTAGCTGCTACCACACAGTACAAGCTAGTAGACAAATTAATGGATATCAATATCATAGATATATTGATATATTACTTCCAGTGATTTAAAGATCATTGGGCATCAACTATGTCTTGCTTTTCCACGGGCGCTACGTTATTATTGTGCCTCTGTCAACGGAATATGAAATGTATTGGGAACTCGGGATGAGCTCTCCTTGACCAACCGCCTAGCCCCCCAACCACCCCTTGACCTCGGGTGGTCAGTGAAAGGGTTGAATAATAGGGGTGTAAGTGTTCAGTGATTTATTTGATGAAAGTTTCAGTTGGATATTTAGGATTATAAGCAGAATTTCTAGAAATAAATTTATAAAAAAAATGTTGAATTTATAACTTTGCAGACGTAAATATTTGGTTAAGAGAATTATTGGGATGTATATTGGATTAAGCTTTCTCTAGAGAACATGCTTTAGCCTACTATAACACGTTAGCGACAGCTCTTCGGCTAGCGAGGATATCACTTAGAGTTTTTTTTTTTTTTTTTCTTGTAGTGGTATCATCTAATTACCCTTAATCGAATTCGATAATACTAAAGAAAATAAAATCGAGTATTTACTCAGTATTGTCTCCTCGATTTTAGTATTCTGGAAAGGTAGAAAGAACTGTGAGGAAAAGAGTTACAGCCATGGAAAAGTATGAGATGGAGATGGTGTCCATTGTATTTTGTCACTATACATATAGATATATCATCAATATTATTATGAAATTATTTTTCTTCGTACACTTCACAACCCATGTCCCACTTCTCCAGAAAGGAACTTAATTAGCTTGGTAAACCAAGCTGGTTAGAAAGATGATATATGATTTTAATTCAATTTCACCTTTTCAAACATTCATGTTATCAGCTACCTGCCCGTATTGTCTTCTTCCACAGAATAATATTGAAGAAGGAGATAAAGAATAAAATCGCTTAAGTTTTCCTGTGCTAAAACTTTAATAAAAGATCGACTTAATTTGTCCATTTTAATGACAAAATTTTACGCATTTGTCTTAGAATAACATTTGTCTAACCAAAACTATTTTCTTATACAATAAAATTAAATTCTTAAGAAAATAATTAAATATATTTACGTTTTTAAATGCTTATCCTATCAATAACGAATTTTTAAATGACTCTTAAATAATATTGTAACTGTTTAATTATCTATTTTATTTATGAAGTATACAAATTTCTCTTCAACCCTGTTACCAAAAGGTGTGAGTGCTAAGATTTGAGGAACATGTCCCATGGAACATAGCCCTTTGTACTGTATAGATAGGATATTATTTAATAATGCTTTATTTATATTTTAGAATCTATAAATTATGAGGTTATAAATAATACGATATTCGTCGGTGAATTAAATGAAGCATATCGCTCTCCAACCTTTTGGAAAAATCTATACTTATAAAAGGAAAGCTGTTTTTTTGTTTTTCAGTTATACTGCGAAAACTACCAAACCGATCGGAATAATACTTATACCATAAGATGCAGCGTGTTTCGGAGAAAATTAATATTTATTTAGTACATGTTATGTTGGTGACTTTTTATCCGAAAAGGAGGTAAGCTTCTATCTAGTATTATATAAAAAAAAATATATGCAGACAATATGAAATTCGGTCGTAGAGTAAGAGGGCTGATAAATGATGAATTTTATTTATTTTTAGCTCATATTGATGGCAATGGCTGTGTGGTGTGGCTACGAATGCTATCAACCCTTACTTTGCTCGCGGATATCGTAAAAGACGACTAAAAGCTGTATAGCAACCTAGGCCAACTCCATCGGATGCCATTTGGTCAACAATTACATTCCCAAAGAGGGTTGACGTCTGGCAGGCGGCCGGTCATAAAACTATAGCCAATAACTTTTACAATATGTATTATGAAAGAAGAGTACATATTGTATCGACACCAAGTAATTGGGATATAAGTAGGAAAATGATGATCGATGTCAATATTGGATACAGAACTCCTTTAAAGTAATAGTAAAATTGATCAATTTTGTTAGTTGATATCGGGTTTTATTCCAAAATTTTCTTTCGCTTGTAGTAATTTTATGTCGTTTACATGCTTTCGGTGTCTTTTACAACACCAGAGAATGAGATGCAGAAAGAGGAGAGGTGATTTATATTCATAAAAACATACACGCAATCAAACTCATGAAACGTAAAGACTGTTTAATTATCTTATAAGGTGCCTAAATATGAATGAGCTGGTAATACCAATTCTAGACCTTTCCTAGACCTATTAATAGTCCTCTGTATATATTATGTGATATATTGATGATCAATATTTAGTTTTAACAAATGGATGGATAGGAATTTGTTTTTTTTTTTTAGATGACACCTCGCTTTAGGGTAATAATCTCTGTATTGCAGGTTTGTTAAAAAAAAACATACAATTAACATACAAGAATAGAAAGTAAAGTGATGTCCAGCGTGGTAATTGAACTTATGACACTGGCACAGAAGATATCTTAAGCACTACATCATCTCTGAAATCTTTTGGAAGAATAAATACTAAATATAAAAAATAAGTACGAAATATTCTATACATGTCTACTCTAATTACTGTTAGTGCATCCATTTGGACGTTACGCATTTCAAATTAGAAAACACTGCCCTATGACTTATACTTGTAACGTCGTACCACCTACATATATATCGCTATTTGAGGTACCGCTCTTGCCATGTAAGCGGTGACGCTATGGGGTAAATTTTAAATGAATAAAACTTATATTAGATTTCTTTTGTAAATGCACTTAAATACATGTCATAACCGAGTAATAATTATTATTATCACCGCCACTTTCTCTTCCTCATTGATTGAAAGAAGGCAAATATTAATGTAAGAAGAAAGACAATGCTAATTCATTTGGGCTGTTTGGTATAAAACCTATTTGACTTCAGATTCCGATTGGATCCCGCCCAGCTATCGAAGTCGGCCTAGTGGAGGTATGGAGGCTCATAACCAGTCGTTCGCCTTAATTCCATCCTGTGGTCACGTCACGTAATTATAGGGATACCCTTACCTTCGTACTGCGGCATATCGCATAGTAGAAATCAGTGCGAGTAGGGAACTTTTTAAAGTCCGGCGGCCCGCGGCGTCTTTAGAATACTAACTTTAAACTTACCATGAATAACCAAATCTATCTTTTGCCCTAATAACCATGAACCTCCAAGTATTCTTAGTGTTATGTCAATTTAAAAATTGAAAGGTTCAGTAAAATTTAAACGAATAGCTGGGTAACATTTCTGACCGTTGTCCTTCTCTATAAAGTTTGTCTCCCATAAAGTTGCTGATAGTCGTCTAAGTCCCATAAAGAAGAGTCACAATTTGGTTGTCATATGTACCAACACTGGCATAATAAAGGAAGGACTAAAGACACAGATTTTTAATAAATGTGAGTTCAAATCTCATGTATGGTGATCATTTATCTCTCATAAATAACGCTTTATAAACAACTTGAATACTATTTTTTATTAACAGCTAATACTAATGACTGTAAATTTGTTAAAATAGTGTATACGTACATACATACATACATGTCATCACGCCATATCCCTTGCAGGGTAGGCAGAGAGAACAGAGTGCCAGAGAACTCTATCTTTGCATACTTCACTCGCTTCCTCAACATTCATAATTCTCTTCATACACGCTCGCCGGTTTCGGAGACTCTTGACTCCACCTTCCTTCAGTACATGACCGATCTGGTCTAGGTAGGTTAGTCTCGGTCTCCCCTGTACCTACATCCTTCCACTTTCGCATTGTATATCTTCTTAACCAGACGTTCGTTCGGCATTCTTTCCACATGTATACGTAATATATGTTAAAATAGTTTTAATAGTGGTAAGACCACACCGTTGACAGTTTTCTGTCTATAGCCGCGGGCCGGTCCAACTGGGGTAGTACCACACTCTCGCAGAAAATCGACGCCTGAGCAGTGGCAGTGTGCTGCTGTGCTTCATTAGTGAGCGAGAGAGCCGGAAGCCCAACTATCTGGGTGGGTTTGGGATTTTATTGGTAGGTAGCGCCTTAGCTGTGTCCCTGGAATACCAGGTATTTTTGGATTTTGATTAGGAATTTACAATAGTAAAGGTCCATGGGCGGCAGTAACACTTACCATCAGGTGTTCTGCTTGCTTGTCTGACACCAAAAGCAATAAAAAAAAAGGTAAATATAAAAACGATCTCAAAGATTTTCAAAAGTTATTTTACATCTATACAGCGTGGAAGTAGACCGCTCCCGAAAACAAAGACAGGGGATCCTACTAGTCCTACTTTTGATAATAGGCTAGAAAAAGAAATCGATACGAATGAAAAAAAAAATTTTTTTTTCACCACGTGAGGTCGTTCAACTCTGGAACATATTATGATCGTGAGTTTTTAATAGATTGCGTCTTTTCTCGTCTGAGTAAAGTTACGTATTTTTATGGTATTATCGTTACATGACACTGTCCTAATACGATGGAGTGTGAAAAAAAATTAAATATGTTGTGAAAAAAAAATTTTTTTTTTCATCCGAAGCCTATGACCACAAGTAAAACTAGTAGGATCCCCTGTCTTTGTTTTCAGGAGCGGTCCACTTCCACCCTGTATATGCGTTTAAAACCCGCTATTTACTCATAACTTGCACCGATCATTTAACTAGATTATCTTAAGGTATTTATATGCGGTTGAAGCTAATTTTCGGACAATTAAGACCCGGTCCGTTTGCACACCGTCCTATGTGGTCACTGAGGTGATTTGTGTACATTTGAAACTAAACAATGTGGTACAAAATAAACCTTCTTTGGATATAATTTGGAGAGAAACTTCTGCCTGAAATTATTTAAATTAAATGTAAAATATTTCACTTATTATATGTTTTTATTATAGATATATTAACACGCAGAGTTAATGAGTTTAAATTTATCGCTAAATTACATGACATAAAAAAATGTGAAAATGAATGAAGAAAATATTTATTTTTTATTGTTTTATAATCATTATCATCATCAGCATCATTCACTCTTATATCACAGAAATGTCGACGTGATGTGATGGTGAGACACAGCTGTATCAAGACATCTAGAATATAAGTCACCTTTAATACAAGTAAAACTACATTGATATCGCTTCATCCTTTCGGCAGCTATGATGCCACGGACAGGCAGAGAGACACAGAGAGACAGACACGTCAAACTTATATCAACCCTTTTGCGTCGTGGCTTAAAAAAATTAACTCGTAATCAATTAATATATTAAAAATTAAAGTACTAAATTGTATATTAAATCTTAACACTTAACTCATTAATAAAGCAACTCACACAAGTCCATCTATTACTCATATCCATCACACTTAACTCGCCTAAACTAACGGGCGAACCCTTTAAGACAGTGAAAAATACACAAGACATACAGCTCGGCTAATTTAAGGAGCCTACCTTATCTCTGTGTAACTTCGACATCGGGTGTCATTTGTCTTCGTCAGTGTTGCCCGGTGATCATTTATGCTACAGCACACCCTACCCTTTCGATGAAAATACACGGCCACAAATTATGACCAGCAAGCGCGCTTATATTTTTAAATACTTCAAAAAAAAGTATACATACATACATATCATCATGCCATATTCCTTGCAGGGTAGGCAGAGAGAACAGAGTGCCAGAGAACTATATATATACTTTACTCGCCTCAACATACATAATTCTCTTCATACACGCTCGCCGGTTTCGGAGACTTTTGACTTCAACTTCCTTCAGTACGTGACCAATCTGGTCTAGGTAAGTTAGTCTCGGTCTCCCCCGGTACCTACATCCTTCCAACAAAAGTACACGTATTAGTAATCTCGTAAGTAAATGTTATGTGAACTTTATATTACAATTCATTATCGGATTTAATAATATTTATGCTTCCTACAGTGGCTTCATAGATTTTTAATAAAAGCAAGATAACTAGTGTTTAAATATTTTTTAAATAGGAGATTTAAGTCTTTTACGTGAAAGAGTAATCTACCGGATAAGCCAGTGAATACAGGAAGCGGATATCAATGGCGTAAGCATATACTAATACTAATGGCAGGTTATGGGGACGTACGCCGTCCATTCCGTCGCTTCGGACGGATTAAGCGCGATGTGACCAGATATATAAAAACTTTTCCTAAAAAAAAGTTAAATGGTGTAAGTATTTAGTTAATATAAGATATAATTATTAAAAATATAATTATTTTTAATTAAATAACTATCGCATAATTGAAGATTTTTAAATTAAAGACATTTCTAATTAGGTACGAGCTAAAGGTGAAAACTCGCATATTAAATAGCAAGCCTTCTTTTGACTAATGATGTAAAATATTTACCTACATATCCGACATCATAATGCCCCGTATATTTCATCTTGAAACATTCCTCACTTTCATCCCTATTCCCAATGACTTAGACTCTTATTTGCCCTGACATATGTGGTCAGACCGTGACGTAGAGTTTTCCTAAGGAAATTGCCGCCACTCATTTGTGGATGTACAATGACATTGCGTTTTTACGAGTCAACGAGTGAGGGTAGATTTGCCTTTTTTTACGTGTCGACTTGCTCTTGAAAATAATTAGTCGAAAGTACGTGTGTAAAAGAAATTCTTTGTCTTGAAAAAATCTATATCAAGAACGAGAATTTCTGAAGTCTTGTTAGCTTAGGAAAATCTTTGAATAGTCTCTTCATCTCAATTCGTACATGTCTTGGTATTGGATTTAAGCCTCCTCTCAATTAGGAGGTAAATTGTTATGTGTGCTATACCACGCTGGATAAAAGGGTTGATATAGGGTTATATTTTAAGGTTTCCTTCTTCTGTAAGGTTTTATCTACGCGCGTACCTTAGTCATTTCTTAAGATCACCCGCGAAAAGGAAATAATTGGTAACCATTGTATTCCATCACGACGCAATCAGCATCATCACAGACAATATATGTCGCACTGTTGGGCTCGGGCCTCCTCCGTAATGGGAGGGAAATTAACTTACTAAACCGCGCTGGTCAGAGTCAGGTATTGGGTTTTGTTTCGAGTTTTCCTTCTCTTGCATAGATGTTATATGCGTTTTATATCCCTTAGTAGTCTCTTACGATCACCTACGGATAAGATAGGGGGTGGTGAATGGTAATCTTGCTCCGTCACCACACGGAACACTCACCACGCAAACAAGTAATAATTTGGCTATAATAAATAACAGGTATTCATTACCCTTAAACATCCTAATATTTGATTGATCCTAGAATATCGTTACATATAAGAGGTTAAATGGCAGTCTCTGTAAAAAAAAAATATATTAATTAAGCCTATCTGATCTGCCCCTAAATCGATAAATAATGATTAATATATAAGAATATTTTTTCGGACTTATAGTACTTGCTTTTATCAGTTAGCTTTTCACCTTTCATTCCTAGATATATATCTAGGCTTAGCTTTCATCATAGAATACCTGAAGGCATGGTCCTATGCCACTCACATCTCACCACTCCCTACAAGTCTCACCAAGTCGATTAACTTCGTAGATGTCGACCAATACACGAATACTACTAAAGAACCGTTCTTCCCCAGTACATATCGGTTTGTCAATGGTTTTTTTTTTTTTTTTTTACATGCTATGGTTTGTACACACGCGGCCACCGAAGTTAAAATCGAGTACCAGTCCGCTCGCACGGTGAAGAGAGAGGAATTTTACGGTGGGTCTATGGGGTCACGCGCCGCCTTTCCGTCACCCCGGACCGATTCGGCGGGGCGAGACGCATCCATAGTCCACCAAAAAAAAAAAAAAAATGGTTTGTACACACGCCGTCTGTTACGTCCAAGGCGACGAAAGGACAGTTTAAGGCCCCGTGATATGACTTGCCCGTTGCTGTTACTATAAACTATTTAATGAGAAACACATTATGCCATATAGAACTTACGTTATTGAGGTTTCCTATTTTCACATTGTTTCTGCCTTTCAACTCGTTCTTATTATATAAGATCTTTTTTTTATTGCTTTTGGTGGCAAACGAGCAAGCAGCACACCTGATGGTAAGTGTTACTGCCACTCATGGACCTTTGCATAACCAGGGGTATAGCTAGGCCGCTGCCTACCGATACATATCCCATACCCACTCAGTTGGGCTGCCGGCTCTCTCGCTCACCAAATGAAGCACAACAGCATATTGCCATTGCTCAGACGTCGATCTTCTCCGAGAGTGTAGTACTAACCCGGACGGACCGGCCCATGGCTGTAGACAAAAACTGTCAACAGCGTAGTCCTACCTCTAATACTTTCTTTGAATATGGAATCCTCTCTGATAGGAATAGATTTGGTAATCCAATTTACACCTGCCAGATGGGTTAACTAATGGTTAAAAAAAAAAAAGAGTATATAATAACAATAAAAAAAAATGTATATAATAAAAAAAAACAAGAAATATATATATATATATATATATATATATATATATATATATATATATATATATATATATATATATATATATATATATATATATATATATATATATATATATATATATATATATATATATATATATAAATAATAATAATAATAGTTAATATCACTCCCTCATTATCTAATTTCCTACATTCTATCATTTATTTCCTTTCGCTTCACTTAACTTCCTTTACTTCTAATAAGAAAACTTTATTCAATTATTTCTCTAACTTTAAGTTACCATGTAATGCTCTTTCTCCTACCTTTTCTATTATATATGTTCTGTATTCTACTTAACCTTAATCTAATATTTATGTTCTCTATGATGAAATGTCGCCTTGGTTTGACGTCAATATCGGCGTTAAGCAGGGGTGCGTTCTGTCAGCCAGGCTGTTTATCATATATCTGGATAAATGTCTCCAAAGGTTGAACGATATGAATGTGGGAGTCCAGATGGGCGACTCAGTGGTCACTGCTCTGCTTTATGCAGATGATGCAGTCCTGCTGGCACAGTCAGCGACTGACCTGCAGACCCTAGTCGACACAATGACAGAAGATTGTAAGAAAAGGGGTCTACGCGTGAATGTGAGCAAAACCAAAATAATAGTCTTTGAAAGAGATAAAACCAGAACAGATGTAAGAGTAACAATAGGTAATGATGTACTAGAGCAAGTGGATGAATTTGTATATCTTGGATGTGGATTTAGCCGAGATGGAAGGTACACCACTGATATAGAACGAAGAGTGAATGCGGGAAATAGAGTGAACGGAGCGTTGGGGCAACTTCTCGGCAGCCACCACCTCAGCCAGAAGGCACGTGTAGCAATACATAACGCAGTGCTTGTCCCAACATTACTGTATGGAAGCGAGAGTTGGGTATGCAGAAAAGAGTATGATAGTAAAATTAATGCGGTCGAAATGCGATCTCTGCGGAAAATCTGTGGAGTTAGGCTGACCGACCGCATTCGTAACGACGACGTAAGAGAGCGAGTAGGTATGAAAGAGAGTATTGGTGTAAAGATGCGAAAGGGAATGCTCCGATGGTTCGGACATGTGGAAAGAATGCCGAACGAACGCCTGGTTAAGAAGATATACAATGCGAAAGTGGAAGGATGTAGGTACCGAGGGAGACCGAGACTAACCTACCTAGACCAGATCGGTCATGTACTGAAGGAAGGTGGAGTCAAGAGTCTCCGAAACCGGCGAGCGTGTATGAAGAGAATTATGAATGTTGAGGAAGCGAGTGAAGTATGCAGAGATAGAGTTCTCTGGCACTCTGTTCTCTCTGCCTACCCTGCAAGGGATATGGCGTGATGATATGTATGTATGTATGTTCTCTATGTACTTTAGTGTTTGTACTTTCTGTTCTTTTTTCGCTTTGTAAATCTAATATAACACGCTAAACAAGGTCCCTGATCATGTCAGGGGAGATAGTAGCCCAAACATACGACTGTTTGGAAAAAAAAAAAAAATGGTTCCATCCATCCATCAGCCCGTAAACGTCCACTGTTGGACATAGGCCTCCCCACGAGAATGCCATCTATAACGGTCCTGTGCCACCAGCATCCAACGGTTTCCTGCGACCTTGATGAGGTCATCAGTCCACCGACTGGGGGGTCGTCCTACGCTGCGTCGTCCGATTCGTGGTCGCCACTCGAGAACCTTTTTTCCCCAACGGTTGTCGGTTCGTCGAGCGATGTGGCCTGCCCATTGCCACTTCAACGTGCTAATACTTAGGGCTATGTCGGTTACACCCGTTCTTCTACGGATTTCCGTATTTCGGATTTTATCACGTAGAGAAATACCGAGCATAGCCCGCTCCATAGCACGCTGAGCGACTTTGAGCCTTTTTATGAGGCCGACATTTAGAGACCACGTTTCAGTGCCGTAAGTCATCGCTGGTAACACACACTGGTTATAAACCTTTGTTTTCAGACACTGTGGAATATTAGACGAGAAGATCCTCCTAAGTTTCCCGAACGCTGCCCAGCCGAGTTGGATTCGTCGGCTGACCTCTTTCTCGAAATTGGATCTACCTAATTGGACTGTTTGTCCTAGGTAAACATAGTGATCGACAACTTCGAGAATCGCATTCCCAACCAGGACCGGTACAGAAATGACATGGGCATTAGACATGATTTTCGTCTTGTCCATGTTCATTTGCAGCCCTACTAGTTGGGAGACCTTGCTAAGGTCATTGAGCATGGTGCCAAGGTCCTCCAGGGATTCTGCCATGACTACGATATCATCTGTGAATCGAAGGTGAGTGATGTATTCGCCATTGATGTTGATGCCGAGTCCGGTCCAGTCTAAGAGCTTGAAGACATCTTCCAGCGCAGTGGTGAACAGTTTCAGAGAGATAACGTCTCCCTGTCTCACGCCTTTCTGCAGCTGGATCGGTTTCGTACTCTTATCCTGGATGCGGACTGACATAGTAGCGTCTTTATACAAACACTTCAGTACTTCGATATATCGATAGTCAATTTGGCACCTCTGAAGGGACTGCAGCACTGCCCAAGTTTCGACAGAATCAAAGGCTTTCTCATAGTCCACAAACGCTAGACACAGAGGCCGATTATACTCCTCGGTCTTCTGTATAATCTGGCGTAGCGTGTGGGTGTGGTCTATGGTACTATAACCTTTTCGGAAACCGGCTTGTTCGGGCGGCTGGAAGTCGTCTAGCTTGCACGCGAGTCGGTTCGTAATGACTCTTGAAAACAATTTGTACACGTGGCTCAGGAGTGAGATGGGTCTGTAATTCTTTAAGAGCGTTTTATCGCCCTTCTTGGAAAACAGCACCACCACACTCCTGGTTCACGACTCTGGAACGTCGCTCCCGAGAATGACAGAATTAAACAGCTTCTGTAGGGCTTTTAAAACTGGCTTGCCGCCTGCCCTCAGGAGCTCTGTGGTAACTCCGTCATCTCCCGGTGCCTTTCCGTTCTTTAATTGTTTTAGAGCCTTTCTGATCTCGTACAAGCTGACGTCCGGGATTTCTTCGGTATAGTGCCGAGTTAGCTTGGATCTGGGGTCTTGGACCAAGCTCACAACAGGATTCAAGGATGATTTGTACAACTGACCATACAACCTTTCGACCTCTACCAAGATCTCGCTCTGGGATGAAATGACAGTACCGTTATCGGTCTTCAGCTTAGTCATTTGGCTCTGCCCAATGGACAAATCTCGTGCGAACACTTTGGAGCCTCGATTTCGCTCTATCGCCTCTTTAATACGCAGTGTATTGAATCGCGTCGCATAGATTTAGAGATTTGTCTATTAAGCTGCCTGAGTTCGGACTAATCGGCTGAAGACTGTACCGTCATTTCCTTTCTCCTCTCCATGAGTTGAAGAGTCGGGTCAGAAAGCTTTTTTGTTCTAGTAGCGCGACGGGCCTTAAAGAATTTTGACCCGAGCGTATGGACAGTTTCCACGAACCTGTTGTTCATATCGTTCAAAGATTCACACTCTTCCAGGCATTGGAAGCGATTATGTAATTCGAGTTGAAAGCTATCGGGGTTCTGGTATTGGACAGGTATAGGAGGAGTGTAGACTTCACGGCACTTCTTTCACCAACCGGGACCACTCGACTTTCGAACGAAGATTCAATGTGCCTCGAACCATCCGGTGATCACTCCCAGTTTTAATCCTGCTGATCACAGAGACATCATTGAATATTTGTCGTTTGTCCGTCAAGATGAAGTCTATCTCATTTTTAGTGGATCCATCAGGGCTAATCCAGGTCCACTTCCTTTGTGGCCGTTTCTTGAAGAAGGAATTCATCATGAAGAGGCCTTCCTTCTCCAAAAAGTCGGCCAGTTTTTGGCCCCTTTGGTTTCTCTGTCCAAATCCATATTGCCCCACTCTCAACTCATCGTCTGTCCTTTCGCCTAGTTTTACGTTGGAGTCTCCCATAACTACCGTGAAGTGGGTTTTGGATGTATGGATGGCTTTCGAGATATCCTCGTATAAGGCCTCCACTACGTCGTCGGAGTATGTCGAAGTCGGTGCGTAAACCTGTATGACCTTCAACGAATACCGTTTGGTAATTCTGACTATAAGGTACGCTACCCTTGTTGACACACTTTCGATCCTCTCCACGTTCTCTGCGAGAGACTTGCGAACGATAAACCCTACACCGCCTTGGGATGGGTGATCTCCCTCCCGGTAGAAGAGCAAATTTCCAGACCGTAGGATTATCATGCCCTCCCCCTCTCTTCGCACTTCTGATAATCCTACAATGTCCCATCGGATTTTGCTCAATTCCTCTTCCAGTTCGATGACCCTCTTGTCGGTCCTAAGCGTCCAAACGTTGTGTGTTACCAGGGCCAAGGGTCGATTTTTTTGGTAGCCGGATCGCGGCCGGAGATTCCTAGCACCCCCTGCCCCGCCACCAACAGGCCCGCTACCAAAATGAGCCCGTGGAACAGCGGAACTGCCGTGACTGGGGGCCGTGACTTTTTTTGCATCCATATTTATTTTGGGGGGGTAATAATGCCATAATCGCTACGCTTGGCGAGCGGATTGGCGATCGCGGTAGATGTTATTAAGTTTCCCGGGAGATAGCCGCTGCCCAATCTCACGGTGAGACCCTTAGCCGATTTTTACGACTCCCACGGGCAAGTAAGGGGCGACGACCTTTGTATTCTATTCCCGTCGCCACACGGGTGAAAATGAAATAAACGGTAATTCATTTCGAATTCTCTTTCAAATGCTATGATGTTATATGTATACGTCATAAATGTCTTTTACGAAAGAAAACGTTTATAATAGGTTGCATTTTAATCCACCACTATGTTAATTATTTCAATCTAGAGCATATAAGCCCATAAAGTACAAATAAGCAAAGCTAATTAGTTTACAGTTATTATTTGAATACGTACGAACATTTGTTTTGCAAATTTTGACCAGCCGAATGGCTCCGAACATTGTCCGAACAATAACTCGGCCAAGATGTTTCAAGCAGTTAATTTAGTTTGCTTTGATGAGGGTCAACCCTTTCAAGTATACCTTCAGGTAGGCGGTCAGTTGTAGGACAAATATTGAAACTATCGAGTTTGTATAAGTAGCTTGCTTAGGAAATTATTAATTATTGCTTACTTTGTTAGAGATTTATGTGTATTTGAAATTATAAGTTTGCTTGTTGAGTGGCTTATTTTATCTTAACGATACAAATATAATAATTTACTAGACGCGGCATGTATAGTGAGGAAGTTCCTCTCTTTGGAGCCCTAACCACCGGCGCGGCGTCTTGGTCCTGTATTCGCTGCCAGTGGGTCAACACGCTTTTTATATTTTTAAATATATTATTTTTTGTATTATTTTTTGAAATGTATTAAGTAGTTGTAAATTTTAATAAATATAATAATTATAATATACTTATTTCTTAATAATTTAATTATTAAACTTTACAAGTATTAGAAATAGGTATAACACAAAACTAATAATTATAAAATCAGTTATTGAACTGCAAAGGAATTATATTATTTACTTCTGCACGCGAACTAGATGTGAACCTGTATCTTGGACAATATGTTTAGATACTATATCTATAAAAAAAAACAATCTATCAATTTGCAATTCGAACTTGAATCACAGGATCAGATCTAATCATATCAATCTAATCTAATCATAATCTAATCTAATCTCTTTTCAAATAAGTTGCTGCGTTTAATATTACAATCCTATCATTTAGTCCACTATGATCTATCCATACTCCGCTCAGCTAACAGGGGTGACCCAAATAGGCCACGTGTCTTAACGTTTATCCTCTCTCTGTTTTTTTTTTAGTGAATTACGGAGACTGTTGTCTTTGACTTGGATAGCCCGCTCGACGAATGATCTTTTCCAAATGCTTGTTATGAATGACTAAGTGATCTCTGATCCGACTATCCAAGTATAACTCTAAGACAGATACTCTTACCTCCACAAAATATTTTTCACGAAACAATTATTAGTAAAAATACATAAAATTTCAACATAATTGAAGTCAAACTACTTTTACGGATTCTATCGCGTTTGTTTTTGATTTATAATTTCCCGACGTTTCGAACACTTTACAGTGATCATGGTCACGGGAGGACTGAGGTGTCTTACGTCCAATATGTCATTGTTATTACAGAAAATTGTCATAGTTATTACGTCCAATATGTCATTGTTTCTGTAATAACAATGACATATTGGACGTAAGACACCTCAGTCCTCCCGTGACCATGATCACTGTAAAGTGTTCGAAACGTCGGGAAATTATAAATCAAATACAAACGCGATAGAATCCGTAAAAGTAGTTTTATTTCAAATGTGTAATACTCGCGTAAACATTAGAAGTCATTATAATTGAAGTCAATTACGTCTGCCGAGACCGACATATAAAAAAGATGCGTAAAGCATGCCCTATAATGTAAACTATCAATTTTTTTTTCAAATCACTGAAATTTTGCATTTAATATGCTGAATTATTTATATAAACCCGATTACGAAGCGAAAAATTATGTCACAAGCGGGATTCGAACCCGTACCTATTAGGAGTCCGGTACAATCGTGCTTTTTATAAATAATTCTGCATATTAAATGCTAAATTTCAGTAATGAAGAGAATTATGAATGTTGAAGTATTATTATTCAGCGTGTATGAAGAGAATTATGAATGTTGGAGAAACGAGTGAAGTATGCAAGGATAGAGTTCTCTGGCACTCTGTTCTCTCTGCCTACCCTGCAAGGGATATAGCGTGATGATATGTATGTATGCAAATTTTAGTAATTTGAATAACAAGGTTATGTCATCGTTTAATACAATTCTAACTACAACGTTTGAAGTATTAAGGCTACTATGTGTAAACATTATCGGGTAGATGGCGCACGTCACCTTAAAGACGTAAATATGATACGAAGCGAAATTTGAATGTCCTACAATATCAGTTTTTTTTTTAAGATTACATATCAAAAAAGTTCTGCTTAATATCTTTAAGTTATTTTAACAACACTAACAGCAAGCATTTACTAAGAAAAATATGAAAATAAATCCAACGACAGATGCTGTGATTTTGTATCAAGGCATGTCCCTGCAAATGTCTTATCACCGCTTTCTATGCTTTAACTTTATTATCTTAATTTTTTTTGGGATATGATACATTATATCCTTAATACTACATGTTGCCATGTTATTTTCTATATTATGATGCCTACCCATTCTCATATTAAGACTTACAAATGCATACATGGAAATATTAAGAACAATACATCTGAAAATATAAAGCTATGTACAGAAAGAAAATACATATAGTGTTGACTTCTAATGTTTACGCGAGTATTACACATTTGAAATAAAACGACTTTTACGGATTCTATCGCGTTTCATCATCACCATCACAGCACATAAATGTCCCACTATTGGGCTCGGGCCTCCTCCGCAGTGGGAGGAAAATTAACCTACTATACCGCGCTGGTCAGACGTGTTGGTATAGGGTTGTGCTTCGAGTTTTCCTTCTCTCGCATAGATGTCATATCCGTTTTATATCCCTTAGTCGTCTCGTACGATCACCCACGGGTAAGATATGGGGTGGTGAATAGTATTCTCTCTATCTCTCACTCTCTATCACGTTTATATTTGATTTTTAATTTCATTTTCACATTTCACGGGAGGACTGAAAAGACCTGACCATGATTCGCGACAGAATTCGTAAAAGTAGTTTTATTTCAAACATACAGTGTTGATTATCAAGAAATTAAAAAGGGACGTATTTTATCTATACTTTTATTGGTGGATAATTATGTAATTAATCTAGATACCTTAATAAATATTAAGTACAGTTATTAAAGGTTATTCAGAAAATAGATATATAAATACATTGTTTTTTTTTATTGCTTTTGGTGGCAAACGAGCAAGCAGCGCACCTGATGGTAAGTGTCACTGCCACCCATTGACCTTTGAAATACTAAGGGTACAGCTAAGCCTCTGCTTACCAATGAAAATCCCTAACCCACCCAAATGGGCTGACGGCTCTCTTTTGCTCAACGAACAAAACATAGTACCATATTCCCACAGCTCATATGTCGATTTTCTGCGAAAATGTGGTACTACTCCGTACGGACGGCCCAGCGGCTGTAGACAGAAAACTGTCAACAGTATAACACTTTGTTGTTTTTTTATGGTGGGCTATGGATACGTCTCGCCCAGCCAAATCGGTCCGGGGTGAAGAAAGAGGCGGCGCGTGACCTCATAGACCCACCATGCAAACTCCTCTCTTCGCCGTGCGAGCGGGCCACCGGTACCCGATCTTTGTCTTCGGTGGCCGTCAACAGTGAGGTCCTACCATTATATTCACTATATACCAATACTAGAAAGAAAGAAATATAAATATATTTATTGCAACGGATATACAAAAATGGATATAAAAAAGTAGCAATGTAAATGAGATGCTGCCCGTCACAAAACGCTTCCATCTCAGCATGTTGCAGGTTAAAAATACCTCCACTGATCTTCCGTGGAAACGCTTTGATTACGTGTACTATACTATATATATTTTTTTGGGACTAATCCCACCACACATTCCCACCACTGTAACTCCTGTAAGCCAGAATCCACAATAGTTTCCGTTTAAGACACCGTGGTTTGGCCCTCGGGAAGTTCCAAGAAACGCTTTTAAATGTCTTGGAATCCGCAACAAATTAAATTAGAAAAAAAAAACAGGAGGAGTTGAAAAAATTCCACTTTCCTCCTATGCAAAGCGGGAGATATGAAGCAAAAATTAACTAATAGGCCAATAGATAACAGGATATACTGATAAGCGCAGTAGTACAGCACCACGGATATGACAAAGCTTATGTGGCCTATATGTGAGCCTTAACATTGATTGCAACAGTAGGTATGACAGAAGCACCTAAACACATGGAAATTTTCTCGACTTGCTACAAGATCTGTATAATATGCTACCCCAGACGTGATTTTCAGACTGTCTAACATGAGCTATACTATATATAATATTGTTTTATACCTATAACATCATTTACTGGGCTTAAACAGTGCAGATTATCGGCAGCATAGAAATGGATATCAAAAGTCTGACCCAATTTTGTACCTCTATCTAAAATAAAAAAGCTCAAATGTCTACCTTGTAATCTATTCTATCTTTATTCTAAATGTCTAGCTCGGCAGACTACTGATTCTATAAACTTTTTCTCTTTCCTTTTTTATTCTGATCACAGACCACGTATAAACTTTTCTAAATAGTACTTTAACGTACAGAAAAAAACATATTATAAAATATATTTTCAGCATAAACAATACAGGCAAATCAGGGTAAATCTAAATAAAACAGGGCCCAGTATAATTATAAATTCCTCGTCACTCGGCAACGGTGGAACAATGAAGTTAATCCATCAGGCAAGTCCTCGGGCGTGGGTAGAGATAAGAAGAGGGACGCAGCCCGCACCCCGACTGTCTTAGGCACCTACTCATAGTTTTGAGTAGAAAATTAGTCTAGAGGTGAAACCAATGTTGTACTTTTCTACCTATATTTTAATATTTATTTATATGTATTAATACTTTTATATATATATATATATATATATATATATATATATATATATATATATATATATATATATATATATATATATATATATATCAGAGATGCTAATTAAGTATAATAGTAATCCAGAATAACAGGTAAATGTATGTGTATAATTTATATATATATATTATAAATAAAACACACTAGAAGGGATTTCATGACCAGTCATCTATTTAATTCAGTTTTATTTTTTAGGAAATAAAAATAGATATTCATTTACGCCTTACTTTTATTCTTTTTTTATACATCAACTTAAAGAGGTTTTCTGCTGAACATAGACCCGCCAATGAGGATTATTTTTTAGTCGTAGTACTTTATTAGAGGTAGGGTTATGCTGTTGATAGTTCTATATCTATAGCCGCCGACCGCTCCATCCGGGGTAATACCACACTCTCGCAGAAGATCGCCGTCTAAGTAATGACAATGTGCTATTGCGCTTCGTTCGGTGAGTGAGAGAACCAGCAGCCCAACCGGATGGGTTTAGGAATTGTAATGGTAGACAGCGACTTAGTTATATCCTTGATATTGAAAAGGTCTATGGGCTGCTGTGACACTTACCATCAGGTCTACTGCTTGCTCGTGTGCCACCATAAAGAATAAAAAAAAACATGCTCTAGAGGTCGCTTTAGAGTTAGATTAGTGACCGCAGTTGCCGTAAAAGATTATGCAGGAGAGTGTTATATATATATGATTAGTCTCATCTCCTTTATCCATTTTTATGATTACCCGATCATCAAGTAACGAGTATAATAATTTTTATACGTAATCATATTATTTTTATTAAATCTTAAAATTACCTATAAAAATAAATTTTAGTGTATTTTTTTCCTATTAGGCAGAATATCAAAATTCCAATGAACCATTCTGCATCATAATCTCTAAAGTTGACCAGTCCTTAAGGCCACCCTTCTCAGCAATGACGTCCACCTGGGCCTGTCATATGAATATTAATTCGACCATATCTTGACCCCTGTCCGACAGTAAGAAACCTTGACGTATGAATATCTCAAGTAATAGATGAGGCAAAGGTTCACTTTTTGCAATGATTGAGTGGATATTGCAGTCAACTAAACTTAGATTTATGAAATAGATATATTTTTTATAGTTTTAATTGTTTGTGTCCCCTTTACTAAGTCAATTTCATCATTGTTCTAGATTATGTTCATTTACGCAATACCTAGTTTTGGCCAATACGATTTTTATTAATAAATCAATTTATCTTAATATTTCAGAAATATTTCGGCATACACATACTACACACCTAGATATACTCCCCACCCAGCCCATAATATAATGGTCTTTCTAATTTGAGTAAACTATGATCTGGCCGTATGGCCATACAGGGTATATGGGGTATCCCATACAGTGCCATTATGGTCACGAAAGAACGGCCTACAGTCCCATAATCTATACTAATATTACTATACTAATATATCTCATCATCATCATCATCACAGACCATATATGTCCTACTGTTGGGCTCGGGCCTCCTCCGTAATGGGAGGGAAATTAATCTACTATACCGCGCTGGTCAGACGTGTTGGTATAGAGTTTTACTTCGAGTTTTCCTTCTCTCGCATAGATGTTATATGCGTTTTATATCCCTTAGTCGTCTCGTACGATCACCCACGGGTAAGATATAGGGTGGTGAATAATATTATTACTCCGTCACCACACGGAAAACTAATACATACCAATATTACTCTTCACCACTAACGAAGCAGGCCACCGATAATTATCCATGAAGCTATACCTTCTTAATCTAAAAATATATTACCATAATTTAAAAAAAAAGGCATCTCAATAACAATGAATCTTAATCTGACGGCTTAAATTTTATAGACTTATTTTATATATCTCACGACATATTCACATATTCACCTATAGCTGTATTATTATCTTAACTCGGACAACATCGTTGGTCCAGGCAAATATTGTTTTAATTGATTAGATCTTGTTAAGAACGCTGGTTAAGATAGATATTATATCAAAGGGTGTTTTCCCTTAAGATATGTCCTAATCTCTCTTGAGTTTTATATTATATGAAACTCAAGAGTATATTTTTAGAATTAGCCTTTTACTTAGTTTTATAATTAATAAAATAAAATTATCTTGGGTTTACTCATATACAACGGGAGTAAAAACGCAGTTTTGCTTGATCTGCTTGGAATACAGATTATTTGGGTTATTTAATTATTTTAACAGCTAAAGTCTTCTTATTGAAAATGAACGTCAAAATATATGTATATTTACAACATATTTTTGGCTTTCTTCAGCTTCAAAACAGCAGTCATAAAGCCAAATCAATAATAAGCTTTATACGGCACATAACGGAGACAAAAATTAGCTACTTATTATGATATTTTTTTTATTTATCAAATAATTCAATGGTGTACAGGTTAAAATTTTATATTACGTGTGATAACGAAGTAAGAATTCAATTCACTAAGATCTTTCTTATCAGTGGAAATCGTGAAACACGACAAAGAGGCTTAATACGTGTATGACTTTTCTGAAAGAGAAGAGAAACTCCGAATAAGCCTTATACCAACCCGTCTGATTCGCGTGATATAGTAGGTCAATTGCCCTATTGCTATGGAAGATGATGAGATGACACTGATGATGATGATGACTATGATAGTGTTAAAGTAACACTAATTGATATTGTGCTTAGTAACATTCGATTGTTATATGTGATCTTAAAAAAAATAAAGTTAAGATATATGCTACTATTGTCAGCTAAGAAATATGTACCAAATTTTCAGTTAACAAGTCCGTTGAGATTCTTAACTTTTATACGGTCAAGTGAGCAATTCTAATTAGTGAGATATCTTAATTGGAAGTACCAGTTTCAAGCGGGGTCTGCGAGCTCTGGTTATGATTTTATACTCATGGATTGAATTTTGATTTCATTATGAACATTCGTTATGATTTCTGATACTTATGCCAATATTATTTATATGTAATATGGATTTTATCATGTTTCTTTTTATTTTTACGGAGGACGCTAGTATGATCATCATTCTCCTGCTCATATCTCGATTACTTGGGGTGGACGCAGTATATACTTGTACATATTGCAAAGTTATTGACAATAGTTTTATGACCGGCTTTCTGCCTGACGTCAACCCTCTTTGGGAATGTAATTGTTGACCAATTAGCATCAGATGGAGTGGGGTCTTAGTCGTTTTTTTAAAACATCCACGAGTAAAGTAAGGGTTATTAGTATTCGTAGCCTAGTGGCTACGAGACGTCATTGCCCTTTGGGCAGTGCGGCTGGAGAGGCTTTGGTTCGGTGTGCGGACCGTGGAGGCCTTCCAGCCGGTGGTGATGCAGTGGCTAAAACGGCGGCACGGGATGCTCTCCTTCCGACTGGTGCAGGTTTTGACGGGGCATGGATGCTTCGCCAAATACCTGCACATGGTCGTCAGGAAGGAGAGTACACCATCCTGCCACCACTGAGATTGCGACAAGGACACAGCGCAGCATACGCTCGAGGTTTGTGCTGCTTGGGCAGAGCAGCGTCTTGAACTCGTCGCAATGATTGGTGCTGACCTGACGCTGCCGAACATCGCCAGGGCGATGCTCGACAGCGTCAAGAACGGGGACGCGGTCGCAACCTTCTGCGAAGCAGTAGTCTCGGGGAAGGAGGCGGCGGAGCGCGTGCGCGAGGAGCGTCTCCTCGACGACGCGAGCCGCCGCTGGCGACTGGGGCGGCGCAGGCGCGATTACCTGCACCTGATGCCGCCCTAGCCGAGGCCGCGGGTGATTGGATCGGGGAATTAGTCCGTCACCCGCCGAAAGGCCGACCGCTTGAGATAAGACCGACGTCGTACCCGAGGGGGTGGACGTCGGTCGAGGAGAGGGTACTCCTCAGGGGTATTCCGTCGGGCCGACCACTGACGTCAAGTCACTCTGCTCCGGTGGTCGGCCCAACGACGAAGGCGACGTCACGGGTGGGTTACGGGTGTGCGTGCTTACGCCCCTCTGTCGCCCCGGACAGAGTGGTGCGAGGAGTGCGTCGACCGTAACCCACCCCAAAAAAAGAAAAAAAGCCTAGTGGCTAGCGTGCGTGGTTGCTGTGTGTTAGTCCACATAGCAACCACGTACGGAGGACGGCATGATATGAAATAAAATCTGTAAATATAGTTAAATTTCATATTAATATTTGTTGCTTTCGTAGTTTAATATTGAAATCAAAATTGTAAATATTACCAATATTGAACTCTGACGTATACCTATACAATGTAATACACACATAATTTTATTACTTTTTTATAAAATAATGAGTATTCTTATTTCGTTTTTACTAACTCGGCGTTTTTTTTTTGCACCATCCATGGTCACAGGAGAGTTAAAAATTTTTTATACATAGATGGAAATCATCAATAATTTAAGCTTTAAATGTTCCAATGTCATATATTTCTCTCATAATTGAAGAATATTAGCCTACTCTATATATGGTACGTGGTAATTTTCATGAGAAGACAGAGTAACAATTCAACAGTTTACCTTTCCGAAGGGCATCGTAAAAGACGACGAAGAGAAATGAAAACAAATTGTTATTTACTTCTAGTCAAAGAAATCTAGATATAAATTCCTATGCCAGGTCGTCCGCCGAATGTGGCCTTAGATTGGAATTGATCCCAATATGGACTTATATGGTCTGAAGATAATATGATATGTATTCGCTAAAAGCATCCGTAAAGGATTTTTTTTTTTAGTTTTCTATCAGTGATGTTATCTGGTTATATCCCTCTTTTCCTCCTCCTACTCTCTACCCTTTTTTGAATGGAAGTGATGATAACATATTACCATGTTAAGATATATAACAATTATATGTTTTCAAATTATACATTCAAGACAAAGGCGTATTAATCCTAACGGCCAACAATAACGAACGAAATTCGAAATGTATGTCGCAATACCATCTAGTTCCGGTCGAGTTTGAATATCCGTCCAAGTTAGACTTCCGCCGGAAGCGGGCGCACCCAACATGGCGGACGTCTTTATCTGAAGAATTAACTTGTGATAGTTATTCAAATGCGTTTGGTCAAGGGAAGGGTGGGGGACTGTGATAACGTGACCTACTCCTACCTTGATTGTTTGAATTGTAATATTGGGTTTATAATATGTCCGAATTTAGTGTTAATCCGAAAAGGGTCGGTATTAAACAAATTCACTATTATATCATTATTAATATCATAAATTTACGATTAAATTTTAGTCCTCTATAAGTAATGTAGCAATATTTTACTTAAAAATTCCGTATATGAAATAATTATATTCTATGTGGTGACGGGGTAAGAATACAATTCACCAACCCCTATTTTATCCGTGGGTGATCGTACGAGATGACTTAGGGACATGAAATGCATATAATGTCTATGTAAGCGAAAAAAAACTTGAAACAAAACCCTATACCAACACGTCTGGCAACCGAAGATAAAAATCGGGTTTCGGTGGTCCGCTCGCACGGCGATCAGAAGCGCATTACAAAGTGGGTTTAAGGGGTCGCGTGCCGTCTCTTCTATTGCCCCGGACCGATTTGGCGGAACGTGACCACGCCATAGCCCACCGCAAAAAAAAATGAACACGTCTGACCAGCGTGGTATTGTAGAGTTTCCAGTTTCCCCCCTATCATGGTACAGGCTCGAACCCAATAGTGGGGTCATATATGAGCTGAGATGATGATAAAATATTATCATTATTTACTCATCTAATATGTTTTACTTCAGACTTATTTTAGAAATCAAATTACTGAAATTTTTAGCATTTAATATGCTTAATTATTTATAAATACCCGATTACGAAAACGAAAAATGATGTCACAAGCGGGGTTCGAACCAGCAACTATTTTTAGGACATGCAAATTTCGATTCATATTATATCTTACGTCTTCAAGGTGACGTATGCCATCTATCGGACAATGTTTAAACATAGACTTAATACTTCAAACTTTACAGTTAGAATTGTATTAAACGATGACACAACCTTGTTATTCAAATTACTGAAATTCTTAGCATTTAATATGCTTAATTATTTAAAAAAAAAAACACATCACGGTTGGGCCGGATTCCCAATAGGTGCGGGTTCGAACCCCGCTTGTGACATCATTTTTCGTTTTTGTAATCGGGTATTTATACACAAATATCAAGTCTGTGGTCTAGAATATAACTGTTGGGTTAGGTAAAAAGTTATACCAGACGTTTAGACGGATAAAGAGTTTCATTTTAATTTATATTTCTTTTTTTTTTTTTTCAACAAAACACCATCCTGCTCTAAGGAAATAATTCTTGTATAACAGGGGACTTAACAGACATACAATTAACAGTCTGTGAATCACACAAAGCCTTGTTCTGTATAGTTATCGAACTGGCGGCACTGGCACGGTATCTTAACCATCCATCCATCAACCCGTAAACGCCTACTGTTGGACGTAGGCCTACCCACGAGAATGCCATTCAAATCGGTCCAGCGCCTATAATATATGCTCACATCCTTTACTCTTCTTTTATAGTCTGATAGGAAAGTAATAGTTAGTAATATTGAAAACACTGATGGCGTAGCGGATACTGACCTACCGTGCAAGTGTCGCTGCTTCGATTCTCACGCAGAACTGAGTGTAATTAGTGTCCATTAATTGTGTTTGTAAAGTCCCCATCAATATTAGGATTATTTCCTTAGTGCAAGGTATTGTTCTAAAAATTAAAAGAAAAAGAACTAGGATGTTACGAGGTAATATAAATGTTTTAATGATATTGAAATAATTAATTCAACAATGAATCTATTCATCCATCCACTTATTCATACTCACTGTTACTGTACGGATATAGACCTTCTCAGGGAAGACAGTGTCATATTTGGCACGTTTAGCTAGCTACTAACATTGAATTCTTAACAAGTTTTAGAGTTTGGCGGGAATGTGAAAAGGTCTTGAGGTTATTATATTCTTTTTTTTTTCAGACAACATGCTCTCGCACAAGGAGATTAATCCTTGTATTTTGAGGACCTTATAAACATATATTTGATGACCACAAATTACACCAATACGCTTTACACAAATTTGTGGATCGCACAGAGTATTGTTCTGCATGGGAATCGAACCCACGACTGCTACTGTATGCCATTATCTTAACCACTACGCCATCTGTGCAGTGAAATTATATTCAATTCTTCAGAGTTTTATATTATATTGAATATTTTTGCAGGTATTTTATGTAATTTAATAGAAAGAAAGTGCTAAAATGTAGTACGTATGATGTAATAGTGGTTTATATTTTCATGGTTTACGAAAAGTCACAGAGGAAAGGTTGATTTGGTTGTCAGCACCCAATTTAATCGTAATGACTTTACTTTCTGAAGTACAGTGATTATTAACAGGCTACTTAATATCATCATTCTCCTGCTGTTATCCCAATTACTTGGGATCGACGCAATATGTAAAAATACATATTCTAAAAGTTATTGGCAATAGTATTGTGAATGGTCGCCTGCCTGACATCAACACTCCTTGAGAATGTAAATATTGACCAAACGGCATCAGGTGGGATTAGGTCGACATTAGCTAGCTTTGGTCGTCTTTTACGACATCTACGGACAAATTAAAAGTTGGTAGTATTCGTAGCCGCTACCGTGTGGTAGCTGTGTAGCTTCAAGCTACTCAATATGAAGAATTCGCTTTTTATAAATATTATTCTACAAATTAAAAAGAAAATGTGCAATATTCGCTTATATTCAGACAGTTAAGCTAACGGTTTTCGACTAAAGGGATACGTATAAATATATATTATTAAACGAAAAATTAACAAGCCTTATAATTAATAGGCAACTATTACTGAAGAAAAAAGTAAGTATTACTGACTGCTCTATGCAGTGATTAAGAACTGATATATGGCGCCAGAATTACGGGTTCCTGTTTATCTATATCCACCACTAATTTAACCGACTACAAATATAGTGTAACGGTTAAGATATCAAACCAATCATGTCAAATATAATGGGTTCGAATCCCGTGCAAGACAATACTATGTGCGATTCTTAATTTGTTTGAATCTGAGATGAAAGTGTTTGTTAATGCTTAAAAAGTCCCTCGCAAAACAAGGTTTATTTTCTGAGTGTAGTTTTTTGAAAAAAAATATTTATTCTCAAAGATTTATTCAAGTTTACAGCACCGCACCGTAATGCTAACCTATATCTCAGTACATCACATCTACGCATTAATATTAGCAAGTCAAAACTAACACTCGTTGAATCCCAGCAGATATTTCAAACGTAAGTTTACACAAGGTGAACTGAGGGGTTGTATATAATTGTGAAGGGTGGTAGGGGGTGGTCAGTGTTTGTGATTTGTAAATGGGCTCAGACCTTAGCCCTTTCTAGAGACGGGGATATATCACGTAGACGGCGATAACTTTGTTTTAGGATTTAACTAGAGATGATTTTTCCATTTAGTGACAGAGTGAAAATACAAGTTCATTATATTTTACATTCCTGTGATTATCTTATAAGATAATTTCTATAGTGGTAGGACCACGCTGTTGACAGTTCTCTGTCTACAGCCGCGGACCGGTCCGTCCGGGGTAGTACCACACTCTCGCAGAAGATCGACGTCTGAGTAATGGCAATGTGCTATTGCGCTTCGTTCGGTGAGCGAGAGAGCCGGAAGCCCAACTGGGTGGGTTTGAGAATTGTAATGGTTGGCAGCGGCCTAGCTATACCTTTGGTATAGCAAAGGTGGCATGGTGCCATGGGCTGTATTGACATTTACCATCAGGTGTGCTGCTTGCTCGTTTGCCACCATAAGCTATAAAAAAAATTAAAAGATATAAACAGACTATCTTCTGCTCGCTTAACACAAAAAAAAATTACAATGCAAAAATATTATCCTAAGAGAGCACATTACCGGAATAAACAATTACTATATATTAATTCAATAAATAAAGTATTAATGTGTCAATTTTCATCCAAATCTGTTCAACGATTTACGCGTGATCATGTAATAAATATCCAATGCCACTTGTCAGAAATAGGGCTCTTGTTCAGGTGATGTAATAGTCCAGTGACGAAGATAGAGGCTCCATGAAATATGGGGCATGATACATAAGCGGTTGAGTGATGAAACTTAGTATTATTTATCACTTCTCTAATAAACCAAAGCGGTAAGTGGTAACTTATGCAGGTAAGTGATAACTAAGGTAGTTTTTCAGCTCTTACAGTTAAAAGAGTAATTGCGCATATATCTCTTATGTGGCTTAAAGTCGCTTTACGTATTTTAAAAGTGATTATTTTGACAATTCTCATCCTAATAATAGTCACACTAATTTGATACAATCACACTAAATATCTCTCTATATAGATGAAACAGAAAACCCTGTACAATTGTCTGTCGAGATATCTTAAGGGCACAAAGGTTCCCGCAAATTGCCGAAGTAAGTGTAGCGTCCGAACTGAAATACATTATCTGGACTGGATGGGCCGCGATCGCTAGATTTATTGTTTCGGACTATACTTGCCGTCCTATTTCCTTGGGATATAAACGATTGTTTTGTCCTTAATTTAACCCTGGATTGGATAGGTGCCAATAGTAGGAGACGATGTTTTCGGATAAGCAAAACAGTAAATGTCGTTTCGATATTAAAGGAAAATTTCAGTAGCAAGAAAAACATTTGATATTTGGCGATATTTTTTTGTTAAAAAGACATGTATAGTATATTTTTAATGTTTCTCCTAATGGTCAGATTGTTAAATCTTGTACAGTATACCAATCAGGCAGCGTAGTAGCGCGCTATGAGGTGATTTATGGGATCTCACTTATAGCAGTGGATATTGAAAGCCTGAATGTGTGGTACGCCACTTATGGTCCAACCACTAGCTACTTATGTAAGTGCTTTAAAGGGGTGACAGGTACGCGGATGAAAAACAGACATAATATAGAATCTATTGCAAAAAATACAGTGCAACATAATTATTTGGAATTGATTGCAATTTGGAACTTAACAATAAATAATCGCATGTTTATTTTGCTTCTAGTAATTAATATCAATCAAGTGTAGTGGTTTGATTTTTTTGAGGATATTTTTAAAGTTAAAAACGGCGATGACGAAACGATGACATTCTAAGAATCAAATCATTTCATCCTTCTGTGACCATAGAAAGGTAACGTAAGCATATTAGAATCAAAATAAATATAATAAAATCAAATGCATTATTTATTTAATTATTATTTATGATTAAAATGATCATACGTTAACATTTTCCGTAACGCTTTAACTGAGTGGCCCTTTTTTTTTTTTTTTTTTTTTTTTTGGCCGTGGGCCATGGACGTCGCACCCCGCCAAGTCGGTCCGGGGTGACGGAAGAGGCGGCGCGCAACCCCATTGACCCACCCTGCAAGCACCTCTTCTTCGCCGTGCAAGCGGGCCACCGGTACCCGATTTTTGTCTTCGGTGGCCTAACTGAGTGGCCCTACCATTATTATGTGTCATATTTTAAACATATACATTCGCTTAAATACTCGCTGTGTGGTAGCGGCTACAAATAGTACCGACCCTTACTTTGCTCGTGGATGTCGTAAAAGACGACTAAGAGCTTTATAACAACCTGTACCAACTCCATCTGTTGCCATTTAATCAACAATTACATTCTCAAGGAGGATTGACGTCTGGCAGCCGGTCCGTCATAAACTTTTTGCCAATAACTTTTACAATATGTACTATGAAAGAAGAGTACATACTGTAATATCATAATCATCATCATCTCAGCTCATATATGTCCCACTGTTGGGCTTGAGCCTCCCCCATAATAGGTGGGAAATTAACCTACTAAGTCACGCTGATCAGACGTGTTGGTATAGGGTTTTGTTTCGAGTTTTCGTCGTCTCTTACGATCACCCACGGGTAAAATAGGTGGTGGTGAATTGTATTCTTACTCCGTCACTGCACGTACAAATACATATTGTATCGACCCCAAGAAATTGGGATAAGAGTAGTAGAATGATGATTTTAAACATATACAATAACTAGCTTCTGCCCACGGCTTCGCCCGCGTAAATGGTTACTTTCCTAAAGTTTTTCATCCCCTATTTTTATTTTACCGCTTAAGGATAAGTTTTTTACAATATATTATCGTCATATTTATTTATATCTAATCAATAGCCTAAAAATAAGTTTGAAGCTTCTGGCTTTAAAAATGACGATACTTACTTACAACTTTTCATCTCCTTTAACAACCCTTTTTTGCATTAAAAAGTAAGCCTATGTCCGTTTTCAGGATCTAGACTATCTGTGTACCAAATGTTATTTAGATCCATCCATTCAGTAGTTTTGGCGTGAAAGAGCGACAGACAGACAGAGTTACTTTCTCATTTATAATATTAGTAAGGATTAATTAATTATATCCTAAGATAGGTACTTCAACTTTCAAACTTTTTGGTATTATAAGAATATACTTAAGTTAAAATACTCATCTAATATTTAACACTTGCACTGTTTCTCACAAACGCTCGTGTTCAACGTTTAGCATTAAATATATGTTTTACCACCTTATAAAGATTGCGTCCAAGATTCGCGCCCGGGGCATGGCGCACGAACCACTTGTATCGCCTACGACAGTTCTTACCACCTTTGTAGTCAAGGAGCTTAGAATTTATTTATTTTTAATTTATTTTGTTAGATAATAAACATCATAGTTTATTAGTTTTCTACTATTTTTTTTCTGAGTATAGCATTTATATGTTTTTTTTTCTCATTATTTTGGCACATACAGTTATACAGAAAAATATTACAAATTATACAATATTTAAAGTTATTAACAATTAGTGCCTAAAAGTAGTTCTGAATATTACTTAAGCATCTATTTGACAAACAAAGCCATAGTGACTATAAAACAGTAATATATTAACAGAAGATACGGAAAAATAGACGTTACTATTATATAAATTGTTTTTCAAAAATAATCATGAAAGAGAGTATTGGTGTAAAGATACGAAAGGGAATGCTCCGATGGTTCGAACATGTGGAAAGAATGCTGAACGAACGTCTGGTTAAGAAGATATACAATGCAAAAGTGGAAGAATGTAGGTGTAGCGGGTACTTAGATTAATTAAGCACAGTATCCATGTAAAGTAGTTCACACTTTCCTGATAGCGAAATTAAACGAAACACAACAATAATAGCCGCCATTATACTTGTTGACATTATAACCAACGCTATGAACGCTATGACGCTACACCACAGACAAAACGCTGACCATAGACGAGTAGTGAATATTATAGTTATTTGATTCCAACAAAATAAATTAGACAATGTTTTAAAGTTATTGTTTATTTACTACATACATAGTTTTATATATATTGTTATATTAATATTAATAGTTTTATATAAATTATCAATATACAAAAATTGTAATTTCAACAAAGTGCAAGATAAAATGTTAAGCAAAAATCGAACATGTAGATCACAAGGAACGGATCGCAACCTCGGCTCTGCCCGGTAGTCTTCGAGACAATTCGTGAACAGATGATCGGCATAAAAATTGATTTTTAAGTTAACGATTTCACTCACCTTGTCAGTACACCTTTTCGATTTTGCTCACAGCCTCTCGCTTGATTTTTCTAGTTGCTCTTATATTTATTAGTGTGTATCTGATTTAAAATTAATTGTAAAGCGTACCCTAGCCATAAAATAATAATTTACATAATTAGAAATAGCTATTGTAAGAAGTTGTTCGATAAATATATACAATTAGTGAAGTATCCTTCGCGCGCATTTTTATTTGCCTGTACAACTTCATTGGTGACCCCGAGAACGAGCAGCAGCCAAGATGTCCACTGGAGGCGATCAGAATTCAAAAGCAAGCGGAAGACAAGCAGCCGGCGAGCCACACGACGTATTCCGGGTCGGCATGAAGCTACCACCCTTCTGGCCTGAAGAACCGTCGCTGTGGTTCGCACAAGTAGAAGCGCAATTCGCCCTGGCAGGTATCACGGTAGACGCCACAAAATTCCACACGGTCGTAGGCCAGTTAGACCACCGCTATATGCTAGAGGCTAGGGATATTATAGAGCATCCTCCAGCTACTGATAAATACCCTAAATTGAAGGACGAACTAATACGACGACTCTCAGACTCTCGCGAAAAGCGTATTTAACAAATTCTCACTCACAAGGAGCTGGGAGACCGCAAGCCATCGCAATTTTTGAGGCACTTACAAACTCTGGCCGGTTCTAACGTCCCTGAATCTTTTATGGCCACATTGTGGTCGAGTAGATTACCGACCAACATTCAAACCGTAATAGCTTCCCAGCCCAACCTCCCCCTCCAGTCTGTTGCAGACCTAGCCGATCGTGTACACGAAATTGCACCGACGCCAGCACCCATGCTCTCAGCCCCCACCGCAGTAGCCAGCACAAGCACCAACAGCAGCCAGCTCAGCGAACTAAAACAGTGCATATCGGAATTAACCTTACAAGTAGCAGCCCTACGACAAGGTCAGGTATATAATCGTTCACGCTCTAGGGAAAAATTTCGTGGTAACCGACGCAGCCGTTCACGTTCACAGTCACGACGCTCATGGAATGACACCTACTGCTGGTATCACAATAATTTCGGTGATAAAGCCAGGCGATGTGATCCACCATGTACATATGCGGGAAAAGCCGTTGGCAGCCGGAAATAGCGGCTAACGTCTGCCCCAACAAACCACGCCGCTTATTCATTACAGACCGAACCACCAAAACTACATACCTAGTTGATACAGGTTCAGACCTTTGTGTCTATCCACGGACAGCATTACAACAGCGGCGTAGTAAATCAAACTACCAACTTTTCGCAGCCAATGGCACTAACATTGATACGTATGGATGGATTGATTTACAGTTAAACCTAGGTCTCCGTCGGGTCTACACGTGGAAGTTTGTTGTAGCGGATATCACAAAGCCCATCATAGGAGCAGACTTCCTAGCATACTATAACATACTGATTGATTTAAAAAATTACCGCCTCATCGACGAACTTACTCAGGTGTCAACAATAGCATCAGTAGTACCAAGTACGGAGAGCATTGCCTCAGTTAAGTCCATAGGAGGCAGTACGGAGTACCACGAACTCCTCAGAAACTATCCCACAATCACCAGACCTGCAGGCAAACAACGACATATCAATCATAACACTGTGCATCACATACGTACTACTGCAGGCCCACCCGTAGCTTGCCGTCCCCGCCGCCTACCACCTGACAAGCTCAAAGTCGCACAGAAGGAACTGGAGGAGATGCTAGCGAATGGTACGGCGCGTACATCAGAAAGCCCATGGTCTTCCGCCCTTCATCTAGCCCCCAAAAAGGACAACAGTTGGCGTCCCTGTGGGGACTACAGAGCCCTTAATACCCGCACCATCCCAGACCGATACCCAATTCCGCACATTCAGGACTTTGCTCATCAGTTGGCTGGTAGTAAATTTTACAGCAAAGTGGATCTAATTAAGGCCTATAATCAAATTCCGGTCCATTCTAATGACATTCAAAAAACAGCCATCACAACTCCATTTGGGTTATTTGAATTCCCATTCATGACATTTGGTCTCAGGAATGCTGCACAGACGTTCCAACGCTTCATGGATGAAGTGCTGCGTGGTCTCTCGTTCTGTTACTGTTATTTAGACGATATTCTCATTTTCTCAGAGACAGCAAAGCAGCACACAGAACATCTAAAGCTACTCTTCCAGCGGCTATCCGAGTATGGTATTTTAATCAACCCATCAAAGTGTGAATTTGGCCAAACAAGCATTACCTTCCTAGGGCATGAAGTTTCTGCAGAAGGTATCCGTCCTTTACTAGAGAAGGTGCTAGCGATCCAGGACTACCCAGCTCCAAAGACTGTCAAGGGCATGCGTCGTTTCCTGGGTATGTTTAATTTTTACAGGCGCTTTGTGCCAGATGCAGCCCGCTTGCAATCGCCTCTCAACATTGTTCTAACAGGTCCTAAAACAAAAGGATCACAATCTATAATAATGTCACCAGAAATGTTAGAAGCTTTTAAGGCATGCAAAGATGGATTGTCTAAGGTAGCCTTGCTGGCACACCCCGATCCTAAGGCTGAAATAGCCATTTTTACTGATGCTTCTGACTCATCAATTGGCGCAGTACTGCAACAAAGGGCAAAGAATACATGGAGACCCCTGGCATTTTTCTCTAGACGTTTATCCGCAGCTCAAAAGAAGTATAGTCCATATGACAGGGAACTCTTGGCAATCTATGAAGCAGTTAAGTACTTCCGGCACATGGTGGAAGGCAAACCCTTCACTATTTATACAGACCACAAACCACTGTCATACGTATATGCACACAATCGTGACAAGTGTTCTCCAAGACAGTTTAGATACCTGGATTATATTGCTCAATTCACTACAGATATCCAATATGTAAAAGGTAATGATAATGTAGTTGCAGACGCATTGTCACGGGTGGAGTCAGTGGCAATTAATCTAGACTACAAAGCTCTAGCATATTCTCAGGACAACGACTCTGAGCTCCAAGAACTCCTGACTAGTAATAAGTCATCTCTTCAGATTAGGAGAGTCCGGTTTCAAGACTCAGAGACAGAGCTTTACTGCCACATTTCCACTGCTAACACTCGCCCTTATGTAACAGAACCATTTAGAAAACAAATTTTCAATAAGTTTCACCAGCTGAGCTATCCTGGCAGGCAAGCCACTGTCAAATTAATTTCTACTCGCTTTGTTTGGCCGGGCTTAAAGAAAAATTGTAGGGATTGGGCCAGAGAATGTGTTGAGTGCCAGAAGAACAAAGTCATGCGGCACACTTCTTCCCCCATCTCACAATTTCCTGTTCCGTCTCAACGTTTTTCACATGTTCATATGGACATTATAGGGCCTTTACCAACTTCAAACAATTATAGATATTGTCTTACCATTATTGATCGCTTCACTCGCTGGCCAGAGGCATATCCCCTCATGGATATCTCGGCAGAGACTTGTGCTCGCACATTCATCAGTGGCTGGGTGTCCCGCTTTGGTTGCCCCCATCGCATTACCACTGATAGAGGGAAGCAGTTTGAGAGCAAGCTTTTCCACTCCATCTCAGAAATCCTCGGCTGCCAGCATCGGCCCACCACATCATACCACCCAATCTGCAACGGTATGGTGGAACGCCTACATCGCCAACTGAAGGCAGCCATCAGATGCCACACCAACACAAACTGGGCAGAAGTCCTACCACTGGTCTTACTGGGTATTCGAAGCGCCTGGAAGGAAGATATAAAATCTTCAGCAGCTGAATTAGTATATGGCGAACCATTACGTCTACCTGGACAGTTCATAGCTCCTCCACTTACCAACACAGTCGACTATACAGATTTTGCATCGAGACTTCAGCATCATATGGCGAAGTTATCACCTGAACCAGCAAGTCGACATGGAGATAAAATTTTCTATGTGCCTGATAGCCTTTTCTCATGTTCACATGTCTTTCTACGATGTGACGCAGTACGCCGTCCTCTCGAGCCACCCTATACTGGACCGCATAGGGTACTGAAAAGAGGCGACAAAACTTTCAGGATAGAAGTACAAGGTAGAGAGGTTACAGTTACTATTGACAGACTCAAACCAGCTTACCTGACTATAGACGACAGTACTCAGAGCTGCAAGGACACAAACGCACCACCTTACGAACAACCACAGCCCGTTAAGACCGAGAGAACGCGTTCTGGCCGTGTAGTACGTTTCCCAGATTACTATCGCCCGTAGCCACCAGCTACGGTCTCAGGGGGGCAGTTGTGTAGCGGGTACTTAGATTAATTAAGCACAGTATCCATGTAAAGTAGTTCACACTTTCCTGATAGCGAAATTAAACGAAACACAACAATAATAGCCGCCATTATACTTGTTGACATTATAACCAACGCTATGAACGCTATGACGCTACACCACAGACAAAACGCTGACCATAGACGAGTAGTGAATATTATAGTTATTTGATTCCAACAAAATAAATTAGACAATGTTTTAAAGTTATTGTTTATTTACTACATACATAGTTTTATATATATTGTTATATTAATATTAATAGTTTTATATAAATTATCAATATACAAAAATTGTAATTTCAACAAAGTGCAAGATAAAATGTTAAGCAAAAATCGAACATGTAGATCACAAGGAACGGATCGCAACCTCGGCTCTGCCCGGTAGTCTTCGAGACAATTCGTGAACAGATGATCGGCATAAAAATTGATTTTTAAGTTAACGATTTCACTCACCTTGTCAGTACACCTTTTCGATTTTGCTCACAGCCTCTCGCTTGATTTTTCTAGTTGCTCTTATATTTATTAGTGTGTATCTGATTTAAAATTAATTGTAAAGCGTACCCTAGCCATAAAATAATAATTTACATAATTAGAAATAGCTATTGTAAGAAGTTGTTCGATAAATATATACAATTAGTGAAGTATCCTTCGCGCGCATTTTTATTTGCCTGTACAACTTCATAGGTACCGGAGGAGACCGAGACTAACCTACCTAGACCAGATTGGTCAAGTACTGAAGGAAGGTGGAGTCAAGAGTATCCGAAACCGGCGAGCGTGTATGAAGAGAATTATTAATGTTGAGGAAGCGAGTGAAGTATGCAAGGATAGAATTCTCTGGCACTGTGTTCTCACTGCCTACCCTGCAAGGGATATGGCGTGATGATATGTATATATGTATGTATTTTACAAAAAATATTTTTTTAAATGTATACATTGAATTTGAAAATAAATCTATGTCAGATTTTTTTTATTATAGTTATTCAGACAACACGAGTAAAAGTTTGTTAAGACAATAGTTTTTATGATGAAGCAGTGGTGCAAACATATTAAATGAACGTGAGGTGCGTGCAGGTATTCTGAATTTAGTGTTTATTATTGTATGGTATAATCATACAATAATAAAAGATAAATATGATAAATAACCCGATTACGAAGCAAAAAATGATGTCACAAGCGGGATTCGAACCCGCGCCTATTGGGATTCCGGCCCAATCCTGCTGCCACTGCACCACCGTGCAATTTTCGCTTCGTATCATATTTAAGTCTTAAGGTGACGGTATGCCATCTACCCGACAATGTTTACACATTGTTATAGGTATGCATGTCCTACAATAAGCCACGGTGGTGTAGTGGCAGCACGATTGGGCCGCAATCCCAATAGGCGCGGTTTCGAATCCCGCTTGTGACATCATTTTTTGCTTCGTAATCGGGTTTTATAAATAATTAAGCATATTAAATGCTGAATTTCAGTAATTTAAATAACAAGATTGTTTCATCATTTAATACAATTCTAACTGTAAAGTTTGAAGTATTAAACCTATAACAATGTGTAAACACTGTCGGGTAGATGGCATACCGTCACCTTAAGACGTAAATATGATACGAAGCGAAATTTGCACGTCCTACAATAAGTCACGGTGGTGTAGTGGCAGCACGATTGGGCCGGAATCCCAATAGGCGCGGGTTCGAATCCCGCTTGTAACATCATTTTTCGCTTCGTAATCGAGTTTTATAAATAATTAAGCATATTAAATGCTAAATTTCAGTAATTTAAAATAAATAATATATACGATACATTAATATCTACGGCATTTAAAATATCATCGTCATCATCATCACAGCCCGTATATGTCCCACTGTTAGACTCGGGCCTCCTCCGTGATAGGAAGGAAATTAATCTACTATACCGCGCTGGTCAGACGTGTTGATAAAGAGTTTCGGTTTAAGTTTTTCTTCTCTTGCAAAGATGTTATATGCGTCCGACCTGACGCTGCCGGCTGTCGCGAAAGCGATGGTCGACAGCGTCAGGAACTGGTACGCGGTCCGGTCTTACTACGTTACCACACGGATAATTTATAATAAATAACTTTAATATTTGAGTAACTCATATCGTCTTAGACGTTACCAAAAAAAATATTTTAATTATTAAAATAACATCAATGTTATAAGTCGTTTATATTGTCTTAGGTGTCACTTGAAACTTAGATGTAGATTTTTTATTTATTTTTTAATGACAACCATTGCGCTAAGAAAATAATCCTCGTACTGCGGGGAACGTACAAATAACTGACAAAAATTACACCAAGACTCAGAACAAAAGTTTGTAGATCGCACAAAGTATTTTCCTGTATGAGAATCGAACCCACAACACTGGCACGGTACATCAGTATCTTAATCCCTACACCAGTATCAGATTTTTGTGAACAGTATTAGATATTGTTGAAAATGGTCATTAGTCTCGTCTCCTGGACTATAAGACTGAATGCACATACGACAACGTATCAGTGTGCACCAACCGGCGGCCCCCATGTGTGCCATGATGGAGCGCCGTGACTCGCAACAGGAATGTTTATTGGTCCTGTCAGGGTTTGCAGGTCGCCACTATCTATATAAATAAGCACATCGGTTGCCTTAAAATACTATGAAGTTTTATATAGATTTCTGCCACGGTCAGACACTTTATATTTATTTTAAATCCTTACTAATATTATAAATGCGAAAGTAACTCTGTCTGTCTGTCGCTCTTTCACGCCAAAAATACTGAACTGATCTAAATGAAATTTGGTACACAGATAGTCTAGAGCCTGATAAAAGACATAGACTACTTTTTAATTAAAAAAAAGGGTTGTAAAGGGGGATGAAAAGTTGTAAGGAAGTAAAGCTCTTAAAGCCAGAAGCTTGAAACTTATTTTTAAGCTATTGATTAAATGAGCTATTGAGTAAATAAATATGACATTAAAATTTTGTAAAAAATGTACTCTTAAGGAGTAAAACAAAAATAGGGGATGAAAACCTTTAAGAAAATAACCTTTTACGTGGGCGAAGCCGCGGGCAGAAGCTTGTAATAATATAAAATTAAAAATTTGGAGTAACTTCAAATTTAAAAAAAAACTTATGAAGAGAACTAGTTAAGATGTATCCAATGACTTGTGTTCATTACTATTTCTTTTTAATGCTTATAGTGGCAAATGAGCAAGCAGCACACCTGATGGTAAGTGTTACTGCCGCCCATGGACCTTCGCAACACCAAGGGTATAGCTAGGCCGCTGCCTATCAATACAAACACCAAACCCACCCAGTGGGGCTTCCGGCTCACTCGCTCACCGAACGAATCACAATAGCACATTGCCATTACTCAAACGTCGATCTTCTGCGAGAGTGTGGTACTACCCCGGACGGACCGGCCTGCGGCTGTAGACAAAGAACTGTCAACAACATCATCCTACCACTTTTAACTTAAATGCAAATCAGGATTTCAAATTACTTATTATTATTAATTTAGCATTTAATATGCTTGATTATTTATAAAAATCGGATTACGAACGAAAAATGATTGTTACAAGTGGGATTCGAACTGCCACCGTGAACTATTGCAGGACATTCAATTGTCGCATCGTATTATATTTTCGTCTATAATCTAGATGGCACACGACTCCTTAAAGAAAAAAAAAAAAAAAAAAAAAAATTCGCTCGTAATCCGGTTTTATAAATAATCAAGCATATTAAATTGTAAATTTCAGTAATTTGAATAACAAAGATGTGTCATCGTTTAATACAATTCTGACTGCAAAGTTTGAGTATTAAGCCTGTACAATGTGTAAACAATGTCGGGTAGATGGAACACGTCTCCTTAATATATATATATATATATATATATATATATATATATATATATATATATATATATATATATATATATATATATATATATATATATATATACATCACTGTATTCGCCAACCTAGCTGGTTCCACCATGCCTAACCATTACGACACTGTCTAATTTATGGGATAGGGCTATCTCCAAAATAAAAGCGAATGATTGAATGATGATGTACTAAACTTTAGTAGGTAAAGTAAATTAATACTGCACAGATAAGAAAAATACGGCTGTAGAAAAAGAGAGATAGAAAGATAGAGAAAAGAGAAGAAGAAAACCCAAAATAAAATGTTATATCAACCTGTCTTACGGACATAGTTATAATAGGTGAATTGTCCTCCTATTGTGGAGGAGATTCAACCTCAATAGTGGAATTTTATGTGCTGAGATGATGATGACATATATGTTTATTGTGCCTCTCATAATACAAGAATTATTTTCTTAATCTAAGATTCTATTTTTATTAAAGATTTAAAATATTTTAACGTTTATTTTTAATTGGTGGCAACCCTAAAGTTTAACACTTTAATGCCCAGTACACACAATCAGATATTTGTTTTAAATTATGGTAATAAAATGTCGGTGAAAGTCACGAGCTCGGGTTGAATGCGCGTGCGCAGGGAGACGGGGATGAGCGAATTGGATCGGGGATTCGCATCGGGATAGCCATTAAACGTGATTCAAATTTGTTACACGGAGGTCAAATAAATATTGTTAGGTGTTATGTTTAAAACGAACACAGAGTCTGTTTAAGTCATTATTAGACGACTTCTATTTATGCACCGATAAGAAATATATTTACGGCGTATATTTATACATAAAAGACTCTTCAAAATATTTGCTGAACACAATTCTGTTGAACATATTATGCATAAGAAACAGATATACGTCAAAAACTTTCATCTAAATTTTTGTTGATAAAAATTTTGTTTAGAAACATATACTTCTAAATAAAAACTCTCTTCAAGATGTTTGTTGCAAAAAAACACATTATGCATATAAGCTCATATTTGTACATAAAAAACTTTTGTATCAAGATGTCTGTAGCTGCCAATTGTCAAAACTATTTAATTTATTTTAATAATCTTTATATAAATAATTATTATACGTATGTATGTAACTGAACTTCTAAATGGCTGAATCGATTTTGATTAAATTTGTGTACATTTATGGGCGGATTAAAAAATGGTTAACATCAACAATTGAACTTTGATATGAACTTCAGAAAATACTAATTGTATTCTTTTTAGTATGATAAACAGCTTCTGTTGGTAGCGGCTACGAATACTACCAAACCTTACTTTGCTCGTGGATGTCGTAAAAGACGACTAAGAACCTTATAAAGATCTGGACCAACTCTATCTGATACCGTTTGGTCAACAATTACATTCCCAATGAGGGTTGACGTCTGGCAGGCGGCCGGTCATAAAACTATAGCCAATAACTTTTACAATATATACTATGAAAGAAGAGTACATATTGTATCAACCCCACGTACAATTACTTGGGATTGGAATAAGAGCAGGAGAATGATGAATGATAAAACAGCTTTTGTTGGGTCATCTAATATATAAGCGTCTCCCACTTAGTCTAAGTTGAGACTTATTGTGATTATTTTTTCTTAACAGCGAGGATGATTTTTTGAGATCTTTGTGAAAGGTAATTTTATATAAAAAGCAAATGCGACCTTTTTTTCCTATACTTAAAAATAAAATTATTTTTAATAGGTATAATAGGAGTGTACCAACGTACTTTCTATAAAGCCATACCCACACTTCGTCTGATCATCTGATAGTGTAAAGATTGACAGAGAAGCGAGAAATCAAAAAAAATTATCGTATTTCAAATATTTTTTTAAACCACATTTATAAAAGAAAAGAACACCAGTTCGTAATGGGTATTTGTGTACAAAAATGTAGTTAATAGAAATAACCTAAACGTATAATCTAATTTAGAGTAACTACCACTAGTTGCATAATCAAACGTAATCATTGTTCAAAGTTTGAAACCGATATGAAGAACTGTAGAACAATTCAAATTACTGAAATTTAGCATTTAATATGTTTGATTATATATAAAAACCCGATTACGAGCGAAAAATTATTGTCACAAGTGGGATTCGAACCAACACCTATTTGAAATCCGTTTCAATCGTGCTGCCACATACACCACCGTGAATTATTGTAGGACATTCAATTCTCGCATCTTATTTATATTTACGTCTAAGGAGACGTGTGCCATCTACCCGAAAATGTTGTACATGTATTATACAATGTGTACAGTGTGTACGAAACGGATTTCCAATAGGTGTGGGTTCGAATCCCACTTGTGACAATTATTTTTTGCTCCTAATTGGGTTTTTGTAGAATAATTTCTCTTTCAGTGTTTGTTTTGAGTTTTACAATCAACAAAAGTCTCGGTCTTGTCTTCTAACCATTTCTGTCTTTTATAAAAATTATGTAGTATGGCTAACTAAACCATTTGATGTGAATTCAATTCACTCTATGGGACAATTCTTTTGCGCTCCACAAATGACCGTTCTACTATATTTTGTGCGTGTGTCTGTTTTGAAATAAATCTTAGCCCTATCACTTCCCTTCCTGTAGTCGAGATAAATATATTACTGTCATACAAGAGAGCTAAGTTTAATCAGTTAACATTGCAGGAAGAGATGGAAAATTCGGAACGAAATCCTATACCAACCCGTCTGGTTTAGAGTTAGTATAATTGATATTTGTGAGACATAACAATCTAAGAAAGAAAATATTTTCTTTTTTATGTTTACGCGAGTAGGTATTTAGAAAAGAAACATTAGAAATAAAATTATTTTTACGGATATATCGCATTTGTATTTGATTTTATTTTAAAAATGAAAAATCAAATACAAACGCGATAAAATCCGTAAAAATAACAATTATTTTTTTATTATTAAAATGCTACAGACACAAAGATGGTTGCTTCAAGGTGCCTTTTTAATGACTGAAGAAAAACAAATGTCGTCTTTATACTCGTTCATTTATCAAATGGTATTATAATGAACATGTTATGAAATAAACTAATAACATACAAGCAGATATTAAGACGAGATACAATGTAGCAATACACTGATGCATACTTGGCGTGGTCTGAGCGGGAAATGCGCAGTGAGAGATAAGCCGATCCGAGCGGACTTTGTGATGTCTACTGTCCGCGCGTCTCCGTTATCAGAAGGACTTATATGGACATGACTTTATTTATTATTTAAAAATATATCTTGGTTAATCGTTATAACAATTATGAGGTAAATATTTACATGCATACATATTTACATATCATCACGCCATATCCCTTGCAGGGTAGGCAGAGAGAACAGAGTGCCAGAGAACTCTATCTCTGCATACTTCACTGCTTCCTCAACATTCATAATTCTCTTCATACACGCTCGCCGGTTTCGGAGACTCTTGACTCCACCTTCCTTCAGTACATGACCGATTTGGTCTAGGTAGGTTAGTCTCGGTCTCCCTCGGTACAGTCAGCGACTGACCTGCAGACCCTAGTCGACACAATGACAGAAGATTGTAAGAAAAGGGGTCTACGCGTGAATGTGAGCAAAACCAAAATAATGGTCTTTGAAAGAGATGAAGCCAGAACAGATGTAAGAGTAACAATAGGTAATTATGTACTAGAGCAAGTGGATGAATTTGTATATCTTGGATGTGGATTTAGCCGAGATGGAAGGTACACCACTAATATAGAGCAGAGAGTAAATGCGGGAAATAGAGTGAACGGATCGTTGGGGCAACTTCTCAGCAGCCACCACCTCAGCCAAAAGGCACGTGTAGCAATACATAACGCAGTGCTTGTCCCAACATTACTGTATGGAAGCGAGAGTTGGGTATGCAGAAAAGAGTATGAAAGCAAAATTAATGCAGTCGTAATGCGATCTCTGCGGAAAATCTGTGGAGTTAGGCTAACCGACCGCATTCGTAACGACGACGTAAGAGAGCGAGTAGATATGAAAGAGAGTATTGCTGTAAAGATGCGAAAGAATGCTCCGATGGTTCGGACATGTGGAAAGAATGCCGAACGAACGTCTGGTTAAGAAGATATACAATGCGAAAGTGGAAGGATGTAGGTAAATATTTAACTTTAAGAAATTAACTGTTAGCAAATGCGTTAATAAAACATTGTATTACCATTGCTTACTTTCCCGTGGGAGAGCTAATACCTGGCTAAGGGATCACTAGCACAACAGGTATCAGTAATTTCCCGAGTAACTCATAACACCAACTAGGATTGTTAGCTCATCTAAGAAATGTGGCAATTATAAGATTAATTCCCTATTCATGCTAAGTATGTTCAACATTCATTATGTTGATAGGCAATTGGATGAATGAATGAATAGATTATGGATTTTAATGAACTATTCTTTAGGAGACCTATATTCTTTTGTAGACAAATAGATGACTAGAAACTGTTAATTTTTTTATTATTATCCCTTTAAGAAGTTAAGTACGAGTACTAACATGACCTGTTGACACGTATTGTAAGCTATTATAGCAATGTTTATAATACGTGAAAAATTATGAAAAGAAATAAGCGTGGGTATGGATTGAGATCTATCTCAACCCGTTCCCACGCTGACTCATTTTTCCATGTTATATATTTTTATTTTTGTGTAAAAATATGTGTAATGTATACTCTAAAATTATGAGATTTAAGATTCTTAACACAGGGATATTGCAATAGGCGTCAAAGTTGAAACTACTTTATGCAAATCCGTCTATCGTAAGTGAGATAGATTACCAATTTTCTTTCCTATTCTGGTGAAGGTTTATGATCTACGAAAAGACGTATATGAACTTAAAAAAGAGAATAATATACAGAATAAATAAAAATGTATTAATATATTTTGAAGCAACACGTGACTTCAACATATGATCTTAGACTCTGTGAGAGTTACGCTGCCAGCATTTTGAGCACGTTCTCTACTAGCAGAGGATTATTTCAAAGGTATTTTATTTTTAAAAAATAACAAATATAAAGTATTATTTTATTAAAAAAAAACTAATAATATACATTATAAGATAAGTCATAAAATCTATATATATAAAGATATTAATACATATGACAATGTTAAACTCAGATACTATTTGACCCGATCATTACAAAAATTGGTATGTTTATGCATTTTTTCACGGAGAAGATGTATATGCTATGATGATACTATACTGATGTAGCTCGCCACCAGGTGGCGCTGCGATATATCAATTTCTACAAACAGGTTTACTAGTAATTAATAAGTCTTATCCATACAAATCTAACATCCACCTACAAGCGAATCAGAGCAGCCTAGAGCCGCATTGTTGCACTGATTTAGAACGGCAGACATCTCCAAACTAACTCTCCTCTCACGTATTAATATATTCTATTCGATTCGATAATTCGCTAGACACCTACCGTGTATCGATTAGAGAGCGATTATCTAGTTTCCGATGCGTCTCTCGATGTTTCAATTAGTTTTGAATGCTAAGCTTAATATTTTGTAGTTAAGCTTATGAGTTTATCTTGTATTTGGATATGGCAATATCAAATTTGGCAAGAATTTCGGTTATTTATTATGTTGTGATGTATTATGAATATTATTTATCATAACCCCTTTCTTTTTCGTAAGTAAGTATCCTATTATACGATTTAGGACGTATATTGTTCTTATAATTCGCTAAAACGCATATAAGGGGATAGCGCCTGTAATTACCACATTTAATAGGCGTAGAGTGGATAAAGACTCTACACCGTCTTATACTGCCCACTCTCTTTGTGAACCCTGATTTTTGTGACTCCAAGGGTAAGGTAGAGGTAAGGATAATTATATCTATTATTATACCGTTATCATACAAACACATAAAAAAAATGCATCAAAATATTAAAATACTCCAGCCGTTTACAAAATCAGTCAAACACACATACAGAATACATAATTATAATATTTATAAAACCCGATTACGATGTGAAAAATGATGTCACAAGCGGGATTCGAACCCGCGCCTATTGGGATTCCGGCCCAATCGTGCTGCCACTACACCACCGTGACTAATTGTAGGACATGCAAATTTCACTTCGTATCATATTCACATCGTAATCGGGTTTTATAAATAATTAAGCATATTAAATGCTAAATTTCAATAATTTAAATAACAAGGTTGTGTCATCGTTTAATACAATTCTAACTGTAAAGTTTTAAGTATTAAGCCTATAACAATGTGTAAACATTGTCGGGTAGATAGCATACCGTCACCTTAAGACGTAAATATGATACGAAGTGAAATTTGCATGTCCTACAAATAGTCACGGTGGTGTAGTAGCAGCACGATTGGGCCAGAATCCCAATAGGCGCGGGTTCGAATCCCGCTTGTGACATCATTTTTCACATCGTAATCGGATTTTATAAATAATTAAGCATATTAAATGCTAAATTTCAGTAATTTACATAATTATAATACATAAAAATGAACACAAAAATCGGTTTGCTCTAAATGCCATTCTCGTGTGGAAATCTATGTCCAACAGTAAACGTAAGCTAATGAATGGATGGATGGAAACACAAAAAATAAAGATAAAGAGATATATTTAACTACATACGACCTGCTTATTATTATTAGCTGAGTGGTAGCGGCTACAAATACTACCAACCCTTACTTTGCTCGTGGATGTCGTAAAAGACGACTAAGAGCCTTATAACGACCTTGGCCAACTCCATCTGATGCCGTTTGGTCAACAATTACATTCCCAAGGAGGCTTGACGTCTGGCAGGCGGCCGGTCATAAAACTATTGCCAATAACTTTTACAGTATGTACTATGAAAGAAAAGTACATATTGTATCGACCCCAAGCAATTGGGATAAGAGTAGGAGAATGATGATGATTAGACCAGCTTAGTCTATGGTACATAAATACATACATACATATCATCACGCCATATCCCTTGCAGGGTAGGCAGAGAGAACAGAGTGCCAGAGAACTCTATCTCTGCATACTTCACTCGCTTCCTCAACATTCATAATTCTCTTCATACACGCTCGCCGGTTTCGGAGACTCTTGACTGCACCTTCCTTCAGTACATGACCGATCTGGTCTAGGTAGGTTAGTCTCGGTCTCCCTCGGTACCTACATCCTTCCACTTTCGTATTGTATATCTTCTTAACCAGACGTTCGTTCGGCATTCTTTCCACATGTCCGAACCATCGGAGCATGCCCTTTCGCATCTTTACACCAATACTCTCTTTCATACCTACTCGCTCTCTTACGTTGTCGTTACGAATGCGGTCGGTCAGCCTAACTCCACAGATTTTCTGCAGGATCACATTTCGACCGCATTAATTTTACTTTCATACTCTTTTCTGCATACCCAACTCTCGCTTCCATACAGTAATGTTGGGACAAGCACTGCGTTATGTATTGCTACACGTGCCTTCTGGTTGAGGTGGTGGCTGCCGAGAAGTTGCCCGAACGCTCCGTTCACTCTATTTCCCGCATTCACTCTTCGCTCTATATCAGTGGTGTACCTTCCATCTCGGCTAAATCCACATCCAAGATATACAAATTCATAGTCTATGGTTTATCTAACATTTCCATTAGAGAAGATTCCTGTTTATTAGTACAATAAAAAGTTTTAAATATAAGTTATCTTTACGATAGGGAGTTTAAAATAACCGTTACATTCGAAAACATATCGCACAATTACGGTTAGAAACTGTTTACGGAGTATAAAATAGTCATTTGTGTCTCTAGGAAATCGCATTTATTCTAACTATAATTAATCTGAACGGCCTTAATTAAAGTTTAGTATTACGATTTCAACTTCATACGCTCTTTTAATGGCAATTTACTTTAACTGTTAATATAAATAACTATATATGTATATCTCGTTTTTTCTTAGTAAGCATAAATGGTCTGTAATGAACTGAAACTAATTATTACTGATTATTTTGTACTTTTCCGTGTGGTGACGGAGTAAGAATACTATTCACCACCCCATATCTTAAGCGTAGGTGATCATATGAGATGACTAAGGGATATAAAACACATATAACATATATGCGAGAGAACTCGAAACAAAACCCTATACCAACACGTCTGACCAGCGCGGTATTGTAGGTTAATTTCCCTCCCGTTACGGAGGAGGCCCGAGCCCAACAGTGGGACATTTATGTGCTGTGATGATGATGATAATGATGATGTTGTACTATTTTTTTTTTCATGAAAGAACGTGTGCGGCTGTGGACGCCCGACAGAATTGATAAGTTGTCACTTCAAGTAATCTAAGTTTGAACTATTTAATATTGTAATTGTTTAACTTGAAAAAAGTTTAGGTTATTACTTAAATTTTATTTATATTAATAGGATAATGTAAGGTAACATTATTTGTTAATAAAATCTTATAACATCACATCTTAATGAGTTAGAGTGAGAGATTAAGATTAGGAGCCTGCCTACCACTGCTGTATGCGTTATAGAAAAGGAAGACAGACTGGCGCCGTTACGCGATACGTAACAAAGCGGTTTACCCTCCCATAAGAAGTTAGTTAACTTCAAAAGTCAGAAAAGAAATAATATTAATAGACAAACCTGTGGAGTTTCTTGCCGGATCTTCTCAGTAGCGGTTGTGTGCTGAACCGGTGGTAGTTTATTCGATTAATTTAAAATGTTAAAACTGACAATATGTAAGTGCCCACGAAGGGTTTATAAATAATAAGAGGAGGCCTCGATTGAAGTGAAGGCTTTTCTATGAATCTTAGACAAAATTCTCAATTACAAATTCAAAGTTTGGAAATTTCCAAAGTCTAAATACCCTTTTTTTTTTTTTTTTTTTTGCGGTGGGCCATGGACGTCGCACCCCGCCAAGTCGGTCCGGGGTGACGGAAGAGGCGGCGCGCAACCCCATTAACCCACCCTGCAAGCACCTCTTCTTCGCCGTGCAAGCGGGCCACCGGTAAAAGTCTAAATACCCTAGGGCATTAGGACTGAAACTATATATAACGATTTAAGACTATTAAATATATGTAATTTTGACCACACAAATGCTTTGACCAGCACCAACCGTCTATATTAAGCGTCATGGATACGATTCAATTTAATTTTGAAACAATAGATTTGAGATTGCGTGAGCAATAGATTTGAATTTTATTATGACTGAAGCTATGAATACAGGTTTGAGAGTCTAATATTGTTGCAATTTTGACCATACAGATGCTTTGATTAGGATCAATCACTTTTATTGAGTGTCATAGATTCAAATCAATTTAATTCTTTCTGCTTCATTATGGGATATAATTTTTTTTTTATATTTTTTTAAAGAAAGGAGAAGAGACTTTTTTTCATAAATGCTATTTCAATGAAAGAAAAAAATATCGAAATTGTAGGGATAGAAATATTTTGAATTAACCTCTTCTAATACTAATTAATTGCATATATTCTTTGTTCACTTCATATAAAAAGGGTGAAAGCAGAAGAATGTAGTCACATAGCTCCTACCTTTTTGACATCAACCTTCCTCCATAATGTAATTATTGACCAAGTGGCATCAGGTTGAGTTGGCCCAGGTCTAATTTAAAACTCTTACTTGTCTTTTACGTCATCCACGAGCAATGTAAGGGTTGGTAGATTAAGTAGACCTCACCAGCATCTTTAAGTATCATAATTATACTTACCATTATGTTACCATAAAAATAAATATAAGTATCGTAATTATTATTATAAACGCTTATGTGATTTCGTTTGTCACGCTTTCACGTCTAAACAACTCAAACGATTTAGGAAAAATATTATTTATAAGGGATGAGAAAATTGAGTGATGAAATTGATATGAATTTGAGTGCAGCGGCGGGTGTAGCTAGTATATGAATAAACCAGAATAACTTGATCCTAACAAAGTATGAAGCAGTATCAAAATGCATTTGTCCTAGATACAGTCTTCATATAAATCAGTAACAACACAATATTTGCTGTATCGACATTTCTTACAGAGACTATTTTGCATACAATAAACAAAGATATTTATACATATATAATATCATATTTAGAACCTTATTTTTATAGTGTTAAAGATTGATTTAAATTTTAAGAATTACATTTTTAAGTTGGATATAAGTATATACAGCGTGTTTTATCTAAATCGGTCAGACCGCAGACGTCGTGTGGGGGCCGTGCCATTTATAAATCATTCCATATAGCAGTTACTGACAGTAATAACTATAAGGCATTTTGGTAAATGACTAGATTGTGTTATCACTCATTATTTCCAGAGGATATCGTTAAAGCAAGCTAAAATAGATCAAAAAACAATAAGCAGCCGTACTTACCTGAACCAGTTATTACAACAGGTTTGGCGATTGCAGTGGGCAAGTGCCAAGCGTAGTGATTATGATATTTTATTTGCAGATTCATACATTTAATTATGGATATCCGTAGGATAGAACTCATTTCTATTACATTGTCATCATTAAGCATTACGCACCGCGAGATTTGTGTCAAAATGATTTAGGATTGAAAGTTTTCATTTTCTTTACAAAGATAGCGTCCTACACTAAGGTTAGAGCCTAGCCTAATACTTATATTGTGAGAGACGACTTTACAGGTAAATAATTAACAAACACCTAGACTCAGAATAAAAAAAAATGTAGATCGCAATAAGTGCTCTGCATGGAAATCGAATCCGCGATACTTGGAACGATAAGTAAAATATCTTGATTACAATGCCATCTGTGCTTCCAAAACTGAAAAACCTAATGGTTTCAAACCTTGGTGTCGTTTTTGGAACCCACTGTGAATCCTGGCTTCCAGAAGTTACAATGGCGAGTCAATGTAGTGAGATCTCAAATAAGAAAAAATATTTATAAAAAACAATTATTTTCTTATGTAATATCTGTAACATGAAGCAAGTATCATAGAGGGTTGGTATTGACCACGCCTACTCAATGACAATAATTAACAAACAAACACACATATACTAATTTCATATGTATATAACTTATCAACGTAATAGAATTAATCACCAATCTTAAATGATCTCACGATTGCTTTAAATTAAATGCATACAATCGTAATTTTCAAATGTACACATATCAAGTTATAATGGTTGTCTATTGGTATATTATTCTAAGACTAATATTTATCTGATATTTTGATACGGAGTGGGCATGGAATATAAAATGAAGTCATATAATATAAATGTAGGTCTATGATATGTATTACTCACGATTTTATAGTCCTGTATAAATATATTATTTATATGTAAATGTTTGGAATAAATGGAAAATAATTAAGGTTTAATTAAGTTCTTAAACGATACGAAATAATATATATATATATTTCTAATATTTACGCGAGTATTACACATTTGAAATAAAATTATTTTTACGAATTTTAACGCGCTCGTATTGGATTTTTTATTTCTGTCACAAATACCGTAAAATGTCAATTGTAAATCAAATACAATTGCGATAAAAGTCGTAAAAATAGTTTTTGTTTCAAATACAAAATATATTTTGTTTCTTTATTTTTATTATCTGTACACAAGATTATATAGCCGTATAGGATAACCTACTGGGTCAACCATTCTTTTTTTTTATTTTTTTTTTACGTTGGACTATGGATGCGTCTCGCCCCACCAAATCGGTCCGGGGTGACGGAAGAGGCGATGCGTGACCCCATAGACCCACCGTGCAACTCCTCTCTTCGCCGTGCAAGCGGGCCACCAGTACCCGATCTTTGTCTTCGGTGGCCACCTACTTGGTCGACCATGGAAATCACGAATTCAGTATCAGTGGTCGGCCCAATAGCGATACGATGATGTCGGTGGTTTATAGGGTCCCTCACTCCGAACGGAACGAACGACGCGTGTCCAAACCGGCTGCCTAAATAAAAATAAAAAAAAAGTTATATGCATATTATATCCTTTAGGCATCTTTTACAACATCCAAGTAAAGATAGGGAGCGATGAATTGTATTCTTACACCGTCACTACATGGAAAACATGTAGATATGTTTCATAAAAGATATTTTTTTTCGATAAATCTTTTATTTGTCATAAATTTTGCTATATGTGATAGCGGCTACGAATACTACCATCCCTTAATTTACTCAAGGTTGTCGTAAAAAAAAAACGACTAAGATCCTTATATCAATAAGCCAACACCACCTTATGCTGTCTGGTCAACAATTACATTCCCAAAGAAAGTTGACGTTAATCAGACGGCCGGTCATAAAACTATTGCCAATAACTTTTGCAATATGTAAGATGGAAGTTGAGTATTGCTTCGAACCGCAGGACAATGATGACTAACCATCGATATTTTTTTATCTACACTGTAGATTTACCGTAATAAGCAGATGTCTTTATTTAGAGGTCGTAGATCAACAGCGTGACGTGAAAGAGCCACTGCAATACGCAAGCACCGGTACTGATATCGGCATTGACAGAAGTTGATAACATTTTGTAGCCGATTTTTTTTTATGAATTATTTTTATTTGTCATCTCAGCTCATACGTTTCATTCATTCATCACAGCTCATAAACGTCCCAGTGTTGAGCTCGAGCTTCCTGTACCACGCTGGTCAGACGTGTTGGTATAGGGTTTTGTTTTGAGTTTTCTTTCTCTTACATATACGTAGATGTATGCGTTTTATATCCCTTAGCCGTCTCGTACGATCGCCCACGGGTACTATAGAGAGTGGTGAATAGTATTCTTACTCCATCACCACACGGCAAATTGTCATCATACGTTTCACTCCACCACTATACGAGGGTAATTCATCTACTAACCACGCTGGTCAAACAAGTTGGTATAGTTTTATTTCGAGTTTTCCTTGAACAGATGTTATCAGTATATTACATCGTTTAGTTGTCTTTTACACCAGACACAAGCAAGGGGTTGGTGGTTTTTATTCATCGATTAGTTATTAAGTTAGTGTTTGTTATGATTTGTTAGGTATTACTTGCCGAACGTGGGCGGACCCAGCTTTGAGGGCCGACGGCTGTATGCGGGAGTGATCCGCTCAATGGCCATGTACGGCGCACCCATGTGGGCGAGGTCTCTGACCCTCTGGCGGAGGGCTTTTATGTGGCGCCCTCAGAGAATCATGACGGTCAGAGCCATCCGCGGATACCGCACGGTGTCGACCGAGGCGGCAGGCGTGTTGGCCGGGACAACCCCGTGGGACATAGAGGCGGAGATGCTCTACGACCTATACCGGCGGGTGACCTCAGTGCGCGACGCAGGTGGTTCCCCATCGCTTAGCGAGATAGCCACCTGGCGCGAGGATGCCCGCCGAGACGTCATCGCTCGCTGGGCTACGCGGCTGGAGAGGCCTAGGCACGGTGTTCTTACCGTAGAGGCTCTCCGACCCGTATTGACGGAGTGGATGGAGCGGCGGCACGGAGTCCTCTCTTTCCGGTTGGTGCAGATGTTGTCGGGGCACGGGTGCTTCGGCAAATACCTGCGCAAGATCGCAAGGAGGGAGTCGACTCCGTCCTGCCACCAGTGCGGTAGTGACGAGGACACGGCGCAACACACGCTGGAGGTCTGCGTGACCTGGGCCCGGCAACACTGTGACCTCGTCGCTGTCATCGGTGCCGACCTGACACTGCTGGCTGTCGCGAAAGCGATGGTCGACAGCATCAGGAATTGGGACGCGGTCGCCGCCTTCTGCGAGGCTGTCATCTCGCAGAAGGAGGCCGCGGAACGGGTCCGGGTGGATTCCCGGGACCCGGGCCGCCGCTAGCGACCGGGGTGGCGCAGGCGCGAGTATCTGCGCCTGATGCCGCCCTAACCAAGGCTTCGGGTGATCGGACCAGGGAATTGTCCGGTCACCCGACGTGAGGCCACCGCGTGAGGACGACGCCCCGACGGCGAAAGCTGTCGGGGCATCGACAAGAGAGGAACCCACAAGTGTATACCGCCGGGCGGGCCACCGAAGTCAAAGATCGGGTACCAGCCCGCTCGCACGGCGAAGAGAGAAGTTTGCATGGTGGGTCCATGGGGTTGCGTGCCGCCTCTTCTGTCGCCCCGGACGTTTTTGTCGGGGCGCGACCACATCCATGGTCCACCTTGCGGAAAAAAAAGGTATTACTTTAATCAATTAGTTTATGTTTTTTTTTATACTGTGTAGAAATTAAGTCAAACTATGTCATAAAATTCATAATTTTTACTTTCCTGTAAGTGTGATTCGATGCCACCGAAGACAAGAACTTGGCACCTGTGCTCAATCCAAACAGCGGCAGAAAAAGTATAATATGGCAGGTAATGGGTCTGCATCCCCTATCACAGAGCATGATCGGACCATTAACTATCTAATAGAGAGGGAAAATGATTTGAATCGACTAAGGACATACGAAAGATCTTTCAGAAAAAATAATATTTAGATACTAAGGCCGCCGTGTGAGTTGCTAGGCGTGGTGATTTTGTCATTGTCTCTCAATAAAGAGTAGATACATAACTAGTTATTAATTTAAAAATAGTCATTAATTTTAAAGTTATTCTATAAATAAAATTTATTAGTGATTAATTAGATTAAAACAAATTCCAATTACAACTATCAACTCCTGGAATTGGATTGAACTTAAAAACGTAATTATACACACGGATGCGCATGATTCACGAAATATTTGAATATTGTATTACAAACATTCGCTACGCTGAAACCTACTCAGCTGTCATTTTGCACACATTTGAAAACCTATTATAATGTAATATAAATAAAGTCTAATTTTGATTAAAGGCGACAAAAAGATCGAATTTTAAAATTCGAACACGGTTACGCTATAACGTATCTTTAATAAACATCTTGTACAAACAAAATTAGACTTAATTTTGTTTCCTGTAAAATTTAAATTGTTTTGATTAAAATTCGAACGTTAGCTGAAGAAGAGTGATGTGCAGACGCCGTGGGAACGATTCCGTTTGGTAATGTTGTACTTAAACGAGAGTTACAACTCGCGATCCGTCTGAAGATACCACTCACAACATGCTATTTACTTATATTGGAACATAATAAATTCTATCGAAGATTTTTATGAGAACAATACTCCGTTAGGAATGAATTTGCAAATTGAACTTTGGAAATGAACTGTTTTATTTTCATTTAATTGTTATTACAGTAAATAATTTAACCTAGCACCATTTTTTTTTCTTTTTTTTCGCAATACCACCTTCCTTCTCATATGTATATTGTATCTACTATTACGTCTCGTACGTACAAAAGTTTATAAATATAACCTATTTATTTCAGTTAATTTTTATGATGTTGTATTTTCGTATTGTTTTGTATATTTTCAGTTTCATATTTTTTTTTTCGAGACGTCATTTTTTTTTTTTTTTTTTTTTTTTAAAAAGACACCTCCCTGCACTAAGGAAATAATTCTTGTATTGCGGGGGACTTTACAAACATGCAATTAACGTAGACAAATTACACCCAGACTCAGAACAACACTTTGTGGATCGCACAAAGTATTGTCCTGCTGGGAATCGAACCCACGGCACTGGCACGGAAGGTCGGTATCTTAACCACTACGCCATCTGTGCAGTCAGTCATTGCCCGTTGGGCAGTCCGCCTGGAGAGGCCTCGGCTCGGTGTGCGGACTGCGGAGGCCTTCCGGCCGGTGCTGATGCGGTGGTTGGAACGGCGGCACGGGATGCTCTCCTTCCGACTGGTGCAGGTTTTGACGGGGCATGGATGCTTCGCCAAATACCTGCACACGGTCGTTAGGAGGGAGAGTACACCGTCCTGCCACCACTGTGACTACGACGAGGATACGGCGCAGCATACGCTCGAGGCTTGTGCCGCTAGGGCAGAGCAGCGCCGTGAACTCGTCGCAATCATCGGTGACCTGATGCTGCCGACCATCGCTAGGGCGATGCTCGAGAGCGTCAGGAACTGGGACGCGGTCGCAGCCTTCTGCGAGGCAGTAGTCTCGCAGAAGGAGGCGGCGGAGCGCTTGCGCGAGGAGCGTCTCCTCGACGACGTGAGCCGTCGTCGGCGACTGGGGCGGCGTAGGCGCGATTACCTGCGCCTTATGCCGCCCTAGCCGAGGCCGCGGGTGACTGGACCGGGGAATTAGTCCATCACCCGCCGAGAGGCTGACCGCGAGGAAAAGACCGACGTCCTCCCCGAGGGAGGGGATGTCACTCAAAAAGAGGGTACCCCTCGGGGGGTATTCCGTCGGGCCGGCCACTGACGACAAGTTTACGCTGCTCCGGTGGCCGGTCCAACGACGAAGGCGAGGTTCACGGATGGGTTATGGGTGAGCGTGCTTACGCCCCTCTGTCGCCCAGGACAGAGTGGTGCGAGGAGCGCGCCGACCGTAGCCCACCCCTCAAAAAAAAAAAACAGTTTCCTATTTTTAGACATAAAAACAAACTAGACGTTGGGAACAAGTTATGAAAAAGAAATAGTCACTACAAAAAACATTTTTGAAGGACAAGCTGTGAGAGAGAAAAATCAGTTTAGTAAAATATAATATTATCTAATACTTTTAAGTATAATTTTAATAAAGTTTTTAAATAAATTGCAGTCATAAAAGCCATATTTTATTTTTTAGTTTGATATATATTTTTATTTATCCGTGTGGTTACGGAGAAAGAATGCACAATTCACCACTCCCTATCTTACCCGTGGGTGATCGTAAGAGACGACTATGGGATATAAAACGTATATAACATCTATGCAAGAAATAGAAAACTCGAAACAAAACCCTATATCAACACGTCTGACCAGCATGATATAGTAAGGTCGATTTCCCTCCCATCATGGAGGAGGCTCGAGCCCAACAGTAGGACATATATGAGCTGAGATGATGATATGTTAAAATAATGCTTTCTTTCCATATGAATATACATCTAACTAAATTTTCACGGTTGCTAATGACAAAAGCTTTAACTGCCGATCGTAAGATTTTCAAATCGAAATGTGAATGATGCCAAATTAATATTTTTTTTTTGTTACTAATAAATTAACAATAATAAGCTTAGTGTTCTAAGCTTCTTATTGTTATATGATATATGAAGGTGTAATATAAATATATTACGCCATCAATAAGTATAAAGACAAAAGAACATTTTAATATATCACTTTAGTCATCTAATTTAATTAATATCTTTAATTAGTTATTTAACTCATTATTTTCACGCCTATCGTTAAAAAAAGTATAAAAGCAGGTGGTATCTTTAGATTGAACCCGTGATCTTCAATCACCGTAATTGTTAATCCTTTTCGTAATCGATTTGCACGCACGCGACCCTGCTACTTTAATTTTTCTGTTACACCATAAATTATTATTCAAAAATCGAACTAATTCTATTGTAACAAGAATCATTATAAAATTGGTGGTTGATTTGTTTTAACAAGATGCATGTGCGTTCTCCGAGACGACCACATCCTGTCTATTATTCGATTTTAAATCGAGAACTTATTCGAGAATCGATGATTTTTTGCTGTCCATCGACGTGTCTATACGCGTGTAACTTTTTTCAAATATTGGGACGAATGGTTTAACTTTTTAAGTACTACGACAATTATTTAAGTTTGGAAGAGTTTTTTTTAAACTTTGATAAGAGTTTCAATTAATTTTCATATCTTTATTTATGAACTGAAAATTTATTAAAAAAAAGACCAGCGACCGTATCTTAATAATAATTTTCTATAATAAGTTTACTAATCTGTATTACCTATATTATGATTAAGAAAAGTTTACTTGAAATTATTGAAATACAGCAGTGTTTATTAAATGTAAACTCACATAAATTTCAAAAATCTCAAACGATAAATATCCCATTATTCATATATTAAAATACTATATCATTTTGGTCTCACAGGTTTATAAAAAGTTATTTTTTGAATTTTTCTTAACCTCTAGTTATTTCGTCATATTCGACACCCGTGACAAAGAAGGAATTGTTAATTGTTTCCTTGCTCCATCACTAACCGAAAAAAATATATACCTACATAATAACGATGGATCAACTAAACGCAATCCAAATATCATTTAAAAACAGAACACAATTAGAGATGTCCAATTAACAAGTCTATACTGTCAGTCGAGATCCACAGATTAAAAAGAACAATAGTAAGACAATATTATGTTGACGTCTTATTAAACTTTGTTATGCGATATTATGATTACTCATTGGTATTATCGGTTTTTGAACGTATCAAGATGATCACAATTTCTGAACGGGGCATATCATGAATTTAAACTGATTGGATTGTTGAGAAACGTTTAATATTTGTTATGTATTTATTTATAGCGCAGGAACGTGTGTTTTTTTATATATGCCATAGTTGCAAAAATAACAATGGCAAGAACTTTATAAAAGCTACAGAATTAAATATTATTATCTATCACACCACATAGAAACAAAATTAAGAAATAATTTCATCACTTCGTCATCCTCTCGACTAATATATGACCACCTCACGCTGATTAGGCTTCTTTTTGTTTTTGGAGTTTACACCTTAAGAATCGATTTTCATATAAGGCGCCCGGTATGAAAAAAATTTGAGGAGTAAAATCTAGTGATCGAATGACCTCGTTACGTTTTTGGTGCGCAACCTATTCTGCGCACTAATACTTCACTGAACAGTTTTAATAAATGTAAATAAATATATATATATATATATATATATATAGATATATATATATATATATATATATATATATATATATATATATATATATATATATATATATATATATATATATATTATTTTTAGTCAAATAAGCTTTTTTTGCGCCTGTTTTGATAATCGTACTTAAGGAGTGAACTCCAGTCGTGAGTCGGAGCTGACACACACACTTTTTATTTAGTTTAGTAGCAGTTAGTAGTTTTTTTTTTAGTATTAGTAATTTTTATGACATCAATAGGCAAAGGGGTTGTGAGTTATAGGTATTCTTACTCTTTTACCATTTCTTATCGCATTAGTTATTGCTTACAAAACAATAGATATATTGACTCGCTTCGATTTTTAGTTTTCAGAAGTATCAAACGGGAGTACAACTTGATAGGTAGAGCATGAGTACGTATAGTACCTAGGTTGATATTATCACTAGTATCACGGTACTATACTACTAGTACCTACTATCTTAATTGCCTTTGCGTAACTAATACTAAGCTTGTCTAACGATCCCTTAAAAAAATAAACAAGTTTGGCGCAGTCTGTTGGAAAATGGAAGATTCTTAAGCAGTTTTCTTAAATCAGAAACATATGAGTGATTCAAGATTATCCATCTTTTGAAGTTCCATTTTACTTTTAACGCATACCTACTGAGAGTGATTTATTAGATTATAATAAGATATAAAGTGGTTATTGTTTGTGTAGCGACTACGAATAGCACTAACAGAACGTTGCTCGTGGGTGTCTTATAAGACGACTAAGAGCTTTATATAGACCTTTTTCTTTTCTTTGGACTGTGGAGGTGGTCGCGCTCCGCCAAATCGGTCTGGGGCGACGGAAGAGACGGCGCGCAATCCCATAGACCCACCGTGCAAGGAGTCCTCTCTTTGCCGTGCGAGCGGGCCACCGGTACCAGATCTTTGTCTTCGGTGGCCGCTTTATATCGACCTAAGCCAACTTCATCTGATGCCATCTGGTTAATAATTACATTCCCAGAGGATGGGCGTCAGACGTAAGCGGCCACTCATAAAATTTTTGCACATAATTTTTGCATTATTTAAGATGGAAGAGGAATATGTATTGCTTCGATCCTAAATAATTGAGATAAGGTTCGATAACGCTAAAGATGCCGAAACGTAAGTACTTTTTTTTTTTTTTTATGTTAGCTCAGCCTAGATTTAATAGTGGTAGGACCACACTGTTGACAGTTTTCTGTCTACAGCCGCAGGCCGGTCTGTCCGGGGTCGCAGAAAATTGACGCCTGAGCAGCGGCAGTATGCTATTTACTGTGCTTCGTTCGGTGAGCGAGAGAGCCGGCAGCCTAACTTTTTGGGTAGGTTTGGTATCATCAGGTGTGCTGTATGCTCGTCTGCCACCAAGAGCAATAAAAAAAAAGTCAGAAAATCTTATAAAATGCAGTGCACTATAAAACAAAATAAGCTGTATTTTTAAATGCCAATAATGCAAATTAAAAGAAATTGTGGACTCCCCGCAGGAGACTAACTAGAAAACTGTTGAAAACATTAATTGTGCCAAAGACATTAGTTAGGTTTACGTAGAAAATTAACATTTTTTTGGCACATTATCATTAAAATGTTACGCATGGCGCCATCTGTTATCCAGTAGCGGCACTAATTAAACAATAATACTTCTGTTTTGAAATAAAACTACTTTTACGGATTCTATCGCGTTTTTATTGTCACGGGAGAACTCCCGTGACCATTATCATTGTAAAGTGTTCGAAACTTCGGGTAATTAAAAATCAAATATAAACGCCACAGAATCCGTAAAAGTAGTTTTATTTCCAATGTGTGTTACACACTCGCGTAACCATTAGAAATATAAAATACTTCAAATTACTGAAATTTTTAGCATTTAATATGCTTAATTATTTATAAATACCCGATACGAAACGAAAAATGATGATGACCCCGCTTGTGACATCATTTTTCGTTTCGTATCGGGTATTTATATATAAAATACTTCTTTATTACAATATTGTAGATTTTGTATACGGAAATAAATATTTATTAGTATATTTAACATGTAGATTATTATTAACATTTAATAATCACCTTTTACGCTGTGTGGTAGCGGCTACGAATACTACCAACCCTTACTTTGCTTGTGGATGTCGTAAAAGACGACTAAGAGCCTTACAACGACCTAGGCCAACTCCATCTGATGCCATTTGGTCAACAATTATATTCCCAAGGAGAGTTGACGTCTGGCAGGCGGCCGGTCATAAAACTATTGCCAATAACTTTTTACCCGACTGCAAAGGAGTGGTATTGTACAATATGTGTAATACTATGAAGGAAGAGTGCATATTGTATCGACTGATAAGAGTAAGAGAATGATGATGATAATCGCTTTTTACGATATCCACAACACATGACAAAAAAAAAAGTTGGTTACTACTTAGTAATACTTAGTTCGTCCGAAAAAAGGTTTTGCTTATGTTAGCATGTAGCATAAGAATATATTATATAACAAGTATAAATTCAGACTTCGTATAAACTTGAGAGTTTTGTAATGGAAAATTAAATTATGACGAAGAATAGGATTGGAATCTTGAAACGTTGGATATTTATCGCATATTATGTCCATAGATCAACCACCTGTATGTCTTTTTTTAAGATAAAACCAGTACGTAATAAATCCTTGGATCGTAGAAGACATACAATGAACTTACCTTAATGTCCCCAATGTGGATTGGTTAGAACTCATTCATCATCACCATCATCTCAGCCCACACTGTTGGGCTCGAGCCTCCTCCATAGTGGTAGGGAAATTGACCTACTATATCACGCTGGTCAGACGTGTTCTGGTCAGACGTGTTGGTAAAGGGTTTTGTTTCGAGTTTTCCTTCTCTTGTATAGATTTTATATGGGTTTTATATCCCTTAGTCGTCTCGTACGATCACCCACTAGTAAGATATGGGGTGGTGAATTGTATTCTTACTCCGTCAGCACACGGAAAGAGAACGAACTCGTTACAAAAATATTATATAAAAATAATTTAGTAGATAAAATGTTGATATTAGTTTAAAATTTTCTTATTATTTATTATTATTTTCTTACGAAGATGTCATGTTTGGCGCTGCATATAATCACTGAATATGATTTAGCAATACAATGTCAAGCCTCATAACATATTTTTCGTCACGACAGATGCTTCTGCAGACTGCTTCGAATTTTGACCATATTAAGGAACTTGAAGAATTATTGAAAAATATTGTGTACGTGATTTCCGATTTATATTATTTCATTTTTTTTTCATACTTAACTCTTTCAAGTGACTTTAAACTCGTTTCCAGACTGTTAAATACGTGATGTATTATCATAATATATTAAAATATATTTGATTTTGCTTAATAGTGGTAGGACCACGCTGTTGACAATTTTCTGTCTACAGCCGCGGGCCGCTCCGTCCGGTGTACTACCACACTCTCGCAGAAGATCGACGTCTGAGTAATGGCAATGTGCTATTGCGCTTCGTTCGGTGAGCGAGAGAGCCGGAAGCCCAAATCGATGGGTTTGGAATCGATGGTTTTTTTTTGGGTCAAACAGTGTCCCAAAATCGCGTAAGGGGAATATAACATTCTGCACTAAGAATCCTTGTATTGCGGGGGACTTTACAAACATTTATTTAACGGGCACAAATTACACCCAGACTCAGGACAACAATTTATGGTTTGCACAAAGTATTTTTTAAAGTATTGTTCTGCGCGGGAATTGATATCCCTGTGCTGGCATAATAGGTTGGTATCTTAATCATTACACCTGTGCAGTCATTTGATTTGATTGTGTATTATATTCTTATTTTATTACCACACCGGCAGATGATATTTTTTTTATCCCTTATTGTGGCAAACAAGCAAGCAGTACACCTTATGGTAAGGGTCACTGCAGCCCATGGACCTTTGCAATTCCAATGGTATAGCTTAGGCCGTTGCCTACCAATAAAATCCCCAAACCCACCCAGTTGGGCTTCCGGCTCTCTCAAATTCCCTTTATTTGGTGAAATCCTTTTTTATAAATATCTTGTTTTCCCAATAAAATTACTGGTATCTAAATATTACTTACATTACTAAAAGATTTCTTTAACAACTAAATGTATGTATGAGTTGCAAAAGTAAGAACAATTTTGTTTATCTGTTTCTGAATGAATTGAGAGCACCCCGTAGGCTTGTGTTTTCTTAGCATTACCGCAAGACGCCTCGGCGCATTTAAATCCTGCTCAACATGTGTTAGGGTTGACAAATAATTGATTTGACTTTATTATTTAATTTTTTTATTAATTTTAGACAAAACTTTTTATGACGAGTTAAAATAAATTTTATTTCGTATTCTGGTAATAAAAAGTTGATATATAATAGAATCTATCTTTTATAGCGGTGTTACATCTTTATTATAATTCGGATGGTTAATGCCGTATTTTTCTTTGATTTCTCTCTTTTAATCTCTTTTAAATTAGTAATTTAAGTATTTCTTCCATACTATCATTTCACTTACATTGTCTATTTTCTTCTTTCTTCTCTATGACAAATATCCAGTAAACAAGGAGACATAAACGCACAAAACACATTTAAAACTAGAAGGTAATTGACCAGTAATAGTCGACGTTAGCGAAATCATAAACAACATAAATTTTATATATAGAATCATTCTCTTTTTTGTACTGGCTATAAATTTGTATTAATTTTGTATTAAAAATGTGGGTCAAAATTTAATATTTTATAGGGTAGATAAAAATTTCTGTAATAACAATGACATATTGGACGTAAGACACCTTAGTCCTCACGTGACCATGATCACTGTGAAGTGTTCGAAACGTCGGCAAATTAAAAAATCAAATACAAACGCGATAGAATCCGTAAAAATAGTTTTATTTCAAATGTGTAATACTCGCGTAAATATTAGAAGTCATTAGCCAGATTAATCAACCTATAGTCTATAAAATATAGCTTGATCTCTGTGACAGTTCTGACTAGTGCTGCACGCTTACGATGCAGTCCGTATTTTTTTCGTTATTATTCCTCATTGTTTAAAGTTATTTGCTATTGCAATTGAAAAACAATGTATGAAAATCTTATTGAATTAAAAATTTCAATCAAATGGATAGATGAATCGATTATAAATTTAAAACAGTCTATGAAAATCTTATTGAATTTATATTAATGGACTTTATTTAATTTAAACTAAAGCTGTTAATTAATTATTTTTATTATTCGAAAGGAATACACCCAAGTTCATCGTCACTATTATCATCATCGCTGGAACATTTCTGTAGGTTGATGATGAGTTCTTGGTTACAGATTATTTCATGAATAATCATGTTGTAAAAGAAATCATCTTTTTAATATAAAGGAAATGGTCTTATTAATATTATAATCGATGTCTGAATACTAAATTAACACGATTATTTAGTTAATATACTTATTTTATAGAGTAACCATGTGGTTTATATAGGTAATGTATTGTTTTTTTTTATAAATAATTAATAAGAATCTTATCGATTTACGTTTATCGATTGCCCCATCTCTATCTTATTCTCAGTCCAATATGATCTTGTACATGCGTAAGCATCATATATTTATAAAATGGTTACTAAGTGTTTTAAAATATATGAGGTATAAGTTTTGGTGTAAATATTTATATTTTTATATTTATAATTCAGTTGAGATATAAGTGGCAGGTAAAGAATAAAAATATAGACGATACAAAATAAAATTGTAAACATGACGCGTATTCATAATTACTTCATCGATTTTGTCGCTATCTGTCACAGAGATCAAGCTATATTTTAAGGAAGGATCTTTATATCAAGCTTTTATTTATTTGTGTTGATGCATTTCTTAATTGATTTATACGACGCCTGCAAAGAATAGATAATGTACATAAAATAATATACATAAGGATGTTATTCTTATACGTCACCATACCATTAGTTGTTAAGAAATCTATATATTTTTTTTATTGCTAATGATGGCAAACGAGAAAGCAGCACATCTGATGGTAAGTATCACTGCCGCCCATGGACCTTTGTTAAACCTTTGGCCCCATGGAGCAAGGGTATAACTAGGCTACTGTCTACCAATATAAACCCCAAACCCACCTAACTGGGCTTCCGGCTCTCTCGCTCACCGAACGAAGCGCAATAGCACATTGCCATTACTCATACGTTGATCTTCTGCGAGAGTGTGGTAATACCCCGGACGGACCGGCCCGCGGCTGCAGACAGAGAACTGTTAACAACATGGTCCTACCACTATTAAAATCTGATGATTAACTTTTTTATGAATTTCGATAGCTGACGAACGACGTGTAGGGACATTCCCTTAGGTGGAGTGATGGCGATACGGCGACTGGCACCGGGCCTCGTCCTGGTCCTGGGGGACTTCAACGCCAAAGCCACAGCGTGGGGGTCCCCGATGACGGACGATCGCGGGCGGGCGATCGTGGAGTGGGCGGCGTCACTGGGCCTCTGTGTCCTAAACAGAGGCTCAGTGAACACGTGTGTGCGACAGCAGGGTGGGTCGATAGTGGACTTGTCGTTCGCTAGCCCCGCTGTCGCACCACGAGTGAGGAACTGGCGTGTCCTGGAGGAGGCGGAGACCCTGTCGGATCACCGTTACATCCGGATGGAGGTCTCCCCTCTCCGGGACCCCAGCAGGGGTCACAGGGCGGACCGAGCTCCCGCATTTCCGCGGTGGGCTGTGGGGCGGCTGGATAGGGACCTACTGGCGGAGGCGGCCATCGTGAACACGTGGCTGTCCTCACCACCCCTAGCGGACGGAGTGGACGTTGAGGCTGTCCGCATCCGCAGTGCGTTAACGCAGGTCTGCGATGCGGCCATGCCCAGGGTGCGGCGTCTACCTCCGAGGCAGGGGGTCTACTGGTGGTCCCCAAGACTGGCGGACCTTCGTGCGGCGTGCATTAGTGCCCGAAGGTCCTACACCCGCAGTCGGCGGCGTCGCCGCGATGTTGAGCGGGAGGGCCAGCTGTACGAGGCGTACCGCAGTGCGCGTACCGCCTTTCGGCTGGCCATCCGGTCCGCCAAGGACGCGAGTTGGCAGGAGATGCTGGACGGTCTTGACCGTGACCCCTGGGGTCGCCCGTATCGCGCGTCGCTGAATAAGCTTCGCGCGCAGGGCCCCCCCCTCACCGAGACCCTCCAGCCCGACCTCCTTCGTAGAGTGGTCGAGGAGCTGTTCCCGCGGCAGTCGGAGCACACGCCCCCGGTCATGGCTTCGCCAGATCACGACCGGGAGGCCGTCGAGAGTGTTCCGCCCGTGACGGCGTCGGAAGTGGGGGCAGCCGTGGTGAAGATTCGTTCCGCCACCACGGCCCCCGGCCCGGACGGAATCCCAGTCCGGGTGTTGACGTTGCTCCTCGAGCATCTCGAACCTCGCCTCAGGCGACTGTTCAACGCCTGTCTGACGTCTGGACAGTTCCCTGAGTGCTGGAAGGAAGGGAGGTTGGTTCTCCTGCCAAAGCCGGGACGGCCCCCGGATTCGCCGTCGGCCTACAGGCCCATTGTGCTTCTGGACGATGTGGGTAAGCTGCTGGAGCGTGTCCTCGCTGCCCGCATCGTCCAGCACCTGGAAGAGGTGGGGCCCGATCTGTCGGACGCTCAATTTGGGTTTCGAAGGGGGCGTTCGACCATCGGGGCCCTGCTACGCCTGAGGCAGACGGCCGCGGAGGCTGTCGCCGGCAAAGGAGTGCTGTTGGCGGTGTCGTTGGACATCGCCAACGCCTTCAATAGTCTGCCATTCAGCTGCATCAGGGAGGCGCTCCGGTTCCACGGAGTGCCCCTGTACCTCAGGCGGCTGGTGGCAGACTATTTGGAGGGGCGCAGTGTTCTCTACGCGAGCCCCGCAGGGGACATTGTGCGGACGCCCATGTCGTGCGGTGTTCCGCAGGGGTCGGTTCTGGGGCCGACTCTGTGGGACATCGGTTACGACTGGGCGTTGAGAGGGAGTCTCCCCCCCGGGCTGAGCGTTATTTGCTATGCTGACGACACGCTCGTCACAGCCCGGGGCAGGACATTCGAAGAGGCGGCGAGCCTGGCCACTCTCGGCACCGAGGAGATGGTCAGGCGAATCGAGGCGCTGGGGCTCAGGGTGGCCCTAAACAAGACGGAGGCCCTTTTATTCCATGGCCCCATGTGAGGCTGCCCATCGGCGCCTCGTTAGTCGTCAACTCCATCCACATCAGTATCCAGGCCCATATGAGGTACTTGGGTCTGGTGCTCGACGGGCGATGGTGGTTCCGGGAGCATTTTCGTCAAATTGCTCCCCGGCTGGTCGGCGCGGCGTCCGCCCTTTCTCGGCTCATGCCGAACGTGGGCGGACCCAGTTTTCAGGGCCGACGGCTGTATGCGGGGGTGATCCGCTCAATGGCCATGTACGGCGCACCCGTGTGGGCGAGGGCTCTGAACGCCCAACTCAGGGCGGTTCTGTGGAGGCCACAGAGAGTCATGGCGGTCAGAGCCATTCGCGGGTACCGCACGGTGTCGACAGAGGCGGCGTGCCTACTGGCCGGGACACCCCCGTGGGACCTAGAGGCGGAGATGCTCTCCGACCTCTACCGGCGGGTTACCTCAATGCGCGAAGAGGGTGGCTCCCCATCGTTCAACGAGATAGCCACCTGGCGCGAGGACGCCCGCCGAGAAGTCATCGCCCGTTGGGCTACGCGGCTGGAGAGGCCTAGATACGGTGTTATTACCGTTGAGGCCCTCCGGCCCGTACTGATGGAGTGGATGGGGCGGCGGCACGGAGTCCTCTCTTTCCGGTTGGTGCAGGTCTTGTCGGGGCATGGTTGCTTCGGCAAGTACCTGCACACGGTCGTGCGGAGGGAGTGGACTCCGTCCTGCCACCATTGCAGTAGCGACGAGGACACGGCGCAACATACGCTCGAGGTATGTTCGGGCTGGGACGGGCAGCGCCGTGACCTCGTCGCTGTCATCGGTGCCGACCTGACGCTGCCGGCTGTTGCGCGAGCGATGGTCGACAGCGTCAGGAATTGGGACGCGGTCGCCGCCTTCTGCGAGGCTGTCATCTCGCAGAAGGAGGCGGCGGAACGGGCCCGGGAGGATTCCCGTGACCCGGACCGCCGCCCGCGGCCGGGACGGCGCAGGCGCGAGTACCTGCGCCTGATGCCGCCCTAATCGAGGCTTCGGGTGATCGGACCGGGGAATTGTCCGGTTACCCGACGCGAGGCCACCGCGTGAGGACGACGCCTCGACGGCGAAAGCTGTCGGGGCGTCGACAGGAGAGGAGCCCAAGAGGGCATACCGCCGAGCGGGCCACCGAAGACAAAGATCGGGTACCGGTGGCCCGCTCGTACGGCGAAGAAGAGGTGCTTGCAGGGTGGGTCAATGGGGTTGCGCGCCGCCTCTTCCGTCACCCCGGACCGATTTGGCGGGGTGCGACGTCCATAGCCCACCGCAAAAAAAAAAAAAAAAAAAAAAAGGTGGAGTGATGGCATTTCAAAAGTAGCAGGGAGCCATTGGATACAATTAGTAGCATTCTCGTGGGGAGGCTTATGTCCAATAAACGTTTTTGTTTTTATTATACAAATGTATTAAATTTTTGTTGTCCCAGTATATTCAATTTTTGTTTTCCCTGTGTTACCACGTCTTCAATGACTATGAACGCTGAAAACTATATGAAATGTCGAGAAAGTAAAAATATATAAAACCAATAAATTCCGTAAAAGTAAATGTATTTTTTACAATTTTTACATTTTCTTATAAAATCTTGTGATGCCAACCCTACGTGCATCCGGCACTTATTCCGCGTCGCCTCTCACAATACACTGTATGTTATAATTTTTGTCTACCCTCAAATATATCAGAACAAAAGCGCCTAATGAATGTATTGCTGAATTCGCGAAACCATTATTAAGCATTGTTGCAGTCTCGAAGGGTGGGTGGTGTTTCTGTTAGCTGATACATATTTCTATTTTAAAGAGTTTTTTTTTGGCTAATTGTTAACCTACCTATCCAATTTTTCTAATTTTTAACTATTTTCAATAACCTTCCCCAATGGGTATGGAATATATTTATAAACCACTATTTTGGAATATTAGAATTAAATTAACAAGCGAGATTAAGACTGCTAAGACAAGCTTTTATTTATAAATTATCAGTTCGTTTAAAGTAATGTTTCGTAAATATGTCAAATCGACCTTTAATAGTGCCATGATCACATTATTAATGGTTTCTCTTAGGCATTTTGGTGAAAAAGAAACAGTTTGTCCGCATCACATTACATAAAATGCCACCAAAATTAATTAATAAAATATTAAATATAATAGAACACCATGATGCTTTCCACGTTCCTGCTAGAACCTCAACAGCCACTTATAATCTCAACTACCACAGATAATAAAAACCATACGCAAGTATTGGATTAGCAGAAGCAATAAGTAGAAAATGTAGTATTTTTAATGACTGATTACTAAAATACTGAATATCGCCCGTAGTGCATAATGAATTTCTTAATTTTATAGAATAATGCAAATATTTACCAGGCATAATATATTTCTACCAAAATCAAGGAAATTTGTACGGCGATAAGTAATAACATTGTAATGGCGATAAAGAAATACAAACCAGCAAGTTATTGAGGCTTACACCGCTCCTTCTACTACCCCGGACGTTTTGGAAGGGATGTGATATAACCATAGCCCGGCAAAGGCAAAGTGTAGAAATCCTTTATTCAATTCAAAATTTTTTTAGAAGTTTATATAAAAATATGCCACAACTTTGTTTACAGACTTTGAATTGTAACAACGTATGTTTAAAACAAAAGAATTGTTACGAGTGTGTTATCATTAACTTCCCCCTCGTGGTGGGAAGAAAGGGAGAACATTTCCTTTCTTTCCTCAAATTCTATACAAAAGTTTGAGTAAGAGTAATACACGTCTTGTTGTCTCGAGTTATAGTGTTACCATGCTCCTTGTAAAATCTGGATAAAATAAAAAATCATTTTATTATACGCCAAATAATATCACAAAATTATCTAAGATTGATTATTTTCTAGGCTGTTTTGTTCAGTTCATCAATTGAACTACACTGCTGATTGAAATATCATAACTCAATTAAATACACAGTTTTGCACTCAGAAGTTTTACGAAAACTATAACTGTATTACGCAAGAGTTGTATGCAAAAGCGATAATGCCTGCATTGTACAGAAAGTATAATGTGTTAGTTTAATTATAAGTGTAATATGATACTTTTTAAAACATTCTATTATACTACATCCATTACATTTCTTACATCTATCTTCCTCAACTCATCATAATCCTGCTCTTATTCCAATTACCTAGGGTCGACGCCATATGTACTCGTACATATTGTAATAGTTATTGGCCGTAGTTTCATGACCGGCCACCTGTCTGACATCGACGTCAACCTTCCTTGGGAATGTATTTGTTTAACAAAGGTCATCAGGTGGATTTGGTCCATATAAAGCTAAGCTAAAGCAGGTCAATATAAAGCTCTTAATAGCTCTCTTCGTAGCACCTATCTGTTCATCTTCATCAACTAATAAGAGTTAAATAGAATACCTTAATATTGTAATAAGAGATTTTAGTTATTCTCCTCCATACACTCCTAATATATTTGTATGATAAATGTTTACCAAATTATTGTATGCATATTGGTGAAGCAATCTGTGTGCTAGCGGTTACAAATACTACTAACCCTCACTTTGCTCGTGAATGTCATAAAAGACGACTAAGAGCCATATAACGACCTGGACCAACTCCATTTGATGCCGTTTAGTTAACAATTACATTCCCAAGGAGGGTTGACGTCTGGCAGGCGGCCGGTCATAAAACTATTGCCAATAACTTTTACAATATGTACTATGAAAGAAGAGTACATATTGTATCGAACCCAAGTAATTGGGAAAAGAGTAGAAGAATGATGATGATGATTGGTGAAGTTTTTTTTAAAAGAATTGACATTGAAGCTATATGTGGTCAAAAAATGAGATGCAACGTTTTTCTACTGAACGACTATGCCAAACCTAGCTGAAGCTGAATGTAATGATAGCGATTTTAAATTTATCAGAATATCGATACGAACATATCGCTATTAAATTTGAAATCGTGCTTAACTTTAAATCTATTATTGAATAATATATTTTCCAAGAGGCTTTATAATACAGTTTGAAAAAAAAATCTACTGTTAGATGATGATGATGATACTGTATGATGAATCATTTTATTATATTCTTATTTAAGATATACTTAAATAAGAATATAAAAAAATGATTATAAATAAAAATTAATAAAATAAACTACTTCTAAAAGGTAACCTAATAAATACGAATTATATTTCATGTTATATTTTTCTCGTTTTAATAATGGCTCGTTTAAATATACTTATAACAATAAAATTATTGCCACCCTATTCTCAAGTATGAAGCCAATTGTTCTCAAGATTGGTTTAAATCTCGTGTGATCTTAATTAATGAATACGAACGAATGACTAAGCTGATTCTGTTAATTTATTTATTAAGTAAGGGAGACATACAATGTGTTGCCAATGTGGTGAGTTCGTGTGGAATTAAGTATAATTTTGTTAAGACACTGTCTGTCTTGAATCGTTTTTAATATGATTTGTATATTTAATGTATTTATTTTTATAAATAAATGTTTTACTTTAATTGCGAATTTACAAAAGTATTGTATTGTATACATGTGTTACGAGGAATAAAAAAAAATGAAATTTTTTTTCGAGTTTCAATTTTATTTTTACTTACCCGAATTTTCGAATATTTTTCCTCAGTCATAGTCATGCGAGGATTTTATTATATTAAAGATATTCTAGCTATGTGTTATAAGAACTAGAGAAGTCCACCGAGAGCAAAGACCGAGTTTTGGTGGCCCGCTCGCCCCACATTGCAGGCCGGGTCTTTGGGTCCCGCGCCGCTTCTTCTGTCGCCCCGGATGCGGGGTGTGACCATTATATAGCACGCCGCGAAAAAAAAACCGCTATATGTTATGGAATGCCTTCTATAAAATATATTTCTTATGTTCTGGTTTTACTACAACTCAAAGGAACTAAAAAAGAACTTGCAAACTCTATTGGCATTTATTACTTAGTGACTTTTATTAATAAATGCATCATCAACGTTCATTTTTAAGTTATTAAGATAGACGGGGCTAGAGCTGCACACCATCACGACTCTTACAGATATGTAAGAGTTATGATGGTGTGCAGTCCTAGATTTTTAATACTCCTGAGCTATCTAAACAGTTTAGATTATCCGTGTGGTGACGGATAGACATGTGTAAGTAATGCGAGTGATGCATCACACGTAATATTACCCGACCGAGTACTGTCATATTACACATTGCGCGACTAAACATGACATGACATTAAACATCACACATCACATTAAACATGACGCCGAACATTCATGTACTGTTCTGTATTTCTGCAATGTTCGGTAATTTGGTAATGGTTATCTATCTCTCAAACGCGCCATGTGTCTTTTCGGGAGAGTGAGAGTGATAGAACGACTGGACCGCGCTGCGCCTGCGGTCGATAAATATTTATTTTGAGCTCTATTTTTAGAACATTAAGGCTTATATTAAATGAAATGTCATGTGTGATGTTTAAAGTGATGGTAAAATGTAATATTACTCGGCACGAAATGTAATGCCATATAACATCACTTCGCGAAGTACTGTTTCGCGCATGTCTAGTGACGGAGTAAGAATACAATTCACCACCCCCTATCTTACCCGTGGGTGATCCTAAGAGACGACTAAGTGATATAAAACGCATATAACATCTATAAGCAAGAGAATGGAAACTCGAAACGAAACCCTATACCAACACGTCTGACCAGCGCGGTATTTATTTATTATTATAAAGAAATCGATCAATCGATCGCAATCGCAGAAAATTATCTCATAGACGACGCTTGTCAAACAAATTAGAAATTATTTCCAAAAGATGATAGATTAAAGGAAAATATGTTTTAATTTAGATTTTAATCTAACTTAAAAAAAACTCATTTTTGAAATAGAAAACGTTAAGTTTGAAATTAAGTTTTTCATAATAATTGTAATTAAAAAGTTCTATGTTACTATATATTTTATTACTTACGAGTTTTCTATATTACGACTATGTTGCGAACTCAATTCACCCATCATCAAATAACGCTAGTATTAGAGACTTTGACATGAATTTATATGCCCCATAATAGATGGATCTAAAGACAACCTGACTAAATGTAGGTAGTACTGTAAACCACAGCGGCAAGGTGTACCATTGCAGACTAGTTAGGATAAAAATAATAATTGCGTGAGAAAATAAATAAAAATAAAATAAAAAAAGTGTGGTGATGGAGTAAGAATACAATTCACCACCCCCTATCTTACTCGTGGGTGATCGGAAGAGACGACTAAAGGATATAAAAAGCATATAACATCTATAAACAAGAGAATGAAAACTCGAAAAGAAACCCTATACCAACACGTCTGATCAGCGTGGTATAGGTGGTTATGGAGGCTTGAGCCCAACATATATGAGCTGAGATAAAAATAAATTTCTTTTATACCGTAAACCTGTTTTAAATATTAACACATGTCTGTAAATCAATCTATAATATTGAAAATACAAGATAAATATATTGACAGAAGAATAAACCGCTTTAGAATACACAATATTGCACATTTTCTAATCAACTTACTTCACATACAATTATTACAATAAAAGCAATCGTGAAATGAAATAACCAAACCTATTAACGAACAATAGTCCTCACAAAATCGAATCGCTGTATAAATATGCTTACTTATGAATATTATCATGCCCTCGCAAATTGGCGTCTTAAGGCCAAGTGAACTGGTACGATAAAACCTTCATTGAACATTAATGCTTTCTAGTTAACATATGAATATTTCAAATGTACCCCGATGCACCGATAATGTGAACGAATATTTACCGAATGTAACGTTGGCAAAATAACTTACATGGCATTTTATACAACAAAAAAAGTAATTTAACCATCATTCATTTATTTATTTGTCAGCTAATAGATAGCCATTGCTGCATATAGGTTCTCTTCATAGGAAAGACTAGTCTCACAATCGCTACGCTTGACATTTTTACAAAGCATGTATTTCTATAACGAAAAAAAATGTACTAGAGATGTATTTTTTTTACCTGCGCCTGATGCGGCCCTAGCTGAGGCATCGGGTAATCGGACCGGGGGCTAGTCCGCTTTAGGACGCGTGAGGACTGACTCGAGAGGAACCCGCGAGGGTAAACCGTCGGGCGGGCCACCGAAGACAAAGATCGGGTACCGGTGGCCCGCTCGCGCGGTGAAGAAAGGCGCTTTGCAGGGTGGGTCTATGGGGTCGCGCGCCGCCTCTTCCATCGCCCCGGACCGATTTGGCGGGGCGTGATCACCTCCATAGTCCACCGCAAAAAAAGAAAATGTATTTTTGAGCTTATTTAAAAGTAAAAAAATGTCAAATTATATACGATATTACACTATTTCTGTGAATACGTCTGTCTGTTTTCTATCTCGCTCTTCGATTCGATTCTACAAATACTATAGTAATAAATAATATCATACTTATAAGTAATTATCAATTCCAAGTATGGTATTGTTCATTATTTTATAATATGAATGCACATATGGCGTATATAACGATCTCAATTCGATCTAAATAACGACTTCAATTCCCACGAAGGACACTTCTTTGTGCGATCCAGAAATGATCCTTCTGAATCTAGGTATTATTGTTTATTAATTCTATGTTTGGAAAGTTTTTCTCATCATTCTTTAGTGCGGCGTTTTTTTTAAAGAGAAAAAAATACCTAATGACATACCTAATATAATGACATTAGGTATTTATATGAAGCGGGTTGGTAACGAATATCATGGAATCGGTACTAGTGATTGCTCCTATTGCGGTAGCGATGAAATACGTTGGGTTATTGGGCGATAAGTCCCCCCCAGACGGAACAGATGTAGCGTAGCGCCCAGACCATAGCCTGCCAAAAAATCATTTTATGTTTTTTTAAAGCGAATCAGTTTTTCTGCTGTCTATACCGTTCACAGACTGCATGTCCCCTACGATAAGCTGGGCACACATTATACCGTCTTAGATCTCGAGTACAGTCAGTGAACCGTCCTCTTAAAAGGTCACTTCGACTAGCGGTTCCGGTGAATGAAATGCTAATGAATTTTCAACTGAAACTTACTTTGGTTTATTCGTATATGCTAGTTTATTAAATTAAAAATAAAACTTATTTGTAGATCTGCAATATGTTGTACATGCATGTAACTGAACTTCTCTTAAACGGCTGGACTGATTGTGATGAAATTTTTTTCTTATTTAGGTGGATGAGGTATGGTTTAAATTGACTAATTGGATGGATCCAGTAGGTAACGTTGCGATCGTTTATAGTATTATTATTTTTATTTCCTTTTATTTGTCCAGAACAGCGTCTGTTAGGTCAGTTATTCTCTTTATATATTTTCTTACACTTGAAATCATTTTTAGAGATTTTTTGAATTAATTTCGAATGGTTCAATTCATCATCAACACAACCCATACATGTCCCACTGTTGGGCTTGGGCCTCCTCCGTAATGGAAGAAAAATATCCTACTATATCACGCTGGTCAGACGTATTGCTATAGGGTTTTGTTCTTAGTTTTCCTTCTCTTGCATTTTTATATGCGTTTTATATCCCTTAGTCGTCTCTTATGTTCACCCACTGTTGGTGAATTGTATTCTTACTCCGTCACCACACGAAATAATTCATTATGCGGTTCAATTCATTATGCTGTAATTTAATATTGATCCGTGGTTCTGGACTGCTGCCTTTCTCATAGTAAAACATTCGAGTTTTTTAATGGTTTATTAATCAATTTTGTTTCATGTCCGCTTGGCATAGGAAGGAAGTGGCATTTTCTAAGTTTTATCGCTTTTGTTTTCTAATAAAATGTGTTGCACGTCCCAAAACAATTAAAACCGTTGCTTAAGAATTTTTGTTGGTCAAATCTTAGTGTAGTTTATGGAGACTATTGTGGGTTTTGGTTTAAAGGAGTTATATTGGTGGGATTGTGTGGTGGGATTAGAATATGGGTGAAACATATATGTAACATAACCAAATGTGGCAATTATGACACTCGCTTGAGCAGGTCCATATCCAACGTTGTATCACAATAGGTCTCTTCAATATATTGCAATGTACAATTGCAATGACTGCTGTGACTTTATTGATATTTCATATGATCGTAATTACTTAATGTTTATTAAATTACAATCTATTCTGAGCAATTTAAACGATGGCCTGAAGTTAGTTATGAGTTAATTAAGGCAAGAAACATGCTTTTAGTGAATTATGTGACATATAGTGACAATATACTACCTTCTTAATAGCTCTTCTCCTAAAATTATACTCTTTTTTTTAAACACCATCATCAGCTGCCTGCCCTCATCCCATGCTAAGTGGAGTCGGCACAACAGGTTCTTGCCTTCCACAATCTTTCGTTATCAGTCGTTATCATGCACTTTGTTTATTCTCAAGACAATTTTGTGAAGAAATATGGCTACTGGTTTTATGACCGGCCGCCTGCCTGACGTCAACTCTCCTCAGGAATTCTCGTTGATAGTGAAGGGATAAGGGTATGGTGAAGGTATATGAGGTAAAAGTAGGTTACGGATACTACTGTCATGGGATATAGGATAGGGTGGTATGACAGCAGTAGCTGGAGTAGACCGGGATTGCGTGTGACCCCAATCAGTTGACGGACAGATAACTGGTAATAACACCCTTTTTAAACACCACCCACTAATGAAATAATCCTTGTATTGCGGGGGACTTTACAAACATATAATTAACGGAGACAAATTACATTCAGACTCAGAGCAACAGTTTGTTGAGCGCACAAGATCCAATCAAACTTTCGGCACTGGCATGGAAGATCGGTATCTTAACCACTACGTTATCTATCCAGACGCATAAGGCAGATTTGCCAATGTTAGTGGCGAGCTTCCTCCAAATAACTTACTATAATATGCTGTCCAAGGTTAGCACAAGACTTGTTGCATATTTTCTGCAGCAAGGATATCTACTTAATGGCTTTCCACCAAATTACTGAAATTTAGAATTTAATATGCTTGATTATTTTAAAAAAAAACCGATTACGAGCAAAAAATGATTGTCACAAGTGGGATTCGAACCCACACCTAATGGAAATCCATTCCAATCGTGCTGCCACTTACATCACCGTGAACTATTGTAAGACATTCAATTCTCGCGTCGTAATATATTTTCGTCTTTTAAGAAGATGTTTTCACCATATGAAGTCAATTTAATCGTGAACTCCCAGCATAAGAAAGTATTTGAACGCTAACGCCACTTCTCCGTTCTCCGTCTAGTGATGAAGTAAGAATTTACCACCCCCTATTTTGTTCTTGGGTGCCGTAAGAGACGATTAAGGGGTATAATAATATGTATATAACATATATGTAAGAGAAAAATATCTCGATAGATATACAATGCGAAAGTGGAAGGATGTAGGTACCGAGGGAGACCGAGACTAACCTACCTAGACCAGATCGGTCATGTACTGAAGGAAGGTGGAGTCAAGAGTCTCCGAAACCGGCGAGCGTGTATGAAGAGAATTATGAATGTTGAGGAAGCGAGTGAAGTATGCAGAGATAGAGTTCTCTGGCACTCTGTTCTCTCTGCCTATTTTTACATACATACATACATATCATCACGCCATATCCCTGCAAGGGATATGGCGTGATGATATGTATGTATGTATGTAAAAATATCTCGAAGTAAAACCCTATGCTAACCCGTCTAACCAGCGTATTGTAGTAGATCACACGTATTTGAGCCGAGATGATAAAGATGATGAGTACTGCTCTGAATTCTGTGATTATCCATTAGTGATAGAGTGACACTTCAGTCAGGTTTCTTTTGTCAGAATAAAAGCAATTTATAATGACGTTTCATTTGAAAATCCAAAACCTGAAGCGTAAACCCTCTTTTTTGCGAAAGGCAACCCTTTATACCCTTTCGCCGAGCGGACAGAAGGGTAATGCGAGACTTTTTTTTAATTTCTACTGGTGGCAAACGAGCAAGCAGTACACCTCACGGTAAGTGTTACTGCCGCCCATGGACCGGTGGTTGCCTACCAATAAAATCCCAAACCTACGCAGAAAGTTTAACAGCCTGTTCTCTCGTTCACCAGCCCTCAGCTTAGCTCGCTAGCACAAGTAGAAGCTCAGACGTCGATTTTCTGCGAGAATGTGGTATTACCCCGGTCGGACTGGCACCCCCACTGTAGACAGAAAACTATCAAGAGTGTGGTCCTACCACCATTACCGGGTGACAAGTCAGTTCCTTTTTTAATTTTTTTTTTATTGCTTTTGGTGGCGAACAAGCAAGCAGCATACCTGATGGTAAGTGTTATTGCAGCCCATGGACCTTGCAATACCAGGAGCAGCAGCCTTGCAACACCAGGGATATTGCAAGGCCGCTGTCTACCAATACAAACCCCAAACCCACCGTAATGGGCTTCCGGCTCTTTCGCTCACCAAAAGAAGCACAACAGCAAATTGCCATTGCTCAGACGCCGATATTTTGCAAGAGTGTGGTACTACCCCGGACGGACCGGCCGCGGCTGAAGACAGAAAACTGTAAAACAACGTGTTCCTACCACTAATAAATCCATAGGTAGGCTATTGTCAGAGGAGAGGGTTATAGATACATACATACATACATATCATCACGCCATATCCCTTGCAGGGTAGGCAGAGAGAACAGAGTGCCAGAGAACTCTATCTCTGCATACTTCACTCGCTTCCTCAACATTCATAATTCTTTTCATACACGCTCGCCGGTTTCGGAGACTCTTGACTCCACCTTCCTTCAGTACATGACCGATCTGGTATAGGTAGGTTAGTCTCGGTCTCCCTCGGTACCTACATCCTTCCATTTTCGCATTATATATCTTCTTAACCAGACGTTCGTTCGGCATTCTTTCCACATGTCCGAACCATCGGAGCATTCCCTTTGGCATCTTTACACCAATACTCTCTTTTATACCTACTCGCTCTCTTACGTCGTCGTTACGAATGCGGTCGATCAGCCGAGAGGGTTATAGTCATTATATTCTAAGCTAACAGCTCCATTTTAATTTGGAGGACCTCACCCTTCTTCTATAAGAAGCACGTTTGAAACACGTACACGCCACCATCTAGACGTAAACCCCAACTTATAGGTTTGTAGCGACCTAGTTGTATATCAGAGGTCCATGATAAATGATTACTTCCATCAACTAGGGTGCTTACGTATCTACTGTCAAAGAAAATAAAAGAAAGATCACACCAGAGCGTGGAAGCGGTTCATCGGTCTTCAAAATAATACTAACTTTATATTATTCTATTAAGACAATAACTTTAAGAATATTTTATAGATTAAGATAAGTGAAATAACCAGTATGCAGACACAACTCTAACAGATCTAATGAGACAGACAGAAATCACACATCCTGCGGGATTTCTCCCGTCGGGATGGAGGTCTTTATACCTCACGATACGATCTGTTGTTTTAATTATTCTTGACTAATAGAAGACCTTTTTTTTTGCGGTGGACTATGGACGTGGTCGCGCTCCGCCAAATTGGCCCGGGGTGACGGAAGAGGCGGCGCGCAACCCCATAGACCCACCCTGCAAACACCTCTCTTCGCCGTACGAGCGGGCTACCGGTACCCGATCTTTGTCATCGGTGACTAATAGAAGACCTATAGCGTAGTATAATAGTAGGACAGTTGTCTTCCCATTATGAGAGACTCAAGGCCAGTAAGAGGACGTATATGAGTGAGATGATGATGATAACAGTCATATTTAAAAATACGAGACCATGTTTGATTAAAAATAGGTATTTTTGGCTAGTTATTTATTCTGGCATTTCACATGCTAGGCGATACATACATATAGATGGGAACAACGTTTAAACATTTTTTTGGTAGATAGCATAATTATGAAAGGTTTCTCGCAGAGACGAGAATGCGAATGACAATTTGGTTATTATACGTAACTTTCCATTAATTTCAATAGATATTGGTTCTCGTTCCACGTGTAATAATAATTTTGCACAAATTTGTTTCTTAGTAAAAATGTTTTAATAAATATTAAAAAAAAACTTATTACATTTGATTTTCACTGTATCAATTTTGTCGACATTTCACAGAGTCCATGGTAATATGAGAAATAATATATTAGACGTTCAAATGTAATCGTTATTAAGAAAAAAAAGTCTATCTACTGTAATTCTTGCTGAAGCAGCGTGTGACCGGACTGGGGATTAGTTTGGCCTGGACGATGCCCTGACGTTGATACTTGACTCGAGATGCTGGGGCGTGGATTCTAGAGGATACCCGCTAGAGTAAACCGTTGGGCAGATCACCGAAGACAAAAGCCGGTTTCAGGTGGCCCATTCGTGGCTATAGGTTCATGTAGGGCGGATTGTCCATAGTGCAGGGTATTTGCATTAGAAAAAAAATCTGGCCAGTGTATCTTTAAGGCGGCTTTTAAGACAACCCTAGTAATATTAACGTTGATAATAGCCCTAATGATCACCATTCATCCATTATTAGCATACCCCTAAGAACAGATAATATTAAAATCACCATGTCTGGCGGATTGGCAAATGATGATATAAATTTTCCAGGAGAGTACTTCTGCCTATTCTCCCGCTCATTTCTCAGCCAGTTTTATAACTCCTCAATAATATAAGGGGATGTATTGATGTTATATTGACTCTCACCACATTAAGATACGGTACAATATATTACAAACAATCAATTTATTTCAATCGTATAAAGAACAAATGTGGTCAAAAAATTACATCCAGCAATCTACTGAGTTGAGCTGTGTGGTGTTGGCTACGAATACTACCAACCATTGCATTGATTGTGGGTGTCGTAAAAGACGAATAAAAGCTTTATATCGATCTGGGACTAATTTCATCTGATTCCGTCTAGTAAATAATAAAATTTCCAAGAAAGGCACGTCAAGGCGACTGGTCATAAACTTATTGCCAAAACTTTTACAATATATGCGATGAAAGAGAGTACATATTGCGTCGAAACTAAGTAATTATTTTAATAACTTTAATTGTGGTAAGAACACGCTGTAGACAATTTTATGTCACAGCCGCGAGCCGGTCCGTCCCCATTTTTAATGGTAGGCAGCCTAGCTGGTATTGCCTGGTATTGCAAAGTTCCATGGGCAGCAGTAACACTTACCCTCAGATGTGTTCGTTTGCTACCATAAGCAATAAAAAAAAAATAGAATGAAATAAGATAATGAATTTATTTAATATCGTAATATATAAAAAATAAATATTTCACCGCGTCATTTCATACCATTACGTTTAATTTCTCATAGCGTATGTCTCGGTGAATTTTTATCTGAAGACTTTATTAGATTTTATTCAGTCTGTGGATTTATTCATCTGTCTACGTACTTGTGGGTTGGTGTAATATTGATTTAAAGGTCCTTGGCTGTGTAATATATTTGAGTTTTGGGATTAATTTTATGAAATAAGTATATTTTTTCTTTGGGTTATTATGAGAAATGGAAATTTAAAAATATCTATTTACTAATATAAAGCACGCATTTGTATGGTTTCCTCAATGCAAGGGAGTGCTGTTGGCGGTGTCACTGGACATCGCCAACGCATTCAATAGTCTGCCATTCAACTGCATCAGGGAGGCGCTCCGGTTCCATGGAGTGCCCCTCTACCTCAGGCGGCTGGTGGCAGACTATTTGGAGGGGCGCAGTATCCTCTGCGCGGGTCCCGCAGGGGACATTGTGCGGACGCCCATGTCGTGCGGTGTTCCACAGGGTCGGTTCTGGGGCCGACTCTGTGGGACATCGGGTACGACTGGGCGTTGAGAGGGAGTCTCCCCCCCGGGCTGAGCTTGGTATGCTATGCTGACGACACGCTCGTCACAGCCCGGGGCAGGACACTCGAAGAGGCGGCGAGCCTGGCCACTCTCGGCACCGAGGAGATGGTCAGGCGAATCGAGGCGCTGGGGCTTAGGGTGGCCTTAAATAAGACGGAGGCCCTACTATTCCATGGGCCACGCGTAAGGCTGCCAACCGGCGCCTCGTTAGTCGTCAACTCCATCCAGATCAACATCCAGGCCCATATGAAGTACTTGGGTCTGGTGCTCGACGGGCGATGGTGGTTCCGGGAGCATTTCCGACAGATTGCTCCCCGGCTGGTCGGCGCGGCGTCCGCCCTTTCTCGGCTCATGCCGAATGTGGGCGGACCTAGTTTCGAGGGCCGACGGCTGTATGCGGGGGTCATCTGCTCGATGGCCATGTACGGCGCACCCGTGTGGGCGAGGGCTCTGAACGCCCAACTCAGGGCGGTTCTGTGGAGGCCACAGAGAGCCATGGCGGTCAGAGCCATTCGCGGGTACCGCACGGTGTCGACAGAGGCGGCGTGCCTATTGGCCGGGACGCCCCCGTGGGACCTAGAGGCGGAGATGCTCTCCGACCTCTACCGGCGGGTTACCTCAGTGCGCGAGGAGGGTGGCTCCCCATCGTTGAGCGAGATAGCCACCTGGCGCGAGGACGCCTGCCGAGGCGTCATCGCCCGTTGGGTTACGCGGCTGGAGAGGCCTGACAGTAGTGACAAGGACACGGCGCAACATACGCTCGAGGAATGCTCGGGCTGGGACGGGCAGCGCCGCGACCTCGTCGCTGTTATCGGTGCCGACCTGGCACTGCCGGCTGTCGCGAGGGCGATGGTCGACAGCGTCAGGAATTGGAACGCGGTCGCCGCCTTCTGCGAGGCTGTCATCTCACGGAAGGAGGCGGCGGAACGAGTTAGGGAGGACTCCCGCGACCCGGGCCGCCGCCAGCGGCCGGGGCGGCGCAGGCGCGAATACCTGCGCCTGATGCCGCCCTAACCCAGGCCTCGGGTGATCGGACCGGGGAATTGTCCGGTCACCCGACGCGAGGCCACCGCGTGAGGGCGACGCCCCGACGGCGAAATCTGTCGGGGCGTCGACGAGAGGAACCCGCGAGGGTAAACCGCCGAGCGGACCACCGAAGACAAAGATCGGGTACCGGTGGTCCGCTCGCACGGCGAAGAGAGAGGATTTTACGGTGGGTCTATGGGGTCACGCGCCGCCTTCTCCGTCACCCCGGACCGATTTGGCGGGGCGAGACGCACCCATAGCCCACCAATAAAAATAAAAAAAAAAATGGTTTCCTCAATAAATTTTATTAAAATCTATCATACGAATTGCTTAATGAATAATAGCATTATAGAATTTTTTTTAGTAGTAAGACCAAGCTGTTGACAGTTTTCTGTCTCGTTTACCACCTAAAACAAAAAAAAAATGCATGCTCAAACACTCTTCTCCTTTTATATAACGGAGAATAAGTTGCACGGGTGAACTAATAAAGTGATAATAATCATTTTCACTCTGATATTGAAGTAAAAAACCTAGACCCACGTATTACGTATCAAGTCAAATTGACGTTATGAATTGACGTGGTGCATCGTGTGTAAGTTTACACATAACATTTCGAGCTACTATTGACACCTTCGCAACTCTAAAACTATTTAAAATAAACATATTCAATTTGGTTAATATATAGACTCCCTAGACAAAGATGTATCTAAAATTCTATTAATACAGGTTAAATAGTAGACAGATTTTGACGTACAAAAATATACTTCTGGGTTGTTTACAGAACTACACTAATTAAGATCTGCATAATTATTAGAATATTAAACTTGGCCCCAGTTTTCACAAATTTGTTTTTGGTGAAACACAAAATTTAGCTATAAAGATAAATTAAAAATCAAAGTATATATTTTGTGACTCATAATTCTCCTACTCTTATCCCAATTACTTGAGGTCGATATAATATGTACTCTTCTTTCATAGTACATATTGGCAATAGTTTTATGACCGGCCGCCTGCCAGACGTCAACCCTCTTTGGGAATATAATTGTTGACCAAACGGCATCAGATGGAGTTGACCCAGGTCGTTATAAGGCTCTTAGTCGTCTTTTACGACATCCACAGGCAAAGCAAGGGTGAGACGTCATCGCCCGTTGGGCTACGCGGCTGGAGAGGCCTAGACACGGTATCGTTACCGTTGAGGCCCTCCGGCCCGTACTGATGGAGTGGATGGAGCGGCGGCACGGAGTCCTCCCCTTTCGACTGGTGCAGGTTTTGTTGGGGCACGGATGCTTCGGCTTGTACCTGCACACGGTCGCGTATAGGAAGTGGACTCCGTTCTGCCACCATTGCAGCAGTAACGAGGACAAGGCGCAACACACGCTCGAGGTATGTCCGAGCTGGGACGGGCAGCGCCGTGACCTCGTCGCTGTTATCGGTGCCGACCTGACGCTGCCGGCTGTCGCGAGGGTGATGGTCGATAGCGTCAGGAACTGGGACGCGGTCGCCGCCTTCTGCGAGGCTGTCATCTCGCGGAAGGAGGCGGCGGAACGAGTCCGGGAGGATTCCCGTGACCCGGGCCGCCGTCAGCGGCCGGGGCGGCGCAGGCGCGAATATCTGCGCCTGATGCCGCCCTAACCGAGGCATCGGGTGATCGGACTGGGGAATAGTCCGGTCACCCGACGTGAGGCCACCGCGTGAGGGCAACGCCCCGACAATCTTCGGGACGTCGACGAGAGGAACCCGCGAGGGTAAACCGCCGGGTGGGCCACCGAAGTTAAAAATCGAGTACCAGTGGTCCGCTCGCACGGCGAAGAGAGAGGAATTTTACGGTGGGTCTATGGGGTCATGCGCCGCCTTTCCGTCACCCCGGACCGATTCGGCGGGGCGAGACGCATCCATAGTCCACCAAAAAAAAAAAAAAAAGGCAAAGCAAGGGTTGGTAGTATTCGTAGCCGCTACCACACAGCACAATCTATTGCATGACTATCGACACTAAAAACTATTCAAAACATCTGACCAGTAAACGTAAAATTAAATGCATTATCATTTATTTCATATTTCATTCTCGATTAAGTTAAAACCACAATTATGAGCTTGAATAATCACAATGTCTCAACACTCTAAGTGCTAGGCACCTACATGTCCTCACGATTTCCATTACATGCTAAATTACCCCTATTTCTATAGCCTTAATTCAACTGTATAAGGTTCACTATTTAATGGTATAAGTATACAAAGGATTGAAGCGTGTATGTTAACCTCATTCGTACGGAATTGCTGTCTACAGTTGCGGTTAGGAAGCAGGTTTATTCTGTAATTTTTTTCTTTTAATTTTTGAAGTGAAAACTTCTTTAGGCGCGTTGAGCGTTTTTGGAGGGGAAAAACTTATAGGTTCGCGTCACCGACATGCTAATGCTAATAGTATAATCTATAGCTATGAGTAGTGTTTTTATATAGATAAATGAATAATGAAAATAAAGATAAAGTCTTTATTTTTTTTTCAAATATTTTCAATATTCATATTAATATTTGCATTTAAAAGTATGGCATTATTTATTTTTAATTGTATTTTTAATATTTAACCTTTATGTCATGAAATGAGTATCATTGTGGTTTAAAGGTTATCTTACTAGCGTGGTAAAACAAAAAAATGCATATAATTTTTGCATATAATTTCAATTAGTCTTAAATTAATAGTTTTCACTTCTATCGGCAGTACCCATGACTGCCTGTTTTTTTTTTAGTATATCACATCCGTGTTTATGTTATACAGAGAAAGTGTTAAAGTGCAGTATTTAGTTTCGTATAAGAATGTCTTATCAAAATTTCCAGAGAAACATTTTAATAGAGTAGCCAGCACACTATAATATAGATATTCAGCATTTAAAATGACAGGTTATTTTTAAAAATTTAAATTCAAGCCAAAATCAAATATGAGACTCAAACTCAAATATATTGGAAATTCGTTCTAATCGTCCTAGAAACTAGACCAGTGTGTGCTGATATATGACAACCAATATCTCACTCGTCTTTTTACGGTAGACGTGCGCCATCTACTGGAAAACGTGCATACATTGTTCCAATCCAATAGGTGTAATTTTTTAGTTAGAATTATCCCTACTAATATATAAATGTGAATGTAAGTTTGTTTGTTACGCTTTCACGCTAAAACTACTCAACCGATCATCATGAAACATTGTACACATATTCTTGGAGGTATTAAAAGTAACATAGGATACTTTTTATTAAAAAAAAAACAATATTTTTATATGAAAAATAAAATTGTTTGTCAAAAAATCTCGAAATCTAGCTTCTTCAACGCCATCTAGCAGTCTATTAATGAAGTTCCAACCCTGAGTATTGTAATACCGTTGCACTGTAATACCGACGGTCAAAAATAAAAATAGGGGATCAAAAACTTTAGGAAAGTAACCTTTTATGCGGGCGAAGCCGCGGGCAGAAGCTAGTATTAAATAATTATACGACCTTATCATTTAAGTGCTGTGTGGTAGCGGCTCCGAATACTACCAACTCTTACTTCGCTCGTGGATGGCGTAAAAGATGACTAAGAGCCTTATTTCGACCTGGGATAACACTACCTATAGCCATTTGGTCAGCAATTGCATTCCCAAGGAGGGTTGATGTCAGGCAGGCCGGTCATAAAACTATTGCCAATTACCTTTGCAATATGTAAGAAGAGGGGTACATATTGCATCGACCCCAAGTAATTGGGACAAGAGCAGGAGAATGATGATGATGACGACCTTATTATTTAAATAACTGATATTTAGTAATTAACACGCTAGGTTATTTAAAACTTAATTTCAAACTAAAAATGATTTTTACATGTTGGACTCGAATTTCCATCTATTCCATTACCATTCTTTCTTGGGAATGTAATTGTTGACCGTGGGCATCAGGTGGGGTTGGCCCAGGTCGGTATAAAGTTCTTGGTCACCTTTTACGATGTCCACGGATAAATTAAAGGTTGGTAGTATTCATAGCCGTTCCGCACAGCACTGTTTTTATATGGCTTATATATTGGATCCTTTCCACAACGACAGAGTTTTTGATTCGAGTTTTCCTGCTCTTATTATGACGTTATTTGATCATACAGTATAGTTGATCAATTCTGTTCCCTCTTCATTCTTTTTCTCTGGCTCACTCTATAGAATGAGATATATATGGACTGAATAAACGGATATACAACTCACTTAAGTCAGCAAAAAATTGCACCAAGTAAATCTGAATTAGAATATATATTTATATGATTTTTTCTTAACTAAAACCCTTTTTAGGACAAATATGGCGGTCCCACTGACAAAACAGTAGCTTGGAACCATCATATTTACCTTTTCAATTTATTGAACGAATCACCAGAAGCGATAGCTTGACTTTGCTGCACCCGATGAGTTACTCTTTGAGGTATCTTCCCCCGTTGATATTTCTGTTGAACTATCATATCCTCGCGGTTAGTACGTTACTGCGGGTGATTGACTAACGTCAAATCCGTCCACCCATGGCTTCCACTATGGCGACCTTCATTTACTCCTTCGTGAATAATCCACCATCTGTCTTGTGACTAGCGATGGTCAATTTCGAGGCTCAAGCCTAGTAGTGAAACGTATATGGGTAGAGATGATAAGAATTATGATGATAAATAATAAAATAAATTAACCTTTCACCACCCCATATCTTACCCGTGGGTGATCGTACGAGACGACTAAGGGATATAAAATGCATATAACATCTATGCAAGAGAAGGAACACTCGTAAAAAAAACCCTATACCAACACGTCTACCAGCGTGGTGTAGTAGGTCAATTTCCCTTCCATTACGGAGGACGCTCGAGCCCAACAGTGGGACATATATGAGCTGAGATGATGATGATGAAATTAAATTATCATTAATTTTGAAAAATAACATCACTATACGTAATATATTCGCGTAGAAGGGGAGTTTATAAACCCGATTAACGGACTCAAATAACACAGACACAAAAATACACTGTGTGGAAATCAAATCTGTGAGGCATACCTATATATAACATTTGTGTAGTCACAATAGATAAGGCTATACTTATAAAAACCGAATACTAGCGAAAAATGTCACAAGTGGGTTTTGAACTTACACCTATTGGAAATCCGTCCCAATCGTGCTGCCACTTACACCATTGTGAAGTTCACAGTGGTGTAAGGCGTAGGTTCGAATCCCACTTGTGATATTTTTCGGTCGTATTCGGTTTTTATAAATAATCAAGCATATTAAATGCTAAATTTCAGTAATTTAAAATCTATATTAAAATTAGTCATATTTATTTCTAAGGCTTTTTAGTAGAATAAGCCTGAAAGCTCTAGAACACTGAACATGCCAAAGGTTACCAAATCATGACATGTGACGGTAGCATGAACGAACTTAAACGCTCCATACATTTAGTTTTTATACGATATCAAGTCTTTGGTAATCAGACAAACAAGAAACCTATATAGATATATGTACGAACTAACTTTCGCCCATATGGTTTTTTGATGAAAAGGTACCCTATATCCTCCCTAAGTTTCAGTCGCACAATGGTTTTAACTTTGTTTACGCGCACTCTGTTTTTTCTTCTTCTTAAATAAGTATACCATAAGTATAAGGAGTACCTTATAACATTAGCTACCTGCCAGTGAAAGTCCCATTAAAATCGGTTCAGCCGTTTCAAATATTAGCCGGAAAAAAAAACAGACAGACAAAGAAAAATTAAAAAAAATAACAATTTTTATGTCAGTAAAGCTGTGTAATAGCGGCTACGAATACTATTAACCTTTACTTTGCTCGTGGATGTCGTAAAAGACGACTAAGAGCCTTATAACGACCTGGGTCAACTCCATCTGATGCCGTTTGGTCAACAATTACATTCCCAAGGAGTATTAACGTCTGGCAGGTGACCGGTCATAAAAATATTGCCAATAACTTTTACAATATGTAGTATGAAAGAGGAGTATATACAAGTAATTAGGATAAGAATAGGAGAATGATGATGATTATGTTAATTGTGATTGCCAAGCCACTCTTTCCCCATTGGCAAAGCCTTTGTTTAACTATTTATATTTATGTAATAAATTACCTCTAAAGTAATCTAAAATATTTCAAATATAAACAGAAATAACATTGACAAACATAATACAGACAGTATAAAATAAATAAGACATTGCTTGCTGCTACAGTCATATGTATGTACGCTGTCTGAAGTAGTTAACAGTGACAAGGAGTTAGGTTACTATAAATATAATTTGGAGTGGGAATTTACCTAATTTATATAATATACTAGCTGACTCGGCCACGCGTTGCTGTGGCTAAGGTAGCCTCAGTAACACGTGGTGGTTATGCTTATAAATTGTAGCTTGTATGAAATGTTTTTACTTTTAACATAGCGCCATTTATTAAATACTTACTCAATCCAGTCAACAGATACCGCTATCTGTTAGAATCGTTTGGAGATAACAGATAATTGTGACTGTCAAATAATAGACTAATAATTTGCAATAAAATGATATTACTATAAATTGAGATGGAAGCTATCCTATCTTTCAAGTTGGATCAAACTACACATGCTGTGCAAATTTGATTAAAATCGGTTAAGTACTTTAGGAGTCCATCGCGGACAAACAACGTGACGCGTAATTTATATATATTAAGATTTCGTGTTTGGACGGAGTAAAAATAAATACTATATATTCACCACCTTTCTATTTTACCTGTAGATGTCGTAAGAGAGAACTGAAGGATGTCATATACATATAACGTCTATACATCATCATTATCGCTCGGGCTCGGGCTCGGGCCTCCTCCGTAATGGTTAACTAGATAATAAGATATATATTAACTAGATAACAATGGTTAACTAGATAATATAAATTAACCTATTATACCGCGCTGGTCAGACGTGTTGGTATAGGGTTTTGTTTCGAGTTTTCCTTCTCTCGTATAGATGTTGTATGCGTTTTATATCCCTTAGTCGTCTCGTACGATCACCCACGGATAAGATATGTGGTGGTGAATGGTATTCTTTCTCCGTCACCACACGTCTATACAAGACAAGGAAAACTGTGCAAAACGCGATAGAAAAAAAACAAAATAAAACTACCTTACTTATTTATTAAGCAACTTTTATTATTTTTTTATCTTCATTAATGATAGTTTAACTATTAGCTACCTTTTTACTCATTTTATATCCGCGAAAAGGCAATGAAAAACGAACGTCTGGTTAAGAAGATATACAATGCGAAAGGGGAAGGATGTAGGTACCAAGGGAGATCGAGACTAACCTACCTAGACCAGATCGGTCACATACTGAAGGAAGGTTGAGTCAAGAGTCTCCGAAACCGGCGAGCGTGTATGAAGAGAATTATGAATGTTAAGGAAGCGAGTGAAGTATGCAGAGATAGAGTTCTCTGGCACTCTGTTCTCTCTGCCTACCCTGCAAGGGATATGGCGTTATGATATGTATGTATGTATGAAAAGGCAATTATAGTATAGCATCACTCATCTCTTTAAATAACTTTTTAATTTTTGATAAGCAAGATGCTGATATTAACACCTGATATGTCTCGCGATGTCGCTCAATGAAGTAGGAACCCGAAAGTGTAGACGTCATTGGTCTCATCATCACCATTCTGCCTTTTGGCTTCCAAGGCTGAACGTAAAACTTCCTATTTTTTCTCATATAAGAAGATAGTTCGTTAATTTCTAGGCATGGCGGATGGGTTGGTGATTGCAGTGAGACATTATATGTTGCCCAGGAAAGAACTGCTGCCCGATCTCCTAGGCTGATTTTACAAATTCTGCGGGCAAGAAAGGTCTGATGACAATTGTATTCTTATCTCGATGCCGCACAAATAAATTTTCTAAATTTCTATTTAATAAAATTCATTAATCTGGCATTATATAATAAGGCAATTTTTCGCTCCTTGTTGAAGTGATAGTTCATATATACACACACACACACATATATATGTATATATATATATATATATATATATATATATATATGTATTTATGTATATATATATATATATATATATATATATATATATATACAGAGTGGAGACGACCACACGACGATAATTTTAATTTAGTGTATCTGATGACTTGCCCAGCCTGTATATAGACTTTGAATACAATATGTCGTATAGTTTAGCCACAGCATTATACTTTGTATTATTAACATTTTCTACACTCTGAATTAAAAGTTAAAATTATTAGGTTATCACTAAGAGATCAAAGACCTCTCGCGCCGCATCGGTATAGAAAAATATGAAGGTAGATCCCTACATATCTCCAGTTGACCACTTAAAGTCTTCGCCAAACGCAATACAAATTATTACATATTATACCTTATTCCTGACCCATAAGATCCATATAAACTGCATAAAGACTTAGATAAGACAATTAAATGGTATTTACTTTGTAAGAAAATATTTTTTTAAAATTTGCATGTGAGGACTTTTTAGATAGTTTCAAAATACTCATATACACTAGTATTGCAGGTGTTTTCATTTATTGTATTATTGACATCCCCATTGTGTGTATATATATATATATATATATATATATATATATATATATATATATATATATATATATATATATATATATATATAAACTACTAAACTAAAATAATTCGTCATTACGTTTAGACATTCACTTAAAAAAAATATATAGTAACTATAGTACACGGCTTAACTTTTTCCTAGCTCCGATTTGCAGACAGCTATAATAGTACAGTTGACGTTTCTTTCTTCGTGTTTCCAGCGAACTTTATAACTCATTACTTGCGTGTTAACGTTCAGGATGCATCAGAATTGTGGTCACATTAACATGGCGACGCGAAAATCTACAAATTATAGGTCTTTTTGTTGTTATATTCTCTTTTGAGTTTGCGGTGCAGACGTGTAGGTAAAACAATGCTAGATGTAATTAGAAATGAATGGTATAAATAGATAGAAGTGTTTTTTTTTAATTTATGTTTAAGACGCTTTTATTAATATGATTTGAAAGCTGTCGCACTATTTTAGGAATATGCAAATAAATACCACATGCATGTCATATCTCGCCAGTAAATAAATAAAGTCGCATTTGGTCACGCTAAGTGCATATTCTTAGCTAATACGATACCGGTTATTATAGATCGGTTATTATAGATATTTTTTGTTATTTAATATGAAATAATTTATAATTTTATTGGCCTATAAACACACCAATGTTAGGCTCGGCTCGTATCGTGTGGTAGCGAGGATCATAGAGATATTTATCATAGTTATTGATAAGAAAAGGGACAGTGAATTGTAAATTTTAATACTGTTACCATATGGATTTATTATTACTGTGATTTGTTATATTAATTGATTCATCATCATCATCACAGCCCATAATGTCCCACTGTTGGGCTGGGGCCTCCTCTGTAATGAGAGGGAAATTGACCTACTATACCGCGCTGGTCAGACGTGTTGGTATAGGGTTTTGGTTCGAGTTTTCCATCTCTCGCATAGATGTTATATGCGTTTTATATCCTTTAGTCGTCTCGTACGATCACCCACGTGTAAGATATGGGGGGGTGAATAGTATTTTTACTCCGTCACCACACAGAAAATTTAATTGATTAATTTATAATTGTTGTGTATTTATGGCCTCAGGTGTGAAGGATTACGGAATGTATGATCCCAGACTTCTTTGGGTCCGTATAAAACTAGGTGTCACCAAGGTATTCATGGTTGTAGCATATGCTCCCGTAGGATCCTCGGTGGCATCAGACCTAGAGAAGTTTTGGGATAATGTTAGGGAAGTTCTGGATATGGCAGAAACCAGTGAACGCGTGATTGTATGCGGAGATTTGAACAGATAGGTGGGGACCAAGCGTCCCGACTATGAGGACGTACTTGGTCCATTTGGTGATAAGAGAGTGAACGACGCAGGTAGGCTCATAGCGGATGTATGCATGGAGAGAAACCTTATTGTGTGAAACATATTTTTCCAACATAAGGACATCCATATGTATACATGGAGAAGGAATGAACAAAAAAGTATAATAGATTTAATTTTGGTAGACAGTCGCCTCCGAAGCAAAATATTGGACGCAAGAGCCTACAGAGGCCCCACAGTCGATACGGACCACTATCTCGTTATTGCGAGTTTTAGTGGTCTGTTCAGAAAGTGGAGGCACTGGCGAGAGCGTGTACACTTCGGAGGGCTTGAAAGAATAAAGGTTGAAAGGTTGCAAGAAGAGTGCGTAAGAGAAAAGTATGCAGAGGGTGTCCGAGAAGGACTGACGATGGCAAGCCAGCCGCAATCAGACATTGAATAATGCTGGAGAATATTGAAAGAGAATATGGTAGATACAGCGAAAGAAGTATGTGGAAGTTCAAAGAAGCATAGAAACACAAATGGTGATGCATGGTGGGATGCGGAAGTGGCAGCTTCCGTAGAGCAAAAGAAGAAAGCGTGGCTGGACTATGTCTCTTCTTTGAATCTGAATGAAAGTATGACTGAACAGAAGAAAGAAATATATCGGCAATGTAAGAATGACACCAAGGTCTTAGTGAAAGAGAAACGTGATAGAGCAAGTATGAGTGCAGAAGATAGGCTGACTAAAAACTTCGAGGGTAACACCAAACTTTTTTGGAGGGAGGTGAAGAAGTCTCGGGGTGGTTGGTCAGCCTTCAGAATGAATAAAATAAGGTCCAAAGGTGGAGACATTCTTACATTCAACACAAGACGTGTTAAGCCGATGGAGAGAATATTTTGGTGATATGTATGCGGATGCTACAGTTGGCGCCGGTGGCGCATGTGGTTTAGTAGATCAACATTCGACAACGGCGTCCTCCGATGGCATCAGTATGGATGAAGTTGAATGGGCGATAAGAAGTTTGAAAAATGGTAAGGTAGCGGGCATTGATATGGTGTCTGCCGAGATGATCAAGCTTGGTGGCTCTTGTGTCTGGGAGGCGTTCCTGTTGCTCCTCAATTTATGTTGGAGCTCGGGAATGGTTCCCGTGGACTGGAATAGCGCAGTCATCGTGCCTTTGCTTAAAAACAAGGGTTCACGTTATGACTGCGCAAATTACAGAGCCATAAGCTTGACCAGTTTGGCAGCAAAAGTGTATGGTAAAATTATTGAAAGGAGAATGAGGATGGTGTCCGATGGTTTACTGTGTGAGACACAAGGAGGTTTCAGGAGTGGAAGGAGGTGCATGGATCAAGTGTTCTCTCTGCGCAACATTGTGGAGAAGCATCTGGCTCTAGGTCAGAGGGTTTTCTACAGTTTTGTGGATCTGGAGAGAGCATTTGACATGGTTGTACGAAAGGAACTTTGTGACATTTTACCGGAGTATGGTATTAACGGTAAACTGCTACAGGCTGTGTAGTCCAGTTATATGGGCTGTAGAGCCTGTGTGCAGCTGGATGATGGAATGTCGCCTTGGTTTGACGTCAATATCGGCGTTAAGCAGGGATGCGTTCTGTCAGCCAGGCTGTTTATCATATATGTGGATAAATGTCTCCAAAGGTTGAACGATATGAATGTTGGAGTCTAGATGGGCGACTCAGTGGTCACTGCTCTGCTTTGTGCAGATGATGCAGTCCTGCTGGCACAGTCAGCGACTGACCTGCAGACCCTAGTCGACACAATGACAGAAGATTGTAAGAAAAGGGGTCTACGCGTGAATGTGAGCAAAACCAAAATAATGGTCTTTGAAAAAGATGAAGCCAGAACAGATGTAAGAGTAACAATAGGTAATGATGTACTAGAGCAAGTGGATGAATTTGTATATCTTGGATGTGGATTTAGCAGAGATGGAAGGTACACCACTGATATAGAGCGAAGAGTGAATGCAGGAAATAGAGTGAACAGAGCGTTGGGGCAACTTCTCGGCAGCCAGCACCTCAGCCAGAAGGCACGTGCAGCAATACATAACGCAGTGCTTGTCCCAACATTACTGTATGAAAGCGAGAGTTGGGTATGCAGAAAAGAGTATGAAAGTAAAATTAATGCGGTCGAAATGCGATCTCTGCGGAAAATCTGTGGAGTTAGGCTGACCGACTGCATTCGTAACGACGACGTAAGAGAGCGAGTAGGTATGAAAGAGAGTATTGGTGTAAAGATGCGAAAGGGAATACTCCGATGGCTCGGACATGTGGAAAGAATGCCGAACGAACGTCTGGTTAAGAAGATATACAATGCGAAAGTGGAAGGATGTAGGTACCGGGGGAGACCGAGACTAACCTACCAAGACCAGATCGGTCATGTACTGAAGGAAGGTGGAGTCAAGAGTCTCCGAAACCGGCGAGCGTATATGAAGAGAATTATGAATGTTGAGGAAGCGAGTGAAGTATGCAAAGATAGAGTTCTCTGGCACTCTGTTCTCTCTGCCTACCCTGCAAGGGATATGGCGTAATGATATGTATGTATGTATGTGTATTTATTTATTACCGTTATTTTATTTCCATTTAAAACATAATTATTACTACAGTCTACAGCCGCGGGCCGGTCCGTCCGGGTTAGTACCACATCCTTGCAGAAGATCGACGTCTCAGCAATGGCACTGTGTGTTTGTACTTTGTTCGGGGAGCGAGAGAACCGGAAGCCGAACTGGGTGGGTTTGGAGTTTTTATTGGCAGGCAGTCGCGTATCCATAGCCCTGGTATTGCAAAGATCCATGGACAGCAGTAACACTTACCATCAAGTGCGCTGCTTGCTTGGTTGCCAACAAAAGCAAAAAAAAAAAAATATTATTATTACAGATTTCCAAAATGTAAGTTTTTTGTACATTAGCACATATGCTATAATAAAATAAATGCCTGATAGTGTACAATATACATATTTATTGATACCAACTTTATCTCAGCTCATTTAAGTCCCACTGTTGGACTCAGGGTTCCACAAACGGAAGGAAAATGACCTCCTTTGCTATGCTGATTCGACGACGTGATATACGGATTTATTTCGAGGCTACCTTCTTTCCTTCTATTCGTTTATAAATGTACCCTAAGGAGCACAGCAAGGATTTATTCCATAACATAAAAGATTTTCATGATGACCTTTGATGTTTACGCCAGTATTACATATTTGAAATAAAACTATTTTTACGGATTTTATTTTTTAATGTACATCGTTTTTGGTCACGGCACGACTCACATGAATATTTAAAATATCGGCAAATTTCAAATCAAAAACAAGTTTTATTTCAAAAGGAGAGATTTAAAAAAAGAAGAGCCTTTTATTTGACTTCAAAATCACATAACTTTAAGGTCATTCCCACAAGGGCGATAGGTCCCTCATGACCGGTAAGCGTATTTTAATGAAGTCAAAAGTATTCATTGTTTTAAAATTCACATGGTGTTTCGAAATGCGATTTTGATGTGTGGCATTGAGATCTATGAGATAGGTGTAAATGTCACTAATGTTATACTTATCTTTTTTTTTAAATTGGTTTCAACAAAAAAAAAGGCAGCTTAATGGCGGCAAATAGTTGATAAGTAGGTACATGTGAATGGTAAATGATATGTAATTTGTGTTTTAGTATTTTAGAAGTAGTTTGTTTGTTCTCGTAAAACCATCATCATCATCAACACAGCCCATATATTTCCTACTGTTGGGCTTGGGCTTCCCCCGTAATGGGAGGGAAATTAACCTACTATACCACGCTGGTCAGACGTATTGGTATAAGGTTTTGCTTCAAGTTTTCCTTCTCTTGCATAGATATTATATGTGTTTTATATCCCTTAGTTGTCTCTTACGATCACCCACTATTAAGATAGGTGATGAATTGTATTCTTACTCCGTCACCACACGGAAATACATTTCAATATTTACACACTTTTTAGAATAGATAATCACTAAACCAAAATTGCTGTGATGTAGCAGCTACGAATTCTACCAACCCTTACTTTACTCGTGGATGTCAGAAAACCTGGCCCCATTCCACATGATTTGTTTCGTCAAGAATTACATTCCCAAGGAGGGTTGACTTCAGGCAGGTAGTCGGTCATAAAACTATTGCTCATAACTTTTGTAATACATATGTGTATGTACATAGCATGGATGCAAAATGTACTCATATATATTGTGCCCAGCCTTAGTAATCGGTATAAAAGTAGGGAGGAATAATACTGCATCACCAGTCGAAGAATAAATAAAAGTACAAGATTATTTTATTTTAATCCCCTGATGCAATGAGTGAGGTATTATAAGTTTTACATGTCTGCATGTTTGTGCGTGGCTTCATAGCCTTTAACCCGACTAGAAAAAAAGTATGGTTCAACCAGATCATGTATCTGGACCCGATCAGGATAGAATGAGGCATGCCGGATCCGGCAAACCTGATCAGGACCAGGTCTGGTCCTGATCAGGATAGCCTGTTGTGAAATAACATCAAGTATGGTAAGGCATACCGGATCAGGACCAGATCAGGACCAAATAAGGATAGCCTGATGTGAAATATCATTAAGTATGGTAAGGCATACCGGATCAGGACCAGATCAGGACCAAATAAGGATAGCCTGATGTGTAATATCATCAAGTATGGTAAGGCATACCGGATCAGGACCCGATCAGGACAGAATGAGGCATGCCGGATCCTGCAAACCCTATCAGGACCAGGTCTGGTCCTGATCAGGATAGCCTGATGTGAAATAACATCAAGTATGGTAAGGCATATCGGATCAGGACCAGGTCAGGACCAAATAAGGATAGCCTGATGTGTAATATCATCAAGTATGGTAAGGCATACTAGATCAGGACCCGATCAGGACAGAATGAGGCATGCCGGATCCTGCAAACCCTATCAGGACCAGGTCTGGTCCTGATCAGGATAGCCTGATGTGAAATAACATCAAGTATGGTAAGGCATACCGGATCAGGACCAGATCAGGACCAAATAAGGATAGCCTGATGTGAAATATCATCAAGTAATAGTAAGGCTTATAGTATATCAGAACCAGAAACAGTTTTCGTAACACAAAAAAAAATATCAATCAAAATTCAAAAAAGTGACATGATTGTCATATTTATGCTACCGCGAAATTGTATTTTCATCAGAGGAGATTAATCTGAAATCTTTAATTAATCATATGTATTTAATAATAATAATAATGTTTAATTAATAATATATATTTAAAGTAAAAAACAAAAATAAATAATATATATATATATATATATATATATATATATAAATGTACCTAACATTTGAAAACATAGATAGATAGAAATATTATATTGTAACAACCATTCTAACATTTAATGTTTTGGGTCATAATAAATAGATGGCGTTAGTAAAATGACGTCATTATTTGAATCGCGGTGTTAAGATTCGCCGAAGCGTAATGACATGGCCTAATATTAAATTAGTTGTTATCGAATCAGATTAAAACGGATCGATCAGGTCTTGAATGAGAAATTCAGGCGACAGTTGCAGGCATCTGGTGGTTGCGCCATAATCGGAACGGCTCGCTGGGACTCTCTACGATAAGAATATAGCATTGCATTCGGTGTCTACGTCATATATTAATTTATATTTTTTCTTATTAAACATGTTCTTTAAGATATTCATGTTTTTTAAAAGGACCGGACTGGGCATACTCGTTTTGGATCAGGCAAGATATATAACGCAGATGATTGATTTGGTTCCGATCAGTAAAATTTCATCCGGACCCGATCAGGAACGCCTGATCTGGACTCGATCAGGAATGCCTGATCTGGACCCGATAAGGTTTTCCTGATCGGGTCCAGATATATCTTCTGCGTTACATACCTTATCTGGTCCAGATCGGGCATGCCCGGTCCGGTCCTGCTAAGGAAGACGAAAAAATTTCTAGTCGGGAAACGGATGGACCGATTTTGATGCGATTTTTTTTATTGGAAATTTGACTTGATCGAGAACTTTCATAGCGTTCTTAGCTATAATTTACGAATATCTATTGGGACGTTGCAAGGTCCTACACCACTATTATATAATATTCACTACGCTTTAGCAATGTCTCTGTATAACAATAAACAAAATATCAGATATTGTTTTTTATTGCTTTTGGTGGCAAACGAGTAAGCAGCACGCCTGATGGTACGCCTGGTAAGTGTTACTGCCACCCATGGACCTTTGCTATTCCACGAGTATAGCTAGGTCGCTGCCTAGAACTATAAACCCCAAAATTATTTAACATAAAACTGTAAAACACAAAATTATTGAACATAATTTAGGAGGGCTACATGACATTTTCATGTTAGCGCCAAAACTTTCTACAATAACGATGAGAAGATATTTTCTTTTAGGCACCACAGTGCACTACGAAAATAATCGTTCGCTAAGGCGAGACCAAGACTCGTTGTGATTCCTTTGACCAAGAAAGGATTGTCCACATTTTGTATTCTTAATACTAGTACACGTGGAAATAATAATACTTTGTGCGATTAACAGTCTTGTTCTATTTTTGGGTGTAATCTGTCTGCGTTAATTATGTTTTAATATTACTACTTTATTGGGTTAGCATAGAGTTTTCTTCCAAAATTTTTTAGGTATATTATCTACTATGATGATATCAACCGACCTTTCTTATAGGTACGAGTAGTGTTGCCCAAAGGCGAGACCAAAACTCGTTGTGATTCCTTTGGCCAAGAAAGGATTGTCAACATTTTGTATTCTTAATACCTACTAGTACACGGGGAAATAATTTTATGTTATTTTAAACAGTGTCATGATAGATAGTGTGATTATAGCTCCACTCCCGTTAAGTGGTATATACCTAATTATTGATAGTTGTACAGTTAATGCCACTAGATGAATGGAATTTCATTAATTTAGTTGGATTTTTCATTTTTATATGAATTTTTCATTTCTATCAAAACAGGTGAATCTGTGTTATTCTAACAGCGAGAGTTGCAAGACATAAGAGACTCGCAAGGGTCTTGCATTTGGGTAACACTAGATACGATTCTTACAGTAGATAGGTAGGTACTCATAGGAAAGACAATTATGATTTGTATTATCATCATCATTATTTTGTTAGTATCCCAATTATTTGGGGTCGACGCAATATGTTTACACATATGGCAAATAATTTTGGAAAAAGTTTTCCGGCCGCCTGTCTGACGTCCACAGTCATTGGGCACGTAGGTACCTATTTGTTGATTAGGAGGCATCAGATGGAGTTGGCTTAGGTTAATGTAAAAGTCGGTCTATGGGGTTGCGCGCCGCCTCTTCCGTCGCCCCGGACTGATTTGGCGGGGCGCGACCACGTCCATAGACCACCGCAAAATAAAATAATAAACAGGCAGTCATGGGGACTGCCGATAGAAGTGAAAACTATTAACTTAAGACTAATTGAAATAATAATAATTTTCTAATTTTTATATAAAAATAAAAAATATTATCGAACATCTAGGAATCGGTTTTACCGCGCTAGTAAGATAACCTTTAAACCACAATGATACTATAGATATACTATTAGCATTAGCATGTCGGTGACGCGAACCTATAAGTTTTTCCCCTCCAAAAACGCTCAACGCGCCTAAAGAAGTTTTCACATAGCTATAGATATACTATTAGCAATAGCATGTCGGTGACGCGAACCTATAAGTTTTTCCCCTCCAAAAACGCTCAACGCGCCTAAAGAAGTTTTCACTTCAAAAATAAAAAATAAAAAAGTCGTTGTAAAAGCCTGTCGTCTTTTATATTTTCGTAGCTGCCACCAACAGTTATTATTTTATTTTTCTTTTTGTTTTTTCTTCATCTCAGCCCATTTTCATTCTCTTGTTGGACTCGGGTTTCCTCTACAATAAGAGAGAAATTTATTTACCGATACCGCGCTGGTCAGACGGATTGGCATAAGGTTTTATGTCTAGTATTCCTACTCTTGTATTGGTATTGTTTGCATATTATAACAATGTCGTTCATTACATGGATTAAATAGAGAAAATATTGCCTGCCATGTACATGTAGTTAAAATAGCGTTAGTACCTACTGTGAAAGTGCTAGAAGCACATTCTTAGACTTGTTAATCAAATATCATGAGATAGGTACGCTTTATTACTGTTTATCTATTCTCTTGCATTATCTTGAGAAAAAAAATAATCCGTAATTTTTCAATTAAATCACTATATTGTGTACAATGAAGGAGGTTAGACAAAATTAATTTTATTTAATTTCGTGCCATCTAGCGGCTAAAGTATGCACTGCGTATATTGTAAATTTCTTAAAATTGTATGCAGTTCTGAGTTTCATTCATAGATGACTCAGATTAATTTAATTTTTGTAAAATCCAAATTAGGTGGACTGACATCTCGTAAGTCCCAGGAAGCCATTGGATGCAGTTGGCATGGGACTGTTCTAAGTACTATTCTTATGGGAAGACGTATGATCAACAATGGGCGCACGCAAAATCCGCTGCTGGGCACGATTCTACTAAAAATATAATGTATAACTTCTCTCAGTCTTTCTTTAGTAGGTCTGGACATACGGCGTCCGTTCCGACTGGGGTGACGGAAATATGACGCGTAGTCAAATAACCCACCGTATTCCCTCCACAGCGCCATTGGGCCGGCCACTGGCACTGCTTCCTTGACATCCGTGGCCAGCCCGGCGGATTACCCTTTCGGGTACCATCCTCCGTCGACGCCCCGGCCTGCTGCTGGGGCATCGCCCACATGCGGTCAGTCTCTCTGCGAGTGACGGACTCCCGGTCCAGTCAACCGCGATGTCGGCTAGGGCGTCAGGCGCAGGTACTCGCGTCTACGCCGCCCCAAGCGCCGACGGCATCGCGTGTTACCGAAGACGATTTACTTTCGGACCCACGCCGCTGCCTCTTGCCGCGAGACGACTGCCTCGCAGAAGGCAGCGACCGTGTCCCAGCTTCTGACGCTGTCAAGAACTTATCTAAGCTGGAGCATTATTTGATCATCACTATTGAAAGTAAGCCTTTCCAAGAAGGCCATAGCCATAAATAATCACCACGCTCGATAGGTGAGTTGGCGATCACAGCCTATTGGTACTATAAATATCCAAGGAGACCACTGTTGTTCATTCTCCTGGTAATCCTCCTGGTGCTTTATGCGGTGTAGTTAGGGATATAATTTTAACTCAGTGCTCGGGGCAAATGGGCTACTGCCTATGGTATTTACATATGTATATTAAATCTTAATTATATTCTAGACATCATCTACATCCCAATTACTTAGGATCGATGCAATATATATTCTTCCTCCATATTGCAAAAATTTCGACAACAGTATTCTGACCGGCCGCCTACCTGACGTCAATCCTCTTTGGGAATATAATTGCTAACCAACTGCCGTTAGATGGAGTTGGCGCAGGTCGATGTAAAGTTCTTAGTCATCTTTTGCGACCTCCACGAACATTGTAAGGATGGATAATATTCATAGCCGCTAACACAACAATTAAATTATATCCTAGTAAATTGTATCTTAATGTTATTTCTAATGTTGACGGAACCTGACAGGGTAACCCGCAGAGCTGATCACGGTTTTCAAGGATTCAGTACCAGTGGCCGGCTCAAGGGCGATGGGGAGCCCTTCCAAAAGAAAAAATATTATTTCTAATCAAGCATACAAAAATAAATAGGAATAAAACTAAATTAATGATTGGCCAAGCTCTGTAATTTGTACCGCCTTTATTCAATCAAAGATATTGTTGACCAATCAACCTACTCTTTTAGGGGCACCCCAAAAATTATAATTTGCGTATTATAATTAAAAGAAGATTAGACAAAGAAATAATAATCATGTAATGATTAGCATTGAAATGTTATCCTCATGACAAGACTAAAGGTCGCATAACGTACTGTGGATACTGTTGGGGAATAATTCAAGAGAGAAAATAAAAGGCAGCCGGTGTACGCTAATGCAGTGAGTTTAATAATGTAAGTCTTACAGAAAAAAAGTACATGACATAGCATTATAAAATAGCGGGGCGAATCCCACTTGGCGCGACATGTTGCTATGAAGTTTTACACAGGCATTATCCAACAGAGACTATGTTTGGAATTTCTCTGTGTACCTAAGCGTAATAGAATCAGGAATACGAAAATCACCTCCAATCAAATTATTTAGGAACGCGCCTCGTGAGTATGTTTTGTATCAGAAGAATGTAATTAGGAATAAGTAGTAGTATAGTAATGTAGTTTATTGTGAAACTTTTAAATTAAAATTTCATACTATTTTTATGCAATAAAGTGTACTCTAATCTATACATATAATAAAAATGTAACGGATCGCTGTCTGTACATGGAAGATATATGAGAAAAAATATTACTGGGACCTTTATCAACACTAATAGAACCCAAAATAAAGATTTTTAAAATTTTTGTCTGCTTATCTGTTTGTCTGTTTATCTGTTTGTCTGTTTATCTGTTTGTCTGTGTGTTTGTGCACGCTAATCTCAGAAACGGCTTATCCGATTTTGACGCGGTTTTCACTAATATATTTTTGTAAGCTTCACTTAACATTTAGGCTTTATTTTATGTCAATTGTTTTATAAATAAAAAAGTTATGTCAATTTAAAAAATGTTCGGAGAAAAAAATCTTTATCGTTATTTTTCAAATTACGTACAAATATTCTCCAGTAAAAATAAATATACACGTATTTCAGCATTTGTTGATTTTCACTCTCTGGTTGTGTAAATTAAGTCTGTGAAACGGGTTGATCGACTCATTACCGCCAAGCCGAAACTATTAAAGCTAGAAACATTAAATTTTGAAACATGTTTTTATTTATGACATAGAGATTCAATATGAAAGGATTTTATTAATTCCGCCCCTAAGGGGTTGTAACAAAGCAGTAAAGTGTGTATGGGGAGAAAATTTCCTTATCGATTCTTTTCAAATTGCGTACAAATATTCTTCGGTAAAAATAAATAAACACGTGTTTAACTCCCCTCTCCATCAACCCCGCACCAGTGCCTTTGTGGCGACCAGTGCCGACATGAGAGCTCACACGATACACATAGTGGGCGGCAATAGGTTCTTGCCTAATGGTTTAAGATACAAGTTAAGTTTAGCTTCAAAAATGTTCACTCTATAACTCAAATAATAAATCATATCTAACGAGGTCGCAACTCTGCTGGTGAAACAAAACAGTCTAATAAATGGAGCCGATAATTATATTTTTATCCCATGGTCATACCGTAAATAGTATATTAACGGCAATATAATTTGTAGAATGAATAGATTTTTGAACCACCTTTTTCTTTAGTGACCGGCTATGGTATATAGACACATGCGCGCCGTACACGTACATCTACGTTGTGCGGGCGGGTCACCGCAACCAGGTATCATCTCGAGTCGAAGCCCTCATGCAGTGAACCTCAATACAGATACTTACGAACTCGAACCCACCCTATTGCCTAATTCCGTTAGACAATTATGTAACTCGCAAAAGGCGGCGACCGCATCCCAGTTTCTGACGCTGTTGATTATCGTCCTAGCGACAAACCTTCAACACCTTGCATTGCTTTTTCTATTTAACTCTGTCAGAGATGACTTCTGCGTGGACGAAGTTGCGTGCAAAAGCTAGTTTTAAATACCCACATTTGGCTCTAAACAATATTTAACTTCATTTTAATTAAAAGTCTAATTTTAAATTTAAACTTGGAATATTTGTGTACCATTTTCTTTTTTTTTGTGACTTAAGTGTATTCTAATTTTAAACACATCTCTAAGCGATGTTTCACTTCATTGCAACGATAATTAATTGAAAATATAATTTTAAATTTGAATTTGGAATATTTGTAAACCATATTTTTTTTGGCTCTTAAGCGTTCTCTACTTTAAAAACCTACTCTCACTCATAATCATCATGCTCTTATCCCAATTATATGGGGACGACGCAATATGTTCTATTTTTTTACAACACTATCAGATGTCTTCTCTGTGTTCACTCACCGTATATTCACGTCACGCTTCACACAGTCCACCCGTCTATTCTTTGGTAAGCCTTTATTTCTTTTTTAATTGCGTATGTTGGCAAACGAACATGCAACACACCTGATGGTAAGTGTCACTGCTGCCCATGGACCTTTGCAATACCAAAGGTATAGCTAGGCCGCTGCCTACCACTAGAAAACCCAAACCCACCCAGTTGGGCTACCGGCTCTCTCGCTCACCGAACGAAGCGCAACAGCACATTGCCATTACTCAGACGTCGATCTTCTGCGAGAGTGTGGTTTTACCCCGGACGGACCGGCCCGCGGCTGTAGACAGAGAACCGTCAACAACGTGGTCCTACCACTTCTGCCTTTTCGACATTCATACTTAAAATGTTCCTCACAATATTACTTTCATGTTTTTTCATCACATATCCGCCAGCATTTCACTCTTTAACATTTAGGATTTTTTCAAAAAATATAACTTTAGTGATTAAATTGGAAGCTGGAAAATATTTTTTTTTAATGGAGGTTAGGTACATTTCATTTGGGTTAAAGTATCCCACGGAAAATAAAAACTGATTTTTTTTTTTAGGGAAGTGATATATATCTATAGAAATTAATACATAAATAATTATATATTATGGTAATATACATACTTTTAAAATTTGTAAACTAAATAGGAAAAAAAAATATTTTAGATATTTTATAATATACCTACAGCCGTTATTAAAACTAAGTGAAACGCGTCTTTTCTCAAAAAGGGCCAAACATTTTTGGCCTTAGTTTTTGTTGTTTGATTGATTTTTTATTTATAATAACACCCTGCTGTATGGTAGTGGCTACGAATACTACCAACCCTTACTTCACTCGTGCATGTCGTAAAAGACGACTTATAACGACCTGGGCCAACTCCATCTGATGCCGTTTGGTCAATAATTTCATTCCCAAGGAGGTTTGACGTCTGGTAGGCGGCCGATCATAAAACTATTGTCAATAACTTTTACAATATGTACTATGAAAGAAGATTACACATTGAATCGACCCCAAGTAATTGGGGCATAATAGTAGGAGAATGATGATGATGATGAATAACACTATTCACATAAAAAATAATTTCTTATGTGACAAGGGACTTTAATAACTTAAAAACAACAACAACAAATTACACTCAATATTAGAACAATTTTCAACTATTTGAGGATCGTAGAGAGATTGGTAATCGAACCCGCGTCATTCGGCATGGGAGGCCCATTAATTAGACCACTGACTCGTAATTTTTGTAACGGTAATACATATACAAACACGATGAATTTTCTCCCTATGTACTTATTACAATTTATAAGATAAAGCTTAGTGAAAGAAAGACAGGTAACGAACAACAGACTCTTAGTAACTAAATTCAACTGGTTTAAGTATAGAATCTAAAATATAAATAGATTAATTCAAGTCGCTAGAGAAAAATAAACGATAACAAAATTAACATGGAAAAATTTCCATTCAAATAATTTTACATCAATTCGATGAATCAGAATTTATTATCAGCTGCATAAATGAACAAAATAATAACTCCTACTACGTTTAATATATTTCGATGTTATCAATGTACTTCATACATGATAAAAAACCTTTCAGGTAATGAACTACCTAAAACGAATGTTATCTGGAGAGCTTAATATCGATTGGCATTCAGCTTATGGACTGTGAGTTTCCAATACATTGTTTTGGTTCAATATTTTGTGTCTAGACTATTAGCGATTAAGAGTCATGTACATTTTCATTTAGGCATATAAATTACTTTTATAATTACATATAACTGTGTCTAATATTATAAATTTCGTAAGATTAATTAAATAGATTAAAAAAGGGTAAGTTTAAGTTTTAATTATGAAATAATTAACTAATCTGATGTTTACGCGAGTCTTACACGTCAAAAATAAAACAATTTTTACGGGATTCTATTTGATTTTTTTTTAATTGTCTAACGTTTATGCGAATACTTTATAAAGCTTTCATTTCATTTCATTCAGCCATCTTTCATCATCATCTTACGGGAGAATTTCCGTAAAAATAGTTTTATTTAAAATCTAATCAAATTATTGTATGTTTTTATGTATTTTTTTATTAATTCAGCTGTTCTTATGATTTCTATGGGAAAATAAATAGGAGGGAATTATTGTATTCTTAAGCCGAGAAATATTTTAAGTTTTCAGTTTAATTAAAACTTTATTTATTAGTTTGAAATAAAACTACTTTTACGGGTTCTATCGCGTTTGTATTTGATTTTTAATTTCCCGACGTTTCGAACACTTTACATTGATCATGGTCACGGGAGGACTAAGGTGTATTACGTCCAATATGTCATTGTTATTATAGAAATTTATCTCTACCCTATAAGAAATTAAATTTTGACCCACATTTTTATGCAAAATTAATACAAATTCATTGCCAGTACCGAAAGAGAATGATTCTATATATAAAATTTATGTTGTTTATGATTTGTTATTATTAAAGTATTTAATTTATGATAATTATTATTGTGGCAATTTTACAATTTTACAAAACTAACAAAACTTTATTTATTAATTAAGTTAATTGAATAATACTTCACTTTAAAAAACTGTACATGGAAGTTATAACCTGGATCTTGTCCAGGTTAAAACAACAACTGAAGTCAAATCATATCTAGATGATGATTATGCAAAGTTCTAGAGTTCAATAATATTTATTTTCAAACCATATGAAGACTCACACAAGCTGCGCGCGGGCCTCTTCTAAATAAGAAATAATAACCTATTATACCAAGCTGGATAGATGAGTTGGTATTTCTTTTTCTTCTCAACCAATATACACCTGACAGCTCGAGGCGAGCTTCCTGTAAAGAATAGTGAGAGAACAATGGGCAAGAAAGTCACACAATTGTATTTTAACTACACATCAAGTCCCAGTATATTATACACTTCTTAGACTATCCTAATAGTAAATGACTTAATTAAAAGTATGTCATACTTTAGCTTTTTTTTTAGATTACAATAATATTTAGGCAGACTTAGTCATTAATCACTACAAAATAAGAGGCTAAAGTGAACTGGATTTAATAAAAGCCCTTCATGTCATGGATTGATCGATACTTATTAATATGCGTTTGGATATGAATAGTACGGAATATATTGATTATGATGATGCAGACACAAAAACTATTAGCAACTGGTCTATGGACTATTTAGAAAACGTAAGTAGTATTATATTTTTGGATTAAGCTAGGAATATCTTACCCATGGATGTCATAATAGACGAACAAAGGATATAATATGTGTACATCTATACAAGAGAAGGTGTAGAATTGTATTTCAAGCTATGCCACTTTGTCGTCTTTTATGATACTAACGGGCAAGATAAGGGTGTAGAATTGTATTCTTACTTCGTCAACACATGGAAAACTCTACCTTTACTTATATGGATAGACATTTTTTTTATTAAAGGCAACACCCTCACTAAAGATCCTTGTATTGCGAAGTACTTAACAAACATTAACGGACACAAATTACACCTAGACTTGGGCGACAATTTCTTGATCGCACAAATAATTGTCCTCAATGGGCATCGAAGATGCGATACTTGGCACCGTATCGGTATCTTAACCGGTAAGCAATCAGTACAGTCAATTGACACTAATAAGATGGATTTGTATAAGGTTTTGTTTGAAATATACTAAACTTGCAGTGATGTTTTCTGCTTACATACCTTTATCACCCCTTTTTCGGCGACGGGCTATGGTGTGGTAGCACCCCGTTAAATCTGTCCCGGGTAACAGAAAGAACGGCACGCAACCCCATAGATCCGCCCTGCAATTACCTATCTATGCCGTGCAGGCGGGCCACCGCACCGCTGGTCTTTGTCTTCGGTGAACCCTTTATCAACCTAAGCAATACTCCTTGATAAAAAGGGTTACAATATATAAAATATTTGTATAATTATATGGTATTTATTTTTTAAATAACTGTTTTATTTCAGCTTGATACATCGCAGTACCCTTTTCCAAATACTCTATGGCATGTGAAACCAGCAAAGGAGATTGCAATCAAATCGACGCTGATGATTATCGTAGGAGTATCTGGAATATTCTTAAACTCTATTATACTTGTAATTTTAATTAAAAATAAGTGGCTTTGGACGGCGAGTAACTATTTGATTGGCAATCTAGCTGTAACTGATTTAGTTATATTACTCTTATGCCCCTGGTTTATGCTTGTCAGAGATTTCTTTCAAAAATATGTTTTGAGTCATTTTGGATGCAAATTTGAAGGATTTTTGCAAGGTAACTATATGCTTTACTTATCATCATCATCTCAGCTCACATACATCCCACTGCTGGGCTCGAACCTCCTTAAAATGTGAGGGAAATTAACCTACTACATCACGCTGGTCAGACGTGTTGGTATAACGTTTCGTTTAAAGTTTTCCCTCTCTTGCATAGATGTTATATGCATTTTATATCACTTAGTCGCCTCTTACGATCACCCACGGGTAAGATGGGTGGTGTTGCATTGTATTCTTACTCCGTCAGCACATGTTTTACTTGTAAATTAATATAATGACATAATTTTTGTTATTGTAAGACTTTGAGTAACTTTATCTTCATTGTCCTAGTTCATATGCGTTCCATTGCTGGACTTAAGCCTCCTCCACAATAGAAGAGGAAGTTAATCTATTATACCACGTTAGGTGCTGTGTCGGCAACGAATACTACCAACCTTTGCTTCGCTCGTGGATATCGTACAAGACGACTAAGAGTTTCTATCGACCTGAACCAACTCAATCTGATGCTGTCAGGTCAACAATTGCATTCCCAAGAAGGGTTGATGTCAGGCAGGCGATCGATTATTCAAACTATTGCCAGTAACTTTTGCAATATATAAGATGGAAGCAAAGTACATATTGCGTCGACCCCAATTAATTGGCAAGATGATGATGATGACCACGTTCGGATGTGTTGATATAGAATTTTATTTCAAGTTTTCCTTCTTTAGCACACATTTTATACGCATATTGTTTATCCACGGACAATATAGAGATATGTGGTTAATTGTATTCTTACTTCATCACTATATGGAAAAGAATATTTATAACCTCATCATCTCAGCTCATATATGTCCCCCACTGTTGGGCTCAAGCTTCCTCCATAATGAGAGGAAAATTGACCTACTATACCACGCTGGTGTTAGTACAGGGTTTTGTTTCGAGTTTTCCTTCTTTTGCATAGATGTTATATGCGTTTCATATCCCTTAGTCGACTCTTACGATCACCCGCGGGTAAGATAGGGGGTGGTGAATTGTATTCTTACTCCATCACCACACGAATAGATATGTATAACCTAGTATGATGTTATTTATTCTAAAAAGCCCGACTAAGTGCGAGTCGGACTCGCGCACGCGAACATATTTATTTTATTCTATTTTTTAGAATTTTTGTTATAGCGGTAACAAAAATACATAATCTGTGAAAATTTAAACTGTCGAACTATCATGGTTCATGAGATACAACCTGGTGACAGACAGACAGCGGAGTTTTAGTAACAGGGTCCCGTTTTACCATTTGGGTATAGCACTCTAAAACCGCATTTTATTTTAAATACCTTTGTGCTGTATTACAGCATCATGCCTATTAGCAAGCATTAATGCAGTAATGCTAGTATGTTACGATCGCTTAGCTGCTGCAGCTTTGACAACAGAAGCAAGAGTGACTGTCAATGCTGCTCCAAAAATTATTGTTGCATCATGGATATTATCAACCCTATTTGCCTTGCCATGGATTGTAAAAAGACAATATGTGGTGAGTAAACAGGTCATATTTACTAATAATTGTCATCTCTCATATATGTCCCACTGTGGGGCTACCTACTACACCACGCTGGTTTTTTTTTTTTATTGCTTATGGTAGCAAACGGTCAAGCAGCACACTTGATGGTAAGTGTCACTGCCGCCCATGGACCATTGCAATACCAAGGGTATAGCTTAGGCCGCTGCCTACCAATAAAATCACCAAACCCACCCAGTTGGGCTGCCGGTTCTCTCACTCACCGAACGAAGCGCAATAGCACATTGCCATTACTCAGACGTCGATCTTCTGCAAGAGTGTGGTACTACCTCGGACGGACCGGCACGCGGCTGTAGACAGAGAATTGTCAACATGTGGTGCTACCACTATTATAAGTCAGACGTGTTGGTGTACGGCTTTGTTTCGACATATTATTATTTCATTAACTAGACAAATATATGTTGAAAAACACGTGTCTCACAATTGACACAGGGAATATATATTTCTTAATAATTATAGGAAAGGCAGTGGCTGGACTTTTTGGAAACATATTGCTTTGAAGAATCTGGCTTAATGGATTTTTACTGGCACTTCTTACTCACTTTACTAGTATGGGTACCTCTTGGTGTTATGTGCGTAACTGTAAGTATTTTTAATTCATTATTATTTACATTGATAGTGAAAGCTTAAACACCGTCTAGTTCTTTTTACAATCCTGCACCTTTCCTTATTACAGTAAGGAGTGATATGGTTTTGAATCTAGTATACCTTTTTGTTTTTTGCGGTGGACTATGGATGCCTCTCGCCCCACCAAATAGGACCGGGGTGACGGTGACCCCATAAACCCACCGTGCACCTCCTCTCTTCGCCGTGCGAGCGGGCCACTGGTACCCGATCTTTATCTTTGGTGACCGAATCTAGTATACCAAAATTCCGTGACAGGCAATTATTACTTCAAGTATATACACAATCAAGTGAGCTGCTTGCGCGTTTGCTGTCAATGATTAATTTTATCATCTTGCTCTTATCCCACTTTAGCGGCTTGGAACAGCATATTTTTTTTCTTTATGATAGTGAGAAGACTAGTTCTATATACGATATACGCTTTTGCTTAAGATGAATTTAAGATCATCTTCACCATCTCACCTCATATACGTTCCATTGATAGGTTGGAGCTTCCTCCACAGCAGGAGGAAAGTTGTTGTAATGTACCTCGGTGGTCGGATGATGATACAGAGTTTTATTTCGAGTCTAATAATGGTAGGACACACTGTTGACAGTTTTCTGTCCACAGCCACGGGTCGGTCCATCCGGGGTAGTACCACACTTTCGCAGAAGATCGACGCCTGATTAATAGCAATATGCTATTATGCTTTGTTCGGTGAGCGAGAGAGTCGGAAACCCAACTGGGTGGGTTTGGGGTTTGTATTGGTAGGCAGCAGCCCTAAAGTTCTATGGGCAGCAGTAACACTTATCACCAGGTGTGCTTCTTGCTCGTTTGCCACCAAAAGCAAATAAAAAATCAAAGTCTTCCATCTCTTATAATAATAATAATAATAATTTATATAGAATCTCTATGCATATTGTATTCCATAGTCATATTTTACGACACCTACAGATATGATAAGGGTTGGTGAATTGTATTCTTATTCCACCATCACAGATATTAGTTATATATCAGCAAAGTTTAATGCCACTTTGATTTCAACCCTATTTGCTCATAAAATCTAAATAAATTTTTAAAATAAATTCGTTTGATCATTGTGTTCAATTGTCTCCCCCTTCTACGCCACAAATGTGAGGATAGTGCCATAATCACTACGCTTAGTATTTGGGTTGGGAATTGCAGTAAGGTGCTATACGTCTCCTAAGAGAAAACTGCTGCTCAACTGGTGAGGTCCTTCTCTGATATTTACTCTCAAATATAAGTAAGGGGCGCTGACATTTATATTATTATCCGTATCATCATAAATATATTCACAATACGTACCGGGGGAGACCGAGACTAACCTACCTAGACCAGATTGGTCACGTACTGAAGGAAGGTGGAGTCAAGAGTCTCTGAAACCGGCGAGCGTGTATGAAGAGAATTATGAATGTTGAGGAAGCGAGTGTAGTATGCAAGGATAGAGTTCTCTGGTACTCTGTTCTCTCTGCCTACCCTGCAAGGGACATGGCGTGATGGTATGTATGTAAATATGTATGTATTCACAATAATTAAATATTAATATTTGTAATGTCTTCTTTTCAGTATGGTATGATAATGTGGCGACTTGAATGGAGTGCCCGTGAATTGAAAGCACGAGGTGGTGGCCGGTCAATAGCTAAAGCACGTGGTCGGGCACTGAGGATCACAGGTTGTGTTCTGATAGCAGCTGTTTTATGCCGTGTACCATACACTGCTATTATTTATTGGGGAAACAATCTGGAATATGAAATCAATGCGGTGAGTTTCCATTTTTTTTTGTTTGTTATTATACTACAAATCATCAACCCCTCTCTTATCGGCGGGTATCGTAAAATACGATTAAGAGATCTACATATCATAGTATGTAGATAACATCTATGCAAGATAAGGAATACTCGATATAAAACCCTATACCAATAGGTCTGACCAGCGGCATACCTAATTAGCTATAGTTAGCTAATTTCCCTTCAATTGAGGAAGAGGCCCGACCCTAAGTACCTAACCTAGCGCTTATATCAGCTAAGATGCTGATGATAAATGATTAGTAAATGCTAGATAATACATACATACATATCATCACGCCATATCCCTTGCAGGGTAGCCAGAGAGAACAGTGTGCCAGACAACTCTATCCTTGCATACTTCACTCGCTTCTTCGACATTCATAATTCTTTTCATACACGCTCGCCGGTTTCGGAGACTCTTGACTCTACCTTCTTTCACTACGTGACCAATCTGGTCTAGGTAGGTGAGTCTCAGTCTCCCCCGATACCTACATCCTTCCTCTTTCGCATTGTATATCTTCTTAACAAGACGTTCGTTCGGCATTCTTTCCACATGTCCGAACCATCGGAGCATTCCCTTTCGTATCTTTACACCAATACACCAATACTCTCTTTCATACCTACTCGCTCTCTTACGTCGTAGTTGCGAATGCGGTCGGTCAGCCTAACTCCACAGATTTTCCGCAGAGATCTCATTTCGACCGCATTAATTTTACTTTCATACTCTTTTCTGCATACCCAACTCTCGCTTCCATACAGTAATGTTGGGACAAGCACTGCGTTCTGTATTGCTACACGTGCCTTCTGTCTGAGGTGGTGGCTACCGAGAAGTTGTCCCAACGCTCCGTTCACTCTATTTCCCCCATTCACTCTTCGCTCTATATCAGTGATGTACCTTCCATCTCGGCTAAAACCACATCCAAGATATACAAATTTATCCACTTGCTCTAGTACATCATTACCTATTGTTACTCTTACATCTGTTCTGGCTTCATGCTAGATAATATTTAATGAAATAGTATAAAACTCATTCACCAAGCCATGTGGATTCTAGGGTAGTAATTTATATTTAATATAATGTGTAAATGCGGGTACATCAAATAATATGTGAGAAAATAATATGTAGGTATAACAGCTTGGTAGAGACTTGTCATGACACTTACGCGTTGTCAGTCGTGGCGAGCAGTCATGTAAGAACTATAGAGACGAAGCGTATAATTATAATATTATACGCATACACTACAGGTAGTAGGACAAAATAATATATAAGCGTGTAATCCATATGCGCGAGGATGTCAACATAACTAGTAAAAACAAACAAAAATAGAACAGTCGGATGATAAGGAGCACTGTGTTAGACGAATGATCAATTATTGCAGATTAAAAAAAATAGGGAAGATGATTGATGATTCTCTTCCGTTTGCTATCGGAGTAACTGATAAAATTTGCCACGTCCTATCTTGTCCATGGGTTTCATAAAAAAGACTATTGTATATGCATATAACATCTATGCAAGAGAAAAAAACTTGAATTAATAACCGATTTGAACAGCGTGGTAATGATCAACTAGATTGGAGCCCAAGAGTGGGGACGTATATGAGCTGAGAAATAAAGAGCTAACAGTAAAAATATCAAATTAGTTCATTTAATTCACCGATAATATTGTTTTTTGGCCTAGTTTGGGCCTGGTGAAAAATAACCTAAGCTATGTTTAAAATAACGCGAGCAATAATTAGAATAACTCGAGCAATATTTAAAATAACCCGAGCAATATTTGAAATAACCCAAGCAATCTCTATGTTTATGCTTTTTAAAGATATTTCAAAGATATATTAATGTTAATGTCAACAGGTAGAAGGCGGTTTTGCGATACTGTGGTTTTCGGCAAATTTTCTGATGTACCTGAACTGTGCTATCAATCCACTTATCTACGGTTTTACGAACTTGAGGTTTAGGAAAGCTATGGATAGGACACCAGGAGTTGCTTGCTTCAAATTTGGTGCTTGGTGCTGTGTTTGTTCCATGGTTAGTAATATTATATTTTAATAAATTCTATATTAATAATACAATGTTTTAACAAAAAGAAAACCGACTTCAAAGTGATGTACCATCCAAATAAGCATTATTGAGGACTAGCTTTTACCGATGGCTTCGCTCGCGTAAAATATGACCTTTACAATATAAAATTTTATCCCAAGGGATAAAAGTACCCTATGTGTCCATTCTATTCAAGATATGGTCTATCTCTATGTCAATTCTTTATTCAAATCTCTTAAACGGTTTCCAGATCCCCAGATTCAGACATCATTATAAACTTCGACATTTATAATATTATTAGGAAATAGGATAACTCAAAAACTACTGGTCAGATCTTGGAACAATTTGAATAGGACTATATGGAAAGCACGAGCTTTCCAGTAATAAAAAATCAAAATCAGTTCACCCAGAAAAAAGTTCTGAACTTGTAAAAATTTCAGTCGAATTGCAAACTGCCTCCTTTTTTTAAATCAGTTAAAACGATCACTTTTTTTTTATTCATTTTTGTGTAACATAGTTGTTAACTGCAGTTGACTATGACAACTTTACCCGGACTGTGGGTGAGCGCCAAGGTCTCACAGACCGATGGGTCGCAGGTGATAATAATTTGGAATAAGTCGGGTTCTTCAAATTACTGAAGTTTTTAGCATTTAATATGCTTGATTATTTATAAACACCCGATTACGAAACGAAAAATGATGTCACAAGCGGGGTTCGAACCCGCACCTATTGGGAGTCCGGCCCAATCGTGCTGCCACTTACACTACCGTGAACTATTTTGTAGGACATGCAAATCTCGCTTCGTATCATATTTACTCCTTTAAGGTGACGTGTGCCATCTACCGGACAATGTCTACACATTGTATAGGCTTAACACTTCAAACTTTGCAGTTAGAATTGTATTAAACGATGACACAACCTTGTTTACGATTACCCCGATTACGAAATGAAGTTCTTTCATTTTATTTTTAGTCACATAAAGTTTACTAAAAAGAACAATGGGCTATGATGTATCTTTATATTAAAAAAGCTTCCTGTGTCTTGAGGAGTTTATAAATTTAAAGAAAGAGTTGGGCTTATAGGTTGCTTAAAGGAGTGTTTTTGCCTACTCTCCTATATATGATAGAAAATTGACCTAGTGACAGTTTTTTTTAATTCTTATGGGAAAATAGTACAGGCGTACAAGGTAACATATTACAGGAATTATCACCTAATTGCTACACCACACATCAATACTCGGAAAAAATCCGAATTAAATAAAAATTACGAGCGAGCAAAAAATGCTAACTAACCAAGAAATTCCAACAAAGGCGCTTAGAATGGATATCCAAATTTTCGCTTGTAAATGAACTTTTATAAATAGCCTTAATAATATTGTTTTTAGTAATTCAAAATCAAATAATTCATAATTTTCATTTACAGTTCAAAAGAAAAAAGCTGAAACTGTTCGACAAAAATACAGATAAGATATTCGTGATAGACAACTCACCACATCAAAATAAGAATATATCAAGAGTCTTAAAGAACATTTTGCATATAAACAAAGAATCTTTAGAGCTTAGTATAAAAGTTGACGAGATCACAGCAAAACCGACCAAAGTTACTCCAATGAAAACTGAACAGATTTTATTGTAATGATTTCTGGTGTTTGCGCAAGTATTGCGAATTCGAAATAAAACTATTTTAATGGATTCTATCGCGTTTGTATTTGATTTTTAATTTCACTGGGTTTCGAACACTTTACAACGTTCATATTCCTTCTGTGACCATGAATGATGTAAATCCGTAAAAATAGTTTTTTTTTTTTTTAAAGTTTTTTTTACTCTAATTTTTATCCATCCATTAGTCGATTGGCATATGTATACTGTTCATCATAAATATCATCACAGAAATAACTCCAGAATACCCAGAGTTGACTGGTAGGTTGATCTTCATAAATCATAGAACTAACTGAAAAGTTAGTTCTGTAATAATTTTTACTTTTTTCTTTTTTTTTTTTTTTTTTTTTTTTTAGAAGTCGTCGCCATCTTCACCGCTCATAGTACACTAGTACACCCACATTTTCCCATTCTTGAATCGATCTGAACATACATAAAAAAATCATCAGCCATGCACCCAGTCATTTAGGAGAAATTCATTCACATACATGCATACAATAGAATTATATGTATAAATATTAGTTTATGGACAGTGCTGCTAGTGACAAGAAAAAATAAAGATATCGAAATTTATATCATTGTTTATTAATACAATAATATGGAACAGATTATAAAATTAATTGCATATAATTCTTTAACAAACTAATGTAATTATAAATAAGTAAATGATAAACTTATATTGTCTTTCGTGTACAAATAGAACAAATTCATTAAAAATGTTCTTTTTTCATTTAATTATAGAATTAATAAAGTAATAAAAATATACATAATAAATTATTATAATTACTGATGATGTTTTATTACTTCATTTAATGTATTTTCGTAATTATATAAACAATTACACATTCCTTATTGTTAAAAATCTGTTTTATATTTCGTTCAATACCTACACATAAATACCTACTTACTGTCTTTCCGCGCAAAAAGAACACGTTAATTAAATGTGTCCCTTTTTTATTTGTGATCCTTTTTCTAAATAAATAAATGTAAATGTAAAAAAAAAATGTTTAATTACTTAATTTAAAAAATAGATTCAACACATTTTCTTATTTCAAACAATTAATACACACAAATAGATACTTTACTTTACTTTTTTTTTTCGAATAAAGAACATTTCACAATACAACGTTAAAAATATATTATTATTTAATTTAATAAGTAAATTTAACTCGTTTTTCAAACGCATTCATTGTTAAAATAGCTGTGTGGTAGCGGCTACGAATACTATTAACCCTTACTTTGCTCGTGGATGTCGTAAAAGACGACTAAGAGCCTTATAACGACCTGGGCCAACTCCATCTGATATGCCGTTTGGTCAAAAATTACATTCCCAAGGATTCACGTCTGGCAGGCGGCCGCTAATAAAACTATTGCTGATGACTTTTACAATATGTACAATGAAAGAAGAGTACATATTGTATCGGCCCCAAGCAATTGGGATAAGAGTAGGAGAATGATGTTAAAAATCTCTGTTTATCTTATTTATGTATCGTGTAGATATTTTATCCTATACACGAATCAAACCATAAAAATCTTATAATATCATATAAATGACGTTTATTAAGTAGCGCTTTGTCTGCGACCGGCTTCTTTCATCTTATACTTCAATTAGATACTTTTTTTACACACGTTTTTACATTTCACTTCTTTATACAACTATAAATATTAATATTATTAATTGTACTGAAGGAAGGTGAAGTCAAGAGTCTCCGAAACCGGCGAGCGTGTATGAAGAGAACTATGAATGTTGAGGAAGCGAGTGAAGTATGCAAAGATAGAGTTCTCTGGCACTCTGTTCTCTCAGCCTACCCTGCAAGGGATAAGGCGTGAAGATATGTATGTATGTAAATATTAATATCAACATCTTGATTGTCATCAAAAGCATAAAATAAAACAAATAGTATTTCCTAATTTGAATAGGAATTGATCACAATTTTATGAGATTTTATTTTTTTAAAGCAAACTGCAATTACATCTACATTATCACATGAAAGTTAGGCTACTACTCTAGTAGTAAATAGTAGTAATCCTTAATACAACAATTATTTGATATAAATCTCATCATAATCGATGCATTGTTTCTGACATTACTCTGAACTGATGAACTGACTGAGAGACTGATAAAAATTTTACAATAAATAAAAAGCATTTTATTACTACTTAAAAATATATTGAAAATATAGACTGATTCAAAATATTTTATTTGAATATTACAAATGGATACATTAATAGTATTTATTTATATGTATTTCCATAAATTTAATTTTCCATGAACTCAACATATTCAGCAAATTCAAATTATCTAATTCCATTTTTAGAGTTCAGTACCCAATGAGTAAAACGGGACCCTATTACTAAGATGCCGCTGTTCGTCCGTCTGTCACCAGTCTTTATCTCATAAACCGAGAGAGTTAGACAGTTGAAATTTTCACAGATGATGTATTTATGTAGTCGCTATAATAACAAATACTAAAAAACAGAATAAAATAAATATTTAAGGGGCTCCCTACAATAAACATGATTTATTTACTTGTTTTTGCTCGATATTGATAACAGAGTTTAAAAACTCGGCTTTTTTATAGATAATGGAAGGAACCCTTCGTAGGCGAGTTCCAGTCACACTTGGCCAGCTTTTTTTACATCTTATATTTATTGATCTTCTGTAACATCTAGCAGATGAGTTAATTCTTGTATCTTTATTTCTAACATATCTTTCATGTGAGGTTCTACTCTTAGTATGTTTGTGGCTTCTTGTAATAACACCATGCTTTCCATTAGCTCGTCCTGGAAACATATAATTTTATTTTCATTTATAATAAGGAAAGTATTTTCATGTATTAATGGAGCAAGAATACAGTTCACGAACCTCTTTATTCCCGGCAAATGTAAAATATACTACGACTAAAGGATATATGTATATGTTATATTATATCACATATAGGTTCGGAGACTGGACATAATTTGTGTACATTATACACTCAGGTCAAGAAAGAGGTTGGTCCAAGGTTCAATATAGGTTCCAAGTCTTAAAGTTATTTTTTGTATATTTTTATTGTGGTGACAATTTTGTAAAGTCCGTCACAATATTATTAGGTTTTTGCTTAATCTATCTATATACTTCTTTTTTTTTCTATCTATAGCTCATATACGTTTCACTGTTAAGCACGTGTCTAGATTTCGTATGTAATTATATTCAGACGAGACAAGCATATACTATATGTATTACAACAGTTTTTTTTTAAAGAATTTAAAGCAACATTATTATCGCCGCCTTTATGTACACTGGCTCACTTCCAAATAACGTAAACCGTAATCTGAGAAATGTTACATTATTGGTAGAGGATGGATGAAATATCTATTACTGTACGCATATGCTCGCTCTTCGAAGTTCAACAGGAATTCTTATATAAATAAATAATAGTTTAAAATCGTTATGTATATCGCGGGTAATCGTAAAATATGACTAATGTCCGGTTTTCAATAACGACAGCTAAAGTTTAGATAGCTTGATGCTATGTAAACTTTAGCTATTATTAGGTCCTTACATATGAAATTGGCGTTTTGCACGGGAGGAATATAAAGTGATTTTTTTTTTGTAAAATATATTTAATTAATAAAAAATAAAAAAAAATGGTTTGCAGATGCTGACAATAGATATCTGCCGTAATGATTTGGCTAGATTTTAGAAAGTTGTAGTGAACGACACCAGCGCTAGTCCACCAAATACTCACAAGTAACTTTTTCTGAGTCATTTTTCGTTTAGGGCAGGATGGTCGGCCCAACGACGAAGGCGACGTCACGGCTGGGTTACGGGTGTGCATGCTTACGCCCCTCTGTCACCCCGGACGGAGTGGTGCGAGGAGTGTGCCGACCGTAACCCGCCCCAAATAAAAAAAAATAAAAAAAAAAAAAAAAAAAGGCGGGATTTGGCTGGATCTCTAGGGTTCAGCCATTGAGGCGAGCGCTTCCGATTATCGTACAGTATCCACTTTTCATCACAAGTAATGATTCGATTTAAAATCCCTTCATTATTGTGTCGGTTGAGCAAAGTAACACAGCAGTCAATGCGTGTTTGCAAGTTCGATTCACTCAATTCATGATGTACCCATCGTTCACGTTTTTATACTTTCCCGATTTGCTTCAAGTGGCTTAATACAGTTTTGTCACTTACCCTGAATCCTGCAGCTATCTCTAAAGTGCTTTGTGATGGATCCGCTTCCACAATAGCCTTTAATTCTTCATTTTCCACATTGGTCTTCGGCCGTCCACGGGGTTGGTTCTGAAGGTCGAAATTTCCAGAACGAAAACGTTGAAACCAAAAACGTACCGTGCTTTCTTTTGCGACACAAGCGCCGTAGATATCATTAATCCTTTGAGCTGTTTCTGCAGCGCTGATGCCACGGTAGAACTCGTACTCGTAAATATACCGATATTTCATGTTTTCCATTGTGCGGTAATAAGCGACGCCAAAGAAAAAAATAATGAGGAAAAAACAAATGAATGACTGTTTTCAAAACAGGTGGTCAGTACGACAAAACGCTAATTTCATATGTAAGGCCCTAATATAATTAACTAATCATTGATATTACGTGATTGATATTACCAATTAATACGTTTCGTTTTATTTCCAGTTTTTATTATTACTCACCTTGTTTTTGTTTTTTTATTAGGTTTAAGACTAAACCTAATGAAAAAAACTAAAACTACTGAAGTCTACTATTGAACATAGTCTGCTTCAAAGACGATAAGGCTGTAACAGCCACAGATGTTTTTAAAATAAATTGCTTAAGATGATTCATTTCCATTGTATCCAGGGCAGTAAAGGGTGACTTTTTACTCTTAAACCATTACTATACGGAGAACAGTTATATTAAAATAAATAAAAATATATCATTTTTACCTGTGCCCCAGCTTTAGTTATCTTCCCAGTTTCGAATTGTCTCTTAGTTTGCACTACCATTGCAGCTTGCAGATCAAGTAGTAAACCTCCTCTGAACCTCGTCCATCCAGGTTCTAGTTTATCAGCTATTTCAAGTAATTCATGGCATAGATCCACTTTCCTCTTTAACAAATTATCTGGCATGTCTGAAAATAGTAGAATGTATAAGGTTTATCTTATAACATAAAGTTCCGTGATAACTAAACCGATCTCAATGGACTATTGGGTCTAAAGCTGTGTGGTAGCGGTTACAAATACTACCAGCCCTTACTCTGCTCGTGGATGTCGTAAAAATAACTTAAGAGAGCGTGTAGAGCCTTATAACGAGCAGGTCCAACTCTATCTGATACCATTTGATCAACAATTATATTCCCGAGGAGGGTTGATGTCTGACAGGTGACAGTGGTAAGACTATTGCCAATAACTTTTACAATATGTACTATGAAAGAAGAGCACATATTGTATCGACCCCAAGCAATTGGTATAAGAGTAGGAGAATGATGAATGAACTATTGGGACTAATTATATTTGGTTCCAGTTTGAATGAATTAATTCATTTATTTTAAATCCATGTGAAGCTCGTCCTTGCAGTTAGTTGTTTATAATTTGAATTCAATTCCGAACAAATTTGGACTAACATTTCCTTTTCAATATAATTGGACTAATTTATTTGTATTTGAACTAAAGTTTACAGACTTATTACCAAACCTAAGATTGCTAAAAATTATTAAATTTTAATGCTTAAAAAATTCATATCTTCTTTTCTTTCTATTTTAAAGGCTACATTGAGAATCATGCAAAGAATGGCACCTGTGACACTAGCGCGGTAGGTGTATCCATCACCTCTCCATTACGGAGCTCTCATTAATTTACCAAAGCAATTAACTTATGTTTACAGTTTTAATTATTAAGGGTTAAAAAAATTATATATAAGATATTCATGTACTTTCATCGGAACACTATCTACTCAATTATAAATGTGTATTAGGTATTTTGTTATCTTTTAATTGCATTACGTAATTTTTAAATAGTGTGAATGTTCATTAAACAATACATTGCTTTGTGTTTTTTGCAGTAAAACTTTTTACTTTCCATTTATTTCGTAAGGTACCAAACGCGCAAACAGTACATCTGATGGTAAGTATAACTGCCATCGATGACCCTTGGCAATATCAAAGATATAGCTAAACCGTTGCCTACCAATGAAAACCCCAAACCCACCCAGAAAACTGGAGTGCTGGTTCTCTCACTCACCGAACAAAGCGCAGCAGCGCATTGCCCTGGTCATTGCTATTCTACGAGAATGTGGCACTACCCCGGACGAACCAGCCCATGGCTGTAGACAGAAAACTGTCAACAGTGTAGCCCAACCACTACTAAACTATAATATAAAAACTGTAATATAAGTTTGCAAATCACCAACCTGATAAATTGTAGCCCTTACAGTTGCCATACAATTGTACCAATGCCAATTTTGCTTGCACAACTAAATGATTGCTCGGATGCAGCGTTTGACTGTACTTATCAATGAATTCTTCAAATACCTTAGGACTTGTTTTATTTAACGTATTCAATTCTTGTTTCAAAGCATTATTGCCCCATGTCATCTGTTTACTTAATATACTATGTTCACATTTTTCACATTTCCATGGTGCATTTTCATCCATTGGATTTGTTGAAATCATCATGGCTCCTCGCCCTTCACTAGTTAAATTAAATAGATTATTACAAATCGAGCAATATATGTTACCCAGATGTGTGCCGAATTCTGTAGGGTCTTTGCACCTATCACATTCACAAGCAAAATACTTATGAGTCATTAAATGCTTTCGCCTATCCAATGTTCCTAATAATGTTTGACAATATGTCGCTGTAATAAGATCACCTTTAGCTATAGGTACCGTCGCTAGTAAAGCAAAATTAAAATCATCGCCCAAGAATATATGACGTGTATTAGGTTTACAACTATGATCCATCATAGCAGCTGTGAGATAAATAGCTCGTGACCTTTTAGATCCATCTGTTGAGCGTACATCAAAGGAATTTGTATCAAATATAGACGCAACTTTTAATATAGTTTCCTCATCAAATGGTAATCCAAGTACTTGAACTATAAATGTCACTAAATTAGCTTTTAATACTATATATAACGGTGTATTTATTCTATCTTCCAAATGCGACTCCAAATTCATTATATTTTCATATTGAAGAGGATTAGAATAACGCATTAATAAAACTCTGAGCGGCGATATCACACAATAAGCAGCTTGAACTTTATTTGTGCCTTCATATTTAATATCACATTTGAATTTTCTTTCACTCATAGCTTCACATTCTGGTTTATGCACTTCAGCACTCTCACATTCAGGTCCACACATGGGCCAATTGCACTTTGAACATTTGTAATAATCCCATTTGTTTTCAAATTCTTGCGGATCTAAATATTTTCCACATGCTAAGCAAACAGCTGTACTAGAAATCCTTGGACCTATAACTGCTGGTTTTTCTTTAAGGATCATTTCACCTTGTTTTATATCTCTTGTAGCAACCATATGTCGACCAAGAGTATCTGAATACTGGATTTTGAATGCGCAACATTTGAATTTGTGTCCTTCACGCCATCCTAATTTTTGATGTGGTCTTGAACAGTAATAAACAAGTTTACATCCTCCACAGATTTGGTTTGCGGGCTCTCGGCACACTTCACACGTTGGCATTGCAAATTTGCACTGTTGGTTTACTGCAACTGTGTACAGATATGAATACACCCGCACCAGATGGTTTCATACACAATACTCGTTGTAAATAGATTTGGATAATTAACAAGACGGTTAAGATTTGGGAGTACTGCCAACAAAATAAAGAATTGATGTTGCTTGTTAATGTTATGCTTCGACGTACAATGAAATAGTTACATTAATATTATTTCAATACAATTCATTCTGGCTTTTTCATTATAAAATAGCGTGTAGAATTAGCACACTAAAGTGGCAATGGGCAGGCTACATCGTTTTGTTGGGGTATCGGGGACTGAATGTCATCTCGCCAACACGGAAAGTCGAACGTCAAGTAGCTGCTGAGGTTTGTGGTTAAGTAATCAATCGACAGAAGTCACGCCCCCGCCTGTAACCGGCGGGGGATACGACGCAAATACATTTTCACAGTGCGAACAAAAAAAGGCCATATCACTCGACGAACCGATAACCGCTGAGAAAGAAATATTCTCAATGCAGCGGAGGACGCAAGGAGGACCGACGACCTAGTGAAAATTACTGAGAGTTGTTGGATACTTTGTAGTGAATTATATAATAATCGTCATCGTTCAGTGCTTTGCTATCAGCTGGACGTAAATCTCTCTATATAACAATGTGTAAACATTGTCGGGTAGATAGCATACCGTCACCTTAAGACGTAAATATGATACGAAGTGAAATTTGCATGTCCTACAATTAGTCACGGTGGTGTAGTGGCAGCACGATTGGGCCGGAATCCCAATAGGCGCGGGTTCGAATCCCGCTTGTGACATCATTTTTCATTTCGTAATCGGTTTTATAAATATTGTTATATAAACATAATCATTAAGCTAAACTCACTATTATGTAAATTTTGATCTATCCTAAAGCCATGAAAAGGAGTAGACCACTAAAGTTAAGCCATCAGTATCGGTAGTCAGCCAGCCAGCCCAATGGGGATGAGGATATGACCGGGTAGGTTATAAAGTCATACGTCGCCTATCTATCGCTCCAGAGGGATAGGACGAGGTATCTGCAGACTAAAGCCTGCCACCAAAAAGGCATTTAAAAACCTTTTACAAAATGTTAATTTTGAAATACAGGTATGTAGATCTCCAACTATGTTTTCTGTGTGGTGACGGAGTAAGAATACTATTCACCACCCCATATCTTACCCGTGGGTGATCGTACGAGACGACTAAGGGATATAAAACGCATATAACATCTATGCCAGAGAAGGAAAACTCGAAACAAAACCAACACGTCTGACCAGCGTGGTATAGTAGGTTAATTCCTCTCCCATTACGGAGGAGGCCCGAGCCCAACAGTGAGACATTTATGGACTGTGATGATGATGAGATCTCCGACTTAGATTAAAATAAGAAAATTTCATAACTTGCGTTTGTCATTTCACCAACATTTCATAAAGTTTAAGTGACACCTAGGTATACAATTATCACATATTGTTATTATGCGTCATGACATCATTGTGTAATTCTAACCACCTTATCATATGACTGCACAGATGTCGTAGTAGATTCAGATACTGACCTTTTGTGCCAGTGCTGTGGGTTCAATTCATACGTAGGACAATACTTTTTGCGATCCACAAACTTGTTGTTCTAAGTCTGGGTGTAATTTTTCTGCATTAATTATATATTTGTAAATACAAGGATTATTCCCTTAGTCCAGAGCGGTGTAAAAAAAAATGTATTCATATATAGATCACCACATATATTCTAAAATAACATACATACATATCACATCACGCCATATCCCTTGCAGGGTAGGCAAAGAGAACTGAGTGCCAGAGAACTCTATCCTTGCATACTTCACTCGCTTCCTCAACAAATTCTAAAATAATTAATTAATTCTAAAATAACCAAATGCATATAATATACTACAGCGCTTGGTACCTTAAAAACCTCATTGTCATATATTTTTACTCTCTAACTTTTATCCAGGTAGCAGTAAAGGAAATGTATAAATAAGCACATATACATTTCGCCACACAAATTTTAGTTCTAAATAATAGCGGGTGAGATTGTTGTCGTTAACCGGGTAAATTTCTAAGCTTCGATCTTGCTGCTAAGATAAAAACGACAAAGACCGCTAAAATGAAGGAAATCTGCAAAAAAAAAAACAACTAAAATAAAACACTAGATACAACAGTATCTAATCAAAAAAAAATAGAAATTCTGGTTCAGCAACAGCTGAACCAGAATTTCTATTTTTTTTTTTTTTTTACGCAAGGTGGACCATGTATGTGGTTGCGCCCCGATAAAACGTCCGGGGCGACCAAAGAGGCGGCACGCAACCCCATGGACCCACCCTGCAAACACCTCTCTTCGCCGTGCGAGCGGGCCACCGGTACCCATCTTTGGCTTCGGTGGCCCGCCCGGCGATATAACCTTGCGGGTTCCTCTCTTGTCGATGCCCCGACAGCTTTCGCCGTCGGGGCGTCGTCCTCACGCGGTGGCCTCACGTCAAGTGACTGGACAATTCCCCGGTCCGATCACCCGAAGCCTCGGTTAGGGCGGCATCAGGCGCAGATACTCGCGCCTGCGCCGCCCCAGCCGCTGGCGGCAGCCCGGGTCCCGGGAATCCACCCGGACACGTTCCGCGGCCTCCTTCTGCGAGATGACTGCCTCGCAGAAGGCGGCAACCGCGTCCCAGTTCCTGACGCTGTCGACCATCGCTTTTGCGACAGCCGGCAGCGTCAGATCTGCACCGATGACAGCGACGAGGTCACAGCGTTGCTGGGCCCAGGTCACGCAAACCCCCCGCGTGTGTTGCGCCGTGTCCTCGTCACTGCCGCACTGGTGGCAGGACTGAGTCGACTCCCTCCTTGCGATCTTGTGCAGGTATTTGCCGAAGCACCCGTGCCCCGACAACACCTGCACCAACCGGAAAGAGAGGACCCCGTGCCGCAGCTCCATCCACTCCGTCAATACGGGCCGGAGAGCCTCTACGGTAAGAACACCGTGCCTAGGCCTCTCCAGCCGCGTAGCTCAGCGAGCGATGACGTCTCGGCGGGCATCCTCGCGCCAGATGGCTATCTCGCTAAGCGATGGGGAGCCACCTGCATCGCGCACTGAGGTCACCCGCCGATAGAGGTCGGAGAGCATCTCCGCCTCTATGTCCCACGGGGGTGTCCCGGCCAACATGCCTGCCGCCTCGGTCGACACCGTGCGGTATTCGCGGATGGCTCTGACCGTCATGATCAGCCGGAGGGTCAGAGACCTCGCCCACACGGGTGAGCCGTACATGGCCAAACCAGGATTTGTATTAAAGATTTTAAGATTGTAGTATCGTGCTTATTACATTGGATCAACGTGTTTCTTTTATTTTCTTATAAAAGCGAACATGTGACTAGTTAATTTAGATATACCTATTAACAATAATGTTTATTCTTTATCATGAAAATGGATTCGTATTCTATAATTACCATCAACCGCATATGGTTTATTAACCGTTAATGGTCCGATCAGACTCTGTGATAGGGGATGCAGACCCATTACCTGCCATACATTATACTTCTCTGCCGCTGTTTGGACTGAGCACAGGTGCCAAGTTCTTGTCTTCGGCAGCGTCGATTCACACTTACAGGAAAGTAAAAATTATGAATTTTATGACATAGTTTGATGTAATTTCTACACATTAAAAAAAAAAATCACAAACTAATTGATTAAAGTTTTATAGTTTTCGTATTTATAGTAATTACATTTGAAGGAGCAAATTGCTGTTCTTTATTGTCAATAGTGACGTGCGAGTCATAAAATTTATCGAATATATTATTTTAGGACATAAATATATTTATTACATTGATTTCTAAACTATATATATTAAGGTCCCGCAAACATTTATTTTTAATTTTTATAAGATTATAATTATTGGTGTACTTATTTACCACACAACTCTGCATTTGTTTTTCGAAATTCAAAATTTAATAAAATGAAATTTAATACGATCGTCACATAGGATCATTTATATTTTTGTTTTATTAAACTTTTTTAATCAGGTACTACTTGCAATAAAAACTTATAGATTTCATTACCTATATTTTTTTCGAGAATTAATCGACATTTCACATCACTATTGCAATATGTCAAAACGGCCATCATAGCGTACCGCAACTGTAAACAATGTAATATAGAGATAACACCTGTTCAAGAAAAAATCGAAATAAAACTATACCAACTTGTTTAACCAGCGTGGTTAGTAGATCAATTTCCTTCTTATAGTAGAGGAGTGAAACGTATGATGACGATTTGCCGTGTGGTGATGGCGTAAGAATTCAATTAACCCCCCCCCCCCTATCTTGCCCGTGGATAATCGTAAGAGACGACTAAATGGTATAAAATGCATATAACATCAATTCAAGACAAGAAAAACTCGAAACATAACCCGGTATACCAACAAATCTGACCAGCGTGGTATAGTAGGTCAATTTTCCTCTCATTATGCAGGAGGCTCGGGCCCAACAGTGGGACATATATGAGCTGAGACGATAATGATGATAATTTGAGTTGCAAAGCCAACTCCAACCGAAAAAATGATTTTTTTTTTACATGCAGACTTTGTCATTTGTATGTGGCGTCATAACACATCACTCGTAAATGCAGAAATAAAGATTAAAAAGTTTGTCATAATATGGCGTTGTAATACAAATATCTGGATGACCGAGCTTTCACTCGATATTTTCTTTTTAGTGTGTTTTGAAAATATATTTAAATATAATAAAAACAATTAATTAAATAATAATAAAAAAAAATAAAAAGTCAAAAAGTAATAAGAAATAGAAACAAGATCCGAACTGGCTTCGATTAGACTGTTCGATTATCCAATTGAGGTATCTTAATGACAGCGTCAAAATTTGCCTTCATATTTTAATAGTTGAAATAAAACTACTTTTACGGATTCTATCGCGTTTGTATTTGATTTTTAATTACCCGACGTTTCGAACACTTTACAGTGATCATGGTCACGGGAGGACCATGATCACTGTAAAGTATTCGAAACGTCGGGAAATTAAAAATCAAATACAAACGCGATAGAATCCGTAAAATTAGTTTTATTTCAAATGTGTAATACTCGCGTAAACATTAGAAGTCATTATTTTAATAGTTGTCGGCCAACGCAAAATTATATTTTTTCATTGCCTGTAAATATTGACAAAACAGTATTTTCTATGGGTATGCTTAGGTGATTTGGACATTTAGAAAGAATTAGTGACGAGAGGTTGACGAAGCAAATATATAAAGCAAGCGTGAATGGAACGAATAAAAGGGGAAGACCACGTCATACTTTTCTGCACCAAGTTGGAGATGTGTTGACGAGTGGTCTTATTAAGAGTAGGTATGCGTAATCGTAGAGCATGCATGAAGACTATTATGAGTATGAATGAAGCGATGGAAGTGTGCCAGGATCGTGGTTTGTGGCAAACCGTAGTCTCTGCCTACCACTCTGGGAAACAGGCGTGAGGCTATGTATGTATGTATGTAGTATTTCTACGAATGAAACTTAGCTAGATCGATTAGTCGTCCCCGGAACTCCTTGTATGCTTTTAAATTTCAAGCAAATTGTTGGTGCCGTTGCCGAGATTCAGAATTACAGGTCGTTTCAACGTTGATATCGTAATATAAAAAAGATAATTTACATCAGAAAAATATCTATTTAATTTAGTCTAATATTCTTTTAGCTCATTCACTAATGCTCTTGTTATGTAACATACGGCTAAATTCAGTCTAACGTGGTCTGTGTAAGCGGCGACTGTGCGTAATAGTTTTCTAATACAGTTTAAAAGGAGAAAAAACATATATACATATATATGTAATTTCATTTATGTATAAAAAAAAACTGTGTGTAATTTGAATTCAAAAATAATTGATATATTTTAACATGTAAGTACATTTTAATAAATTATTTATCCAATATTCATTGCATAATATTATTATATTTAAAAACAAATATATAAATTATATGTAGAAAAACAAATCTATTGTTTTGTTAAATTTAAATTTTCTTAATATATTTTAAAATTAATATCATATTATTAATTCCTTTAGTTCATTAGATAATAATAACAGAAAAAATATAATATTAGAAATAGTCCATATAGCTGGATATTTATAAGGTATAAGCCTGAAATTTTTGATTTACTGCCAATGTGACGTCATCGCATACAATAAATAGGGCAGAGTATCAAAATAGAAATAGTTACAGCAATTGAATATACACGTATAATATAATGAATAAATTTATATTAACTTATTCTTCGACCTACCTAATCCGAGTTCCATAGGTCTTTCCAATGAGAAATAACGATTGACGAGACTAGTGGACTATAGCAGATGGTGTTATAATTTTCCACAAGCATGTTGCTACCTTCCTCTTAACTAATTGGTTCATCATCATAGTCATCATACAGCCCATAAATGTCGCACTGTTGGGCTAGAGACTCCTCCATAATAAGAGGGAAATTGACCTATTATACCACGCTAGTCAGGCGTGTTGATATAGGGTTTTGTCTCGAGTTTTCCTTCTCTTGCATAGATGTTATATGCATTTTATTTCCTTAGACATCTCTTACGATCACCCACAGGTATGATAAGGGGTGGTGAATGGTATTCTTATTCCGTCACCACATGGAAAAGACAACACCTGGCACTAAAGTAATAATCCTTATATGTGGGGACTTCATAAATATAGAGTTAACGGATAAAAATTACACCTAGACTCAGATCAATTTATAGATTGCACTAAGTATTATCCTGCATGGAAATCGAACCTACGCCACATGGCATGATAGGTCAGTATCGTAACCACTATACCATCTTTGCAATTGATAACAGATTGTTTTTTCAAATTCGACTACACCACACGGTGACTAAAACCACAGGGCTTGTATTAGAAATAAAACAAGAGTCTATTAACTGCCACTCATTGACCAGTAAGACCAGTTCCCTCCTCAGAAATTTATATCATCATTTGCAATCACTACCCCGCCAAATGTGGTGATCAAAATAAAATAGAATACAGTACATTTATCATCCTAAAAACACTATTAACTACAGATTAATAATAATTAAAATAACACGGATCATCATTTCATATAAGTCCTACTGCTGGACTCCAGACTCTTTCCCAATAGGAGGGAATTTAACCTATTATAGCATGATGATCAGAGGGGTGTGTGAAGGAAGGTGGAGTCAAGAATCTCCAAAACCGGCGAGCGTGTATGAAGAGAATAATGAATGTTGAGGAAGCGAGTGAAGTATGCAAGGATAGAGTTCTCTGGCCCTCTGTTCTCTCTGCCTACTCTGCAAGGGACATGGCGTGATGATATGTATGTCTAAGAGGGGTTAATATAGGGTTTTGTATCGAGATTTTCTCCTCTTGCGTCTTATACGTATATTTAATAATCTTTTACGTGAGTGCCTCATCATTCTCCTACTCTTATCCCAATGACTTGGGATCGATACAATATGTACTCTTCTTTCGTAGTACATATTGTAAAAGTTATTGACAATAGTTTTATGACTGGCCGCCTGCCGGACGTCAACCCTCCTTGGGATTGTAATTGTTGACCAAACGGCATCAGATGGAGTTTGAACAATTATAGCAACAATAAGTCCAGTACAAATGAATTCCAAGCAATTCATACGACATGTAGTTTAATAGCCAATCTCGTGCCAATTTTGTGTTTCAAAGAACAGTGCGTTATGTCTACGCTACATAATAGGTATGTGATAAAATAGAAATCGTGTCAATGATCCGAGGATAAAGAAATAATATAAAATATTTTATTCTTCCTCTCAATCTATATTCGTCGTATTAGATATAGGATACGCTACGTTTTGATACGCTAACCGGACCAGATCAGGCTCTGATAAGGCCTGGAGTTCTATTGCGAGCGGTGCTTCGTGTGCCGTGATATCATAAACGTACTAGAATACTTCCCTGGGTGATGATAGGGTAGGAATACAGTTCTAACCACCCGTAGTGAGGCTCATAGCGAGAGAGCGTCGCCTCGAGGCGATACCTGAAAGCCACTGGACGGGCCACCGATGACAAAAACTGGGTCCCGGTTGCCCGACCGCATGGTATATAAAAATCAAGCAGGGCAGTTATTGAACTCGTTCACCGCCTTCGCCCTCACCTCGAATGAATCGGGCGGGGTGTGCTACTATACCATAGCTTGTTACTAAAAAAAAGGATGAAATGCACCATCTCCTATCTTTCCCGTCGGTAAAGAGAAAGGTAGCAAAAGAGGACTAAGGGATATAAATAAATTACATCACTGAAACTTGAAATAAAACTCTATACCAAGGCGTCTTACCAACATGTTGTAATAGGACAATATCCCACTCATTGGAGAAGTGTGTAGGCGGCACTAACATTTACCATCAGCTGTGCTGCTTGCTCATCTCTACTATTAGGAATAAAAGAGTCACTATACGAACATTATTTTTTAAATATTTTGATAGATTTATTAATATTAAAAGCTGTAATGTTGTCCCAACATTACTGTATGGAAGCGAGAGTTGGGTATGCAGAAAAGAGTATGAAAGTAAAATTAATGCGATCGAAATGCGATCTTTACGGCAAATCTGTGGAGTTAGGCTGATCGATCGCATTCGTAACGACGACGTAAGAAAGCGAGTAGGTATGAAAGAGAGTATTGGTGTAAAGATGCGAAAGGGAATGCTCCGATGGTTCGGACATGTGGAAAGAATGCCGAACGAACGCCTGGTTAAGAAGATATACAATGCGAAAGTGAAAGGATGTAGGTACCGGGGGAGACCGAGACTAACCTACCTAGACCAGATCGGTCATGTACTGAAGGAAGGTGGAGTCAAGAGTCTCCGAAACCGGCGAGCGTGTATGAAGAGAATTATGAATGTTGAGGAAGCGAGTGAAGTATGCAAGGATAGAGTTCTCTGGCACTCTGTTCTCTCTGCGTACCCTACAAGGGACATGGCATGATGGTATGTATGTAATGTTATAAACCCAATTCCTAAAATATGCGATGTTATGACTACAAGCCAAATAACATCGAAGCTTGAGACTAACAGGTTTACCTAGGATTATAGTTGCTAAAAATAGTCTAAATCTATGAACTAATTATTAGCCCATGACCGTACTGTGAAGTTTAAACTAATGATGTCCACCTTGACATCAGCTGTCAACTGTACGTTGCCAATAGAAGCAAATAGTGTTAATTAATCTAATTAGCTATTTATTCTGATGGTATAAATACAAGATTCGAACCCTGATTCAGTCAAAAGTTTATCGGCATCATCAACATTTCAGCTCATATATGTCCCACTGTTGGGCTCGAGCCTCTATAATGGGAGGGAAATTGCCCTACTATACCACGCTTGTCAGACGTGTTGGTTTAGGAATTTGTTTCGAGTTTTCCTACTCCATCACCATACGACAAGCATTTATTTGCATATTTTATTGGTTTTCGATTACTTTATGAAAAATTGTCAAAATATGATAAACTTGAAATGCCTGGAGGCGAGTCTCTTCTTGTTAAGGCAATAGGCCCATCTCCTATTTTCCATTCATTAGCCTATCGTTGTCCATTACTGGATACAACTAACATGGCTCTCCAAAAAACATTGCGAAAAGATTATATTCATCATAGGACTTTTGAAAGATTAAATCCCAGGGTAGAAGGGCGAGTTGATATGCAGTGTGGCAATATACGTTTTTTTTTTTTATTATTATTGTCTACGGTGACAAACGAGCAAACAGCACACCTGATGGTAAGTAATGCTGTTGCACATGGACCCAGCAACACCAGGGGTACAGCCAGGCCGCTGCCTACCGTGAAGGAAGAGCTCTTCTTAAACCTCGTTTGAAGAAGGACATGTCATAGCGCTCGGGAAACACAGCAGCAGGTAGTTCATTCCAGATCTTGCATGTACGTGGGAGAAATGATCGCTGAAAACGTACGGTCGAGGACCATATCGTTTCCAGGTGAAATGAATGAACCCTGCTACGGTGTCGAGTGGTACGGTGGTAAAATGGTGACGGTGGTACCAAGTCAAACAGTTCCTCAGAGCACTCCCCGTGAAAGAGCCGGTAGAGTACACAGAGTGACCCAAAGTCTCTCCGCCGCTCCAGCGACTCTAGTCTGTCCGTCAGATTGAGATCACCGACGATTCGAACTGCCCGCCTTTCTAGGGAGTCAAGTGGGTCTAGCTAATATTTAGGCGCGCCTGCCCAGAGATGAGAGCAGTACTCCATGTGAGGACGAACTTGTGCTTTATATAGCACAAGACGTTGTCTCGGCGTGAAGTACCGCCTGGCCCTGCTCAGCACGCCCAACTTTTTGCTTGCCAATTTGGCTTTGTCCTCCAAATGACTCCCAAAACGTTTTCCAGAATTCTGTTGTTCATTTTCTTGGTGATGCTCAGCCGAATTTTACGATTGCTGCAAGTAAAAAAGGGGTGGCGACATATTATATAGTTAACATATCGCCAAAGTATTCTTATTAAGTGGAACTAAAAATTACAATAGTGAAATTAGAGTATTCTATTCTAATCTGCTTTCATTTTCAAGACTAAAGTCAAAAACTATTAAAAATATACAGAGTTATAAAAATTATCAATTTTTAATTTATTTTGTATATCAAAAGAAACATGTTAATTCATTTAATTGTTGTTAATTTATTTAGTTTTTTGTTATTGCTTATGATGACAAACGATTAGATAGTATACCTGATGATAAGTGTCACTGCCGCCCATGGACTTTTGCAATACCAAGGGCAGGGGCGGTTCTAGCACATGTAGCGCCCGGGTGCAAGCAATCACCTGGCGCCCTCTTGTATCAAAATGCGTGAACAAAATGGTTAGGCACACGCGTTCCCGTGGAGGCTCTATGTCTCCCGAGTGGCTCTCGGCGCCCCCTAACACCCGGCGCCCGGGTGCACCGCACCCTCTGCACTATAGGTAAAGCCGGCCCTGACCAAGGGTATACCTAGACCTACCAATACAAACCCTAAACCCACTAGCCGACGTCTGAGTAATGGCAATAGCACATTGCCATTACTCAGACGTCGATCTTCTGCTAGAGTGTGGTACTACCTCGGACGGACCGGCCGCGGCTGTACACAGAGAACTGTCGACAGCGTGGTCCTACCACTATTAAACTTGAATTGATTAACTTTAATGTTTGTGTGGTAACTAAGGATCTGTTATCATGTATATATTCATATAAAAGGTAGTTTAAAGAGATTATTAAGCAGCAGATCACATCAATTCAAGATAAAATAAGCTCAAAATAAAACACTATCCCAACCGCGTAACTAGTTATATAATAGGTCAATTGCCGCTTCATTGTGCACTAGATTCTTAATTTGTAACAGTAAAAAAAAAGCCTAATTTTCGATCATCTAAACCAATATCGACTTTCTCGTCATCATCAAACCATATACGATCCACTGATGGGCTCAAAAATGCTCCAAAATGGAAGAGAAATTCAACTACTCTACCTCGCTGGTCAAACGAATTGGTAAATTCATTATTTTCAGCTTTCGTTCTCTTGCATAGATGTTATCTGCATATTATATTCTTTAGTCTGTTTTTATGACCCCCCACAGGCAAGAGATGGGCAAATATTTTTGCTCTATCACCACAGTCATATAAAAAGTCATATGAAAAATGTTAAAATTAATCTTATCGTGATGTTCCTTTTACTTTTGTCACTATCTAAGTACATTAAAAAAATACTCATTGCGTTCTTTTATATGAAGAGAATCATAATCAAAACCTACTGCTTCATGATTGATTGTCTTCTCGATAGATATGTTAACTCTTCTTCACTCAGCTCCCAATCTTCACCTTTCTGTGAATCGCTTAGATCCGTAAAGTTTAGCTCCGCCTTCCATGAAATGTGAATGTTCAATGCAAATGGATACCTCTTCGTAGTAGATATCACTTCTTTGTATGGTTTTTTTTTTAATATATACCCTTCAATAAGGAATTAATTCTTGTATAATCGGTGACTTTAGAAACTTGCAATTACCTGATACAAATTACACTCAGCCTTAGAACAACAAATTGTTCACACAAAGTATTTTCCTGCATGAAAATGGGACTTGTGACATTCAGTGTATTGGAATCTTACCCCGTCTGTGCAGTAATAGCCTTGTTATATGTATATAAATACTTATATACAGGATGGAAGGGGGCCGCTCCCGAAAATAAAGACAGGTAACCCTACTAGTCCTGCTTGTAATGATAGGCTAGAAAAAAATGATTTCGGATGAAAAAAAAAATTTTTCACCACGCGAGGTCGTTGAACTCTTGGAACATAATATGATCGTGAGTTTTGAATAGATGGCGTCTTTTCTCGTCTAAGTATAGTTACGTATTGTTTATGGCATTATCGTTACATGGCGCTGTTCTAATACGATGGAATGTGAAAAAAATTTTTTTTTTCATCTGAATATTTTTTTTTCTAGTCTATCATTACAAGTAGGACTAGTAGGGTTACCTGTCTTTGTTATATATATACATACAAAATATTTAAATATAAAAATTAGAATAAATAGGTACGGTTTCTAATAATTTATAGCCTTGATTAAGACCTTATTAAACTAGTTTATTTATTGATGTCTACTATGAAAAGGGGTCTACGCGTGAATGTGAACAAAACCAAAATAATGGTCTTTGAAAGAGATGAAGCCAGAACAGATGTAAGAGTAATAATAGGTAATAATGTACTAGAGCAAGTGGATGAATTTGTATATCTTGGATGTGGATTTAGCCGAGATGGAAGGTACACCACTGATATAGAGCGAAGAGTGAATGCGTGAAATAGAGTGAATGGAGCGTTGGGGCAACTTCTCGGCAGCCACCACCTCAGCCAGAAGGCACGTGTAGCAATACATAACGCAGTGCTTGTCCCAACATTACTGCATGGAAGCGAGAGTTGGGTATGCAGAAAAGAGTATGAAAGTAAAATGAATGCGGTTGAAATGCGATCTCTTCGGAAAATCTGTGGAGTTAGGCTGACCGACCGCATTCGTAACGACGACGTAAGAGAGCGAGTAGGTATGAAAGAGAGTATTGGTGTAAAGATGCGAAAGGGAATGCTCCGATGGTTCGGACATGTGGAAAGAATGCCGAACGAACGTCTGGTTAAGAAGATATACAATGCGAAAGTGAAAGGATGTAGGTACCGGGGGAGACAGAGACTAACCTACCTAGACCAGATCGGTCAGGTACTGAAGGAAGGTGGAGTCAAGAGTTTCTGAAACCGGCGAGCGTGTATGAAGGGCATTATGAATGTTGAGGAAGCCAGTGAAGTATGCAGAGATAGAGTTCTCTGGCACTCTGTTCTCTCTGCCTTTCCTGCAAGGGATATGGCGTGATGATATGTATGTGTGTATGTATGTATGTATTTATTGATTAAATTTTTATGAAAGTCATAAATTAATAATGCCATTTATTATTACCTACAGAAAATGGCGCCCGAAAATGGAAACGCGGCTTCAGCATATGAGGTAAACTATTCGAAAACCATACCATTAGGGACATATTTAATACAATATTTTAGCCTACATTTGATTTTGTAAATTTAACGGAACTCATCGTTTACAACTTCTAAAATTTCTCTCATTAATAAATGGACTGTTGAATATATAAAAATGCGCCATCTGTTAACAGTTCGTGTAATGAAATACACTCAAGGTAGCGCTGTTTTAGCAGTTATAAAAGTCTATACAGTTAACAGATGTTGTTCATAGATGTCACGGTTAAAATACTTTGCTATTATTTTAAAATGTTACTAGATGGCGTTATATAGAATTTATTAAAAATTTAAATTTAGATTTAAAATATGTGAAATCATTCTGTATTTCGCCGTCCTGCTTGATTTAATAGGTCTTGTCTATAAAATACCACATTTCTCTACATTTATTATCATAATCGCCATGCTTAGTAAGCGGGTTGCCGATGACAATAGCAAAGAACCATTAGCTAAGAAAGAGGTAGAGTAACATATTTGGACTCCAATAATATCAACCTATATTACCTAAAACTAATAAAATTTAATAGATATAACATCAATCCATCTATTCATATTACGGAAATTTAGCATTTAACATGCTTGATTATTTATAAAAACTTGATTACGAGCAAAAAATGATCGTGATATCCCATGTGTGACAATCATTTTTCGCTTGTAATCAAGTTTTTATAATCAATCCATCTATTTAGTTATTAGCCTAGTGACGCACACTGGCTTCACCAAGAATTATAACCACCATGCTTAGCAAACGGATTGGTGGTCCCAATTAGTGTTATATTTATACCTGAAAGCGGACCATGCTATTGACGATCGGATTTCTACGATTTCCACGCACTAGTATCTAAGGAGCGACAATTTTTTCTTATTCCGTAGCCACACAGTGTGAAATATATACTTTTTGGTTTCAATATTCAGAAAATTGTAAGGAAACAGATAACGAATTGTAAATCCTACTTAATTCAATGATGAATTCCCTTATTTCGGTTATCCGTTTTGTGGGCCAATATAGGACTCCTCCTGAACAGCTCCCTGTTACATAAAAAAACGTTAATGCTTGTTTTATGTGACTCACTCCTAGTTTCGGAGCAGAGATTTATAATAGGGCTCTAGGACTTTAGAGATTTATATTATAATTGTCATTATAATTTATTCTTTTTATAATTTTCCTTGTAGGAGTACTGCGACTTTGTGACATGACTATGGGCCCTTTTTTTTACTTATAGTGGCAAACGAGCATGCAGTACCCCTGATAGCAAATGTTACTTCCACCCATGGACCTTTGCAACACCAGGGATGTAGTTAATCCACTGCCTGCCAACCAAAGCCCATCCAAATTGGGCTTCCGGCTCTCTCATTCACCGGTTACCACTGCTCAGACGTCGATATTCAGCGAAAGTATGTTACTACCCCAGGTGGACCGGCCCACGATTGTAGACAAAAAACAGAACAGGCTGGCCCTGCCTTCCTCATAATACCATAGTCACCACACTTAGTAGGTAACCTTCCGATAGTAGTTGCTATTATAATTTGCTGCGAACTGCAAGAAAATGGGTTACAGCACTTCTGCCCATTCTTCTGGTGATTTCTTAGTCAGTTTCTACCACTCCAGTGGGCAATTAAGATGTGGTGACAATAAATATATACCTACACAGCACTGATTTCCGCCCTCATCTTTTAATATTGGTTTTGAATACGTGATTTTGTACGTTTTTCCATTACCTTATGAATAATCAATTTTATCAATTACCTTATGAATAATTTCGATTACCTCAGCTTATTTTCACGTATTTCCATTTGTATGAACCTTTAATATACCCTTTGTTTATTAATGTTCTTATAATAAAATTTCTATGTTTGTTTTTTCAGGTTCATTTGTCAGAAGATTTAGGCAAATATCTCATTGCGTCTCAAGATTTGCAACCAGGGGAGCTAGTATTGACTGAACGCCCGTTAGTGTTCGGGCCTAAAGCTATGCCCGATCCAGAGGCTATCATGCCTTGTGTTGGTTGTTATAAACCTGTTTTTACTGAAGCTGGAGAGCGTTGCTCTAAGTAAGTATTATATAGGTAATGATTAATATAGCCATCCTTTTTTTTTTGGGATGGGTTATGGTACGTACACCCGTAACCCACCCGTGACGTCGCCTTCGTCGTTGGGCCGACCACCGGAACAGAGTGACTTGACGTCAGTGGTCGGCCTCTCGACGGGTGACGGACTGATTCCCCGATCCAGTCACCCGCGGCCTCGGCTAGGGCGGCATCAGGCACAAGTAATCGCGCCTGCGCCGCCACAGTCGCCGGCGGCGGCTTGCGTCATCGAGGAAACGCTCCTCGCGCACGCGCTCCGCCGCCTCCTTCCGCGAGACTACTGCCTCGCAGAAGGTTGCGACCGCGTCCCAGTTCCTGACGCTGTCGAGCATCGCCCTGGCGATGGTCGGCAGCGTCAGGTCAGCACCGATGATTGTGACGAGTTCACGAGGCTGCTCTGCCCAAGCGGCACAAACCTCGAGCGTATGTTGCGCCGTGACCTCGTCGCAATCGCAGTGGTGGTAGGACGGTGTACTCTCACTCCTGACGACCGTGTGCAGGTATTTGGCGAAGCATCCATGCCCCGTCAAAACCTGCACCAGTCGGAAGGAGAGCACCCCGTGCCGCCGTTTTAGCCACTGCATCAGCACCGGCCGGAAGGCCTCCACGGTCCGCACACTGAACCGAGGCCTCTCCAGCCGGACTGCCCAACGGGCAATGACATCTCGGCGGGCGTCGACGCGCCAGGCGGTGTGCTCCCTCAACGAGACCACACCGCCCTCCGCTCGCACCCCCAACATCCACCGATACAAACCGGCGAGCATTTCCGCTTCCAGGTCACATGGAGGGGTCCCGGCCAACAGACACGCTGCCTCCGTCGACACCGTGCGGTACCCGCGTATGGCCCTGACTGCCATGGCCCTCTGTGGTCGCCACAGAAGAGCCCTGAGTCGGACGGTCAGGGACAATATAGCCATCCTGATCATATTTTGGGCATAGGGACCGTAACAACGAGTACCAGTCTACTAAAACAAAATAGAAAAGGAGATTATAGTTAAGAATAAAACTGTATAATTTCACTGTATATTTGTTACCCGTAATGACGGTTCGTTTGCAGTCTTATGCAATGTGTCCCCTCATAAAACTAAACATGCCGTGGACGTTGTAAAAATAAGCTACGAAATCTCTGGTTATAACAAAACCCAACAGCATTAATAATGATAGGGTTCTACCAGGGTTTTGACAGCTTTTGTCTACAGCCGCGAGCCGGACCGTCATATCCTACTTTTATCCAAATTACTCAGGATAGATACATATTGCGAAAGTTATTAGTAATAGTTTTATGACCGGCTGCCTTCCTGACGTCAAGGAGGGTCATTAAAAGTGTAATGGGTGACTAGACGGCATCAGATAGAATTGACATAGGTTGATGTAAAACTCTTAGTCGACTTTTACGATACTTACGAGCAATATAAGGATTATTAGTATTCATAGCTGTTATCACACAGTAAAGATCAGTACGGAATAATACAGCAAATTCGCTGATATTATAAAGTAGATTGATTGACAAAAGCAGTGTGTCATTTATAAGAATTAAAATTATAAATAAATAATAATCTACAGATGCGGCTGGCCAGTCTGTTCAGGTAACTGTCCGGGGTTGAAGGATCCAAGACATCATGCGGCAGAATGCGAGATACTCAGCGTGAGACCCGACTGTGTGCTAAATGATATGGCTGACTACTATAGGTAAAATAAACTAATATTACGAATTTAATCGCGTTGATATTTGTTTTTATTCCGTGTGGTGACGAAATAAGAATACATTTCACCACTCCCTTTCGTGCATGTGGATGGTATGTGATTCTTCCATAATCGTGTAATGTTATACACATGCAAGAGAAAGAAACCTTATATCAACCCGTCTGAATAGCGTGGTTATAATAGATCAATTTCTCTTCTCTTGTGAAGGAGGCTTGGGAATAACATTGAAACGTATATGAGCTAAGATTATGATGACAATAAATTTTTACTTTACAATTTGAATACTTTTCAGCGTTCATAGTTACGGGAGGGTTCCGCGATGTTGTCAAATATAAACGCAACAAATTCTGTATATATTTGAAATACATTAGGTATAGAAATATATTATTTATAATCAGATCTATTTAATTCTTATCTGTTAAGGGGGCGTTTAACTATAAGATAATGTACTCTAAAGGAAAGTATGTAATTACACTATTATTGATATTATATGAAATATCAATAATAACCTGGTTAAGAAGATATACAATGCGAAAGTGGAAGGATGTAGGTACCGAGGGAGACCGAGACTAACCTACCTAGACCAAATCGGTCATGTACTGAAGGAAGGTGGAGTCAAGAGTCTCCGAAACCGGCGAGCGTGTATGAAGAGAATTATGAATGTTGAGGAAGCGAGTGAAGTATGCAGAGATAGAGTTCTCTGGCACTCTGTTCTCTCTGCCTACCCTGCAAGGGATATGATGGCGTGATGATATGTTTGTTTGTTTGTCAATAATAACAAAATTTATTTAATTATATAAATTAGGCGTGTGAACGCGTATATAAATTTTACTTTTACCACAGAAAAATAAGCGGAAGAATTCTATATCTACACAGACTGTAAAACTCCTTACCATTGACAATTTTCACTGAGAAAAGTTCTTTGAAAGATCAATAAGTCTGCAAAAAACCCAACAAATATTCTTTCAGCTGCACCAAGATTCGAATCCAAGTACCTACTACATCGTAGTAGCATAATTCAATTACTAAACTAATACAATTAAATTATTTCAGACATGACGCTCTACTTCCATTAAGATGTATTCTCCTTCAAAAGACGGACCCTGAAGGTTGGAAAAACCTATTGGAAATGCAGTCACATATGGAATGCAGGACACCAGGAACAGAAGCTTATGAGTAAGTAAATATAACAAAAAATATAATATATAAAGGTTCCTCTTAATCATAAGCATAGATGGACCCGTGTTATCCGTGTGGTGACGGAGTAAGAATATAATTCACCACCTCCTATCTTACCCGTGGGTGATCGTAAGAGACGACTAAGGGATATAAAACGCGTATAACATCTATGCAAGAGAAGGAAAACTCGAAACATAACCTTATACCAACACGTCTGACCAGCGTGGTATAGTAGCATAATTTTCCTTCCGTTACGGAGGAGGCCCGAGCTCAACAGTGGGACATAATATATGGGTTGTGATGATGATGATGATGAAATAGACCCAGTAATTGCTTTGATTGACAGCTAGTTTGGCGATTATAGTTGGTGTTGTTAGTTTTCTAGGACAGTAATGATGTCCCTTCGTAAATCATCAACTAGTTTCTTTTAGTAGCTAATAGCACCCACAGGAGAGTGAAGTCTGATGACGCATTGTTTTCATAACTGGTCATCACACGGGAAAACTTAAATGCTTATTTATAAGGTCACTTTTTTCTCACTGAATGAATAACATATATGGATTCAGTAAATAGGACGACAAGTAAAAAACGTGCCTATTATGATACTAGTATCAGTGAGTCTAGACTCAAGATCGATTCACATTCGGTTTCCACTAAGTATTTTCTGAGAGTCAAAATCAATGTTAGACTCAAGTTTCGGATCCAGATACTTGTATTCAGAACTAGCATGTAACAACGGGAACATAATAAAATCGTTCATAGGATTTATAAATGTTTGTGAATAAAATAATAGCTCTATGTTTATTTTAAATATTCTATTTCATGCATATAATTTCATTTTCAGTGAAGCAAATGAGTTCATAGTGGAGTACTTAATTAAAAATTTCGTCAATAAATTAGAACCAAAATTAAAGAAAATGTATGAGCTGAGTACTGAATTACTTCATAGAATTTGTGGTATCATAGATACAAACGCATTGGAGATTCGTCTATCTCAAGGAGCAGAACTTAATGCGTTATATGCAGAAACATATAAGTTAGAACATAGCTGTACACCAAATACAAAACATACATTCCTTCTAACACCAAAAGATAGAAATGACTTATACAAAATTTCAATAAAAGCTGTAGTACCAATTGTAAAAGGTCATCACATATCAACTATGTATAGTCATGCATTATGGGGAACTCAAGCCAGAAGACAACATTTGAAAGACACTAAATATTTTTCCTGTAAATGTCAAAGATGTAGCGATCCAACTGAACTTGGTACTTATTTAAGTGCTATGAAGTGCTTAGGAGATGGCACGAAACTTTGCGATGGAATACATTTACCCGAAGATCCATTAGATGATGAGACTGATTGGGCATGCACTAAGTGTTCAGTTAAAGTAGGAAATTCTCAAGTCAATATGGTGATATCGCAGATGGGGGAAGAAGTTGAGAATGTTTTGATGATGGGTAACACTGTTACAATATTAGAGAATCTGCTGAGTAGGTTATCTACATTTTTACATCCAAATCATTATCATTTGTATTCAATAAAACATTCCTTAATTCAATTGTATGGAAGACAACAAGGACATATGTCTCATGAAGTATTAGATAAGAAAATTAAAATATGCAAAGATTTAATTGCAGTCACTAAAACTCTGGACCCTGGCAATGCTAGACTCAGTTTATATTATAGCATATTACAACATGAATTACATTCAGCTTTAGTATTAAAATGTAAAATACCGAACACTGATTGCACTACTAAGAAAGCTGAAGATGTAAAGATGTTATTAACAGAAGCTAAGTCAGCCATTGAAGAAGCTTTAAATTCTTTAAAAGACGATACTGAAGAAGTTTCAGGGAAAAGATTGCAAGATGTTGTATTTAATAGCAAAAAAGATTATGAGAAGTATTGTAAAGAAAAGAAACTGATCATTTGATTTTTTATTAGTTAAAGTATACACATAGGTAACATTTGTTAAAAAATACCTTAAATATTATTATCACAGTTGGTTTTTGTTATTTAAAATGTATTACTATTTATAAGTGTTAAGTTTTGCATTGATAATAAAGACATTTATTATTAAAGTTAAAACTTATAATTCTGCCCCTTAAATATATATAACAATAATATCTACTAATAAAGATAAAAATATCAGATATTATGATGAATATCCTTTATTCATGACGACTAATCTGCCTGGGCGGGTGAAAGGTGCACTTTACCGTACATCCATCGCCATTCAGGCGTGCCACTGGTAACAAGTACTTGTCTTCGGAAGATAATTAATAAGTCTAAAGACTTCTCTCTTTACAAGCTTTCATTATCAGTATAGTATCACATTTGCATAGTATCACATTTGCATCTTAAAATTAAAAATTAAATATATAAAAACTAAACAATGAATACCTATTAAAAAATTGTCAATAAGTAATTTAGACCATAATCAGATATTACCGAACTACTTATTCTTTTTCAGTATTTATTATGTATCTTATATACAAAATACTTATATATCCAAATAAAATATACAAACAAATAAAAGTGATAGGTCTGTCTGTAATTTCCAAATTATCTTATAGCTTTTGTTTCAATTGTTGAAAGTGTATATGGAATTTAAATTGAAAATATATTTTTTTATAATTTTTATCAATAATGATTTTGCAATTTCTGCATGCTGAATAAATATTTTTTTAAATTTTTGCAGTTTCTGCAAATATTTATTCAACACAGACGAAGTCGCGAGTAACAGGTAGCATAAAATTTACGAGTTCGTTCTTAGTTCTGCTTTTAGTCTATCTATAAATACAATAGAACTCTTTGACCTACTGAACGTTCCCTTTTTATGCAAAATAATCAGTGACAGCTTTAAGATTTAAGCCCTTGAGGTTTGGAACTAATTCGTCAAATTTTTAGGCCTAAAATTTTCTCACGGGATTAACTGAAAATCATTTTTTTTTGTTATTTACTATAAGGCCAAAACTTTATTGCTTTTTCGCTTGCTTTTAATTTTAATAAGATGTCAAAATCTAAAAGATTGAATTTTGGTAAAATGATTAATCAAGCAAGCACTAAAATTTAAAATAGCGAGTAAATTGGTACTAAATAATTTTTTATTATGTTATTTTATATAATAAGTGCCAAATTAACTTGAGTCTGGAGCACCATGGAACCTAAATCTATGACTGAAAATAATATATTGTACGGTTATTTTCACAAATTTCTAATTTATGTACATTGTTCAGAAAGTCTAATTAAACGTACGTAAATGTTACTTATGTAGCGTTTACGTGGGCTCGAGAATTGCAATTACAATAACTTAATTAAGTTGAAAGCAAAATTTGAATTGATAATTTAACATTCACATAACTTAGAAATTAAAAATTCTTTACAAATGAAACTGAATATTACAAAATCAATATTAGCAATGATTCAACTTAGTTACAGTAACAATTCAACACTTCTAACAACAAATCAAATTCATTTTTTTTTTATATGAATTAGTTAATGCCTATGAAAAATTATCAGCACATTTGGAATTCATCACGGTAAACAGTGAATTTGCTGACGTTGCTGTTGATAAAACGAAGGCGGCTGGCGGCAAGCACTCGTTTAATACTTATCATTAAATGCCCGTTGCCTTGTCAGCAATCTCTTCAAGAATCAACTAAGCTACCTTTCACGTTGAAAGTAGCATAGATTTATAGATTTTTTTCTTCTATATATTCAATATTTTCCTTATCCAAAGAAGCTACTGAATCCTGGATACCAATTTAAACCGCCGAACCCAGTTCTACCATTATCACTGTTAACACTTTCAACAATCCAGTCTGTGTATCTGGATACTCTGGTATAAACACCAGGCATCTTAGGTCTGGCACACCCACTACCGGTGGATACAACTCCTACAACCATGACGTGGCGTTTATCATCTTTGACCATCAGTGGACCACCGCTATCAGCCTGTTGAAAATAAATTATTATATAGTTTTTTTTTTAATTTTTAAGTCAAAAACATATTACATTTAAATTACTGAAATTTTTAGCATTTAATATGCTTAATTATTTATAAATACCCGATACGAAACGAAAAATGATGTCACAAGCGGGGTTCGAACCCGCACCTATTGGGAATCCGGCCCAACCGTGCTGCCACTTACACCATCGTGAACTATTTTAGGACATGCAAATTTCGAATCATATTATATCTTACGTCTACACGTCTTACGTGCGGGTTCGAACCCCGCTTGTGACATCATTTTTCGTTTCGTATCGGGTATTTATAAATAATTAAGCATATTAAATGCTAAAAATTTCAGTAATTTGAATAACAAGGTTGTGTCATCGTTTAATACAATTCTAACTGTAAAGTTTGAAGTATTAAGTCTATACAATGTGTAAACATTGTCCGATAGATGGCATACGTCACCTTGAAGACGTAAGATATAATATGATTCGAAATTTGCATGTCCTAAAATAGTTCACGATGGTGTAAGTGGCAGCACGGTTGGGCCGGATTCCCAATAGGTGCGGGTTCGAACCCCGCTTGTGACATCATTTTTCGTTTCGTATCGGGTATTTATACATATTACATTTGTTCTTTTGAGGATAGGGTTAGAGTGAAGTCTAGAGATAGATATTTCAATGCCAGTGAGGTCCAAAATATAAACTCTCGAGTTATGCGTATCTATTATCAATATTCCTATTAACAAATTAATAATGACAGTTCTGGAAATAGCAAGAGAATCACTTTGTATAACGAGGTTTGAAAAGAATTTCATAGGCTACCATCGATGTCAAGGAATCGCTACCGGTAGTCAGTCCAAATGACGATGAAGAGGCCAAATTTTAGTATCATTTACTCGAATATCTCAATGAAGCACTTATACTTCATCTGTTTTTGGTACCTATAATTTACTAGATAAATAAAAGTTATGTTATACTTGAAATTCTTCTTATGACAGCGCATATGTATGTAACATATTAAATGAACAAGAGTCTTGGTTTAATTTCTATGTGGTAGCGGCTACGAATACTATCAATCCTTACTTCGTTCGTGGAAATTGTAAAAGGCGACTAATAGTTTTATATGAACTTGGGCCAACTTCACTTGATTTCTTCTGGTCAACAATTATAATCCCGGAGAGGGTTGACGAGAAGGCGGCCGGTCATAAAACTACAGCCAATAAATTTTGCAACATGTACGATGGAAATAGGTACATATTGCATCAACCCCAAGTGTTTGGAGTGGACGAGCTAATGAACAGAATTGATTTACTTAAATGACTTCAAATATACTACCAGTAGAACATAGTGTTTTGAAATATTAGACATCATCATCATCATCATCATCATCTCAGCCCATATACGTCCCATTGTTGAGCTCTAGCCTCCACCATAATGGGAGGGAAATTGACGTACTATACCACGCTGGTCAGACGTTTTGGTATAGAGTTTTGTTTCAAGTTTTACTTCTCTTGCTTAGATGTTATATGCATTTCATATCCCTTAGTCGTCTCTTACGATAGCCGGGCGGGCTACCGAAGACAAAGATCGGGTACCGGTGGCCCGCTCACACGGCGAAGAGGGGTGTTTGCAGGGTGGGTCCATGGGGTTGCGCGCCGCCTCTTCCATCGCCCCGGACCGATTTGGCGGGGCGCAACCACGTCCATAGCCCGCCGTAAAAAAATCGTCTCTTACGATCACCCACAGGTAAGATAGAGGGTGATGAATTGTATTTTTACTCAGTCACCACACGGCTACACATATTTGTATTATTTGTTTATTACCACCACGTCAATCGTAGTTTTATTTTAAAACAATTATTATGATCTAGAAAGTAAAATTTATCGAGATTTTCTAGAATTATCATTAACTTGTAAATTTATTTGGTAGACGATTTTTCACCATAGAGATCTATCTAGTACGTGTGTATGTGTGAATGTATTTGAAATTAAATTCATAGCAATATGTGTATTATTTTCATTTTTTAATATTAGTAATATAATGATCGGAATATATTAAAACTTGTAAGTCGTTTGATCAGTAGCTTGTATGTAATATAACGAATGTTCGTTCATTACAAGAAATCGAATTTAAATAATCGTATTTCGCTTTTGATATTGATGATAAGATGTTCAAAATATATTTGAATATAAATGATTATATTATTTGCATAACTTTATTATTATACTTTATATAAATTATGTTCGAAAGATAATTATATATATTTTATATCTTCTTTTCAGAGTTATTTTGCTTGCAAATATTCAGATGGCTCTTTGGGGCCTTTTCTTTTAATATTCGGAATCAATTTTTTTTATGTTGCTATTAAAAACAAATTAAAATTTTAACTATTGATTGATTCATTGATGATTTTGATTTACCGTTTTGTAAGGGGGTAACATATTTTTGGTACTCTTTGAATCGTAGTCTCTATATATCAGCCTCATAATAAAGCTGTGTGGTAGCGGCTACGAATACTACCAACCCATAATTTGCTCGTGGATGTCGTAAAAGACGACTAAGAGCCTTATAACGATCTGGGCCAACTCCATCTGATGCCGTTAGGTCAACAATTACATTCCCAAGGAGGGTTGACGTCTGGCAGGCAGCAGGTCATACAACTATTGCAAATAACTTTTACAATATGTACTATGAAAAAGAGTACTTATTGTATCGACCCCAAGTAATTGGGATAAGAGTAGGAGAATGATGAATAAAGCTTAAAGTCTACTGCAATGAAGTTGAGTTCAGCATGCTAGGACATAGTCCAAAGATTAGTAGATATAGCCTAAAGAAAGACGACCCACTAGATAGACTAACAACATCTTAAAAGTCGCACACGGGCTCGTTATCAATGGCATTCTCGTGGAGAAGCTTATATCAAAAAGTAGAGGTTTACAGACTCATGGATGGATAAAATAATATTTTGCTGTTGCTGTACAACAGTTACCGAACATAAAACGTATAAACGTATAAAGTATCTTTTATTCATTAAAAAAAAGTTTTTTTTTTATTGCTTATAGTGGCAAACGAGCTGACAGCGCAGCTGATGGTAAGTGTCCCTGCCGCCCATGGACCTTTGCAATACCAAGGGTATAGCTAGACCGCTGCTTACCAATACAAATCCCAAACCCACCCCAGTTGGGCTGCCGGCTCTCTCGCTCATCAAACGAAGCGCAATAGCACATAGCCAATACTCAAACGTCGATCTTCTGTGAGAGTGTGATACTATCCCGGACGGACCGGCCCACGGCTGTAGACAGAACTGTCCACACCGTGGTCCTATCACTATTAGCTTCCTTAGATATCCATGGAAACTTTTAAAACATTTAAGCATTAGATTAATACGATAATAAATTTCGGGATTATTGTGTTCGAATTAGGTAACTCCATCCGATTGGATAAGATAAAGTAAATTTTCTATTTCACTTTTTAAAGAAGCAATTATTAAAAATATATCGCGGCCCTAAAATATTTTATCACGTTTTCTTTAATTTCTACCAGTAATCTCGAGTTCTTTCATCTTCTTTTTCCATTTTTTTTTTCTCAAGTTATTTTAATTTATTAGATAAGAGCTTTCTCTACAATGAAGGTGAAAACCTGTGATTATACAAGATTTTATCTGGTGAAAATATGATCGATACTTTAATATTTGTGATAGTTTTGACTTGAAGTATCAAAATGTCGGAGGCAATTTAGTCGACATTGTGTACGACAAGCAAATTTTGGAGGTTAGAAGAAAATATATTTTAAAAAATAATACTAGTATTATAAATACGAAACTGAGTTTATATGTCCCTTGCACTTTGAAATTTTAACTGGTCAACCAGTCGTAATGAAATTTTGTATACACGTTATTAGGTATATAAAAAACGAATGGAATCGAAGAATACCAAAAATAATTACCAAATACATAGCTGGTAAATAATGAATCTAAAAACAAAGTAACAGTTATAATGGTAATTTAACTTTAAAACTCACCCAACATGAATCACGTCCTCCAACCTCGTGACCAGCACACATCTGAGTTGAAATCACTTTGATCTTGCTGCCTTGAGACTTGTACCAGCTGTTACACTCATCATTGGTGACCACTGTGACTTCAGTCTTCTGTAACACGTTTGGTCTTGAGCCTGTTGGAGGATAAGCTAATTTATAGCAACAAAAAATAAATCACTGCTCCAAAAAAAAAAACAAAAAGATTTTTTTATCATTATCATTTCAGCTCATATATAGCTCACTGTTAGGCTCGAACCTCCTCCATAATGGGAGAAAAATTGACCTACTATACCACGTTGGTCGCTGTTAGTATAGGGTATTTGTTTCGAGTTTTCCTTCTCTCGCATAGATATTATATGCGTTTCAATATATCACTTAGTCGTCTCTTACGATCACTCATAGGTAAGATAGGGGATGGTGAATTGTATTCTTATCCCGTCATCATCATCATCACAGCCCATATATGTCCCACTGTTGGGCTCGGGCCTCCTCCGTAATGAGAGGGAAATTAACCTACTACACCACGCTGGTCAGACGTGTTGATATAGGGTTTTATTACGAGTTTTCCTTCTCTCGCATAGATGTTATATGCATTTTATATCCCTTAGTCGTCTCGTACGATCACCCACGGGCATGATATGCGGTGGTGAATAGTATTCTTATTCCGTCACCACATGGCAAAGTCTAAATAAATACATACATACATACATATCATCACGCCATATCCCTTGCAGGGTAGGCAGAGAGAACAGAGTGCCAGAGAACTCTATCTCTGCATACTTCACTCGCTTCCTCTACATTCATAATTCTCTTCATACACGCTCGCCGGTTTCGGAGACTCTTGACTCCACCTTCCTTCAGTATATGACCGATCTGGTCTAGGTAGGTTAGTCTCGGTCTCCCTCGGTACTTACATCCTTCCACTTTCGCATTGTAGATCTTCTTAACCAGACGTTCGTTCGGCATTCTTTCCACATGTCCGAACCATCGGAGCATTCCCTTTCTAAAAAAATAATCTTTATATTGCGGACGATTGTAAAAGCATGTTTGTAAAGTGCCCAGCAATACAAGGATTATATTCTTAGTGTATAATGTAGTTTAAAAAAATAAGAAAATCAATTCAATTCTGAAAAAAAGACTAATTTTCACACCTGTTGAAAAATCTATCTATTTCAAAGTAATATGTCGTCGGATCGCCATTAACTTTTGATCAATATTCTCTTCATTAAACCCATAAAACCGTCGCATTTGTCAGTCAATAGAACTCGATTGTAATTATAAAAAATAATCGTAACAAATTGTTTTTTATGACCGGACGTGAAGACGTTCTATCCTAATAATACGAGAATAAAGAAAATAAAATGTACAAAATATTAGTCTCTTTGAAAAACGGAACTATATATTTTAAGAAATGATGTCGGTATTTGTTTGGTTTTACCACATGATTTTTTTTTAGTTCCATATTTGAATAGGTACAGAACATTTCTACTACATCTCAACATGATTTGCATCTCTTTAGCAGCAGACAGTATATTGTATATCAGTAATCATGTTTTCACCACCATTTCAGCTCATATACATCCTGAAGGGAAATTGACTATTCTACATACATACATATACATATCATCACGCCGTATCCCTTGCAGGGTAGGCAGAAAGAACAGAGTGCCAGAGAACTCTTTTTTTATTATGAGTATGTTATTCCACAGACTTTTTGTCCGTGCTCTTTTTATGTTTGATTTAATTGTTATGGTGATTTTTTTATAAAATTAATGTTCTTGAAGTGGCTTTATTACATTTGGATAAAGCTTGAAGTGCGCAATTCATGTGTCATAGATGTTGAGCGACAACATGTCTTTTGAGGTTTCTTCCTGGTGCTGGTGGTCTTGTTGTTGGTGAAACCTTTCTACTTGTAGATGTTGCTGTCCTCTGTGATGTAGTGATGATAATAATGATGTCTGTGACGTTTTATTTTATGATCTGTTTGCCAGAGAACTCTATCCTTGCATACTTCACTCGCTTCCTCAAGATTCATAATTCTCTTCATACACGCTCGCCAGTTTCGGACACTCTTGACTCCACCTTCCTTCAGTACGTGACCAATCTGGTCTAGGTAAGTTAGTCTCGGTCTCCCCCGGTACCTACATCCTTGTATGATGTAGGATTGACTATACTGATAATATATAAAGTCAGATGGGTTGGAATAGGCTTTTATTTCGAGGTTTCCTCCTCTTGCATAGATGTTATATGCAAATTGTAGTCCTTAGTCGTCTTTCATAACATCAACGGGTAAGAAGGAGGGTGCTGCATTGTATTTTTATTCTGTCACCACACGGAAAACCAACACCACAGTAACCATTAGAAAACAAAAAAAAAATATAATTAAAGGATTCGGGTTAGTAAAGAACGACAAAAGACTTTTCTTTTGCAAATAATCGTATCTTTTCCTTACTTTTATGAAGGTATTTAAACGTAACTATGTATTAAGATCACTTGTAGGATAGTACGAAACCATATGCGAGGTGGTTCAACACACACTTGACCAATTTTTATTTGCTACTGATTTCATCAATCAATTGACTTTTCTAGTGGTTAGTGGTGACCGTTAGATTTATTTTATACAATTCAGAATGCATCCCGGGCAATTAAATACACTTTATTTTCTTTGCGGTAAAATATTTCTCTTTTCGTTTGGTGATGGAGACTGAGAGAATTTCACCATCTCGTTTCTTGCTCTCGGATGTCGCAAAAGACGAATAAGGGATATAATATGCATATAACATTTATGTAAAAGAAGGAAAACTTGATATAAAACCCTATGCCAATCTATTTGATCTGCGTGGTACAGTAGGTCAATTTCTTTTTTTTGGAGTTTACTCCTTAAGAATGGATTTTCATATAAGGCGCCCGGTATGAGAAAAATTTGAGCAGTAAAATCTAGTGATCGAATGACCTCGTTACGTTTTTGGTGCGCAACCTATCTGACATGAGATAATACTTCACTGAACAGTTTTAATAAATATAAATAATAGTCAAATGAGCTTTTTTTGCGCCTGTTTTGATAATCGTACTTAAGGAGTAAACTCCAGTCGTGCGTCGGAGCTGACACACACACTTTTTTTTTTTATTGCTTATGGTGGCAAACGAGCAGACAGCACACTTGATGGTAAGTGTCACTGCCACCCATGAACCTTTGCTATACCAAGAGCATAGCTAGGCCGCTGCCTACCGATACAAACCCCAAACCCACTCCAGTTGGACTTCCGGCTCTCTCGCTCACCGAACGAAGCACAATAGCACATTCCTATTACTCAGACGTCGATCTTCTGCGAGAGTGTGGTACTACCCCGAACGGACCGGCCCGTGGCTGTAGACAGAAAACTGTCCATAGCGTGGTCCTACCACTATTAAATCCCTTATTGCAGAGGAGGCTCTATTCTAGCAGTGGAGCATAAATGAGACGAGACAAATAACGATCTACATTGCTTGTACATATAATATAGTTTTTTTTTTTGGAGTTTACTCCTTAAGAATCGATTTTCATATAAGGCGCCCGGTATAAGAAAAAATTGAGGAGTAAAATCTAGTGATCGAATGACCTCGTTACTTTTTTGGTGCGCAACCTATTCTGCGCACCTTTCACTTTCTGACGTGAGATAATACTTCACTGAACAGTTTTAATAAATGTAAATATATATATATATATATATATATATATATAATTTTAAGTCAAATGAGCTTTTTTTGCGCCTGTTTTGATAATCGTACTTAAGGAGTAAACTCCAGTCGTGCGTCGGAGCTGACACACACACTTTTTATACTCATACTCACCTTTTTCTCTATCCTCGTGTGTAAAGCCCCATCCAGCAACCGTCGCTAGGGTCCCACTGAAATCCTGAGTACGGGCATTTGGTAAGCAAGCAGGCTGCAAATCGTTCGACCATCTCAACTGCCGAGCGGTCTTCAGAAGAGCTACGTCATTGGATTTCTTGTTGCATCTGGTGAAAATATATTCGAGATGAGTCTATTATTGTTTTTTTTTTATATATAAATTTAAGTTTTGCATATTTAACTAAGAATTATGTAATGGAAAATATTTTGGTACTGAAAATATTTCTTAACCGCAAGACTCTCCATGAAGAATTTTTATTCCTATAGTAATGTACCTTACGTTCCGTGTAGTGACGGAGTAAGAATGCAATTCACCATCCCCTACCTTATCCGTGGGTGATTGTAAGAGACAACTAAGGTATATAAAACGCATATAACATCTATGCAAGAGCAGGAAAACTCGAAACAAAACCCTATACCAACACATCTGACCAGCGTGGTATAGTAGATTAATTTCCCTCTCATTACGGAGGAGGCCCGAGATCAACAGTGGGACATATATGGGTTGTGCTGACGATGATGATGATAAATGTATCTCAATACTGTAAAATGACTGGATGAAAATATCATTTATAAATATTATTCCGTGTGGTGACGGAGTAAGAATACTATTCACCACCCCATATCTTACCCGTGGGTGATCGTACGAGACGACTAAGGGATATAAAACGCATATAACATCTACGAGAGAGAAGGAAAACTCTAAACAAAACCCTATACCAACACGTCTGACCAGCGCAGTATAGTAGGTTAATTTCCCTCCCATTACGGAGGAGGCCCGAGCCCAACAGTGGGACATTTATGGGCTGTGATGATGATGATGATGAATATTATTTATTTTATTAATTAGACTGAAGAAAAAATTATCTCACACCACGTACCATACCAAACTCGCAATAATCACGAGAGCCTATAATTATTGTTTTTTTATATAACACCACCCTAAGGAAATAATCCTTGTATTGCGGGGGACTTTACAAACATATAATGCAAACAAATTACACTTAGACTCAGAACAACCGCACTGGATCGCTCAAAGTATTGTCTTGCCGAGTAATCGAACCCACGGCACTTACAACAAAGATCGGTATCTTAAACATGACGCCATCTTTGCAGTCAAATAATAAATAAAATACACACCATCTGTGCCATTCAAAACAAAATCTGTTAAAGTAATAATATAAAATGAATTGTAAGTCCAAATATTTATTTCAAGAGCAATCACATAAAGAAGAAATCCATGTGGAATTGTTATCCACAGTTTCTTCAAGGATATTATAATGTCAAGACTTTATTATGAAAGCAGTGATGTTAGCTGAGTGAAGAGCAATCGACATAAGATATATTGAGACGATTGCTAAAGATCTTAACAGATCAAACGATCAATGTAGCTTTCAACTTGTGATAATAACACTTGAGATTCAACATCGATAGCCTGTATTAAGATTAGAATAGGGAAAAGTAATATAATAGCGAAAAATGATTGTCACAGTAGGATTCGAACCCTTCGCTCGTCATTTTCGCTCGTAATCGGGTTTTTATAAATAATCAAGCATATTAAATGCTCAATGTCAGTAATTTGAATAACGGGGTTGTGTCATCGTTTAATACGATTCTAACTGCAAAGTTTGAGTATTAAGTCTGTACAATGTGTAAACAATGTCGGGTAGACGGCATACGTCTCCTTAAATATGAAAATATAATACGATGCGCGAATTGAATGTCCTGCAATAGTTCACGGTGGTGTAAGTGACAGCACGATTGGTACAGATTTCCAATGTGTGTGGGTTCGAATCTCACTTGTGACAATCATTTTTCGCTCGTAATTGGGTTTTTATAAAAGAGTTTGAGATCATTTTATAATGGGAAGTCATTTCATCACCTTATGGTGATGGGATAAAAATTCAATTCACCCACCTCTTATTTGGCTCGTGGTTACTAAGGGATGTAATATGCTTGCATCTTAACATGGGAAAAGCTCGAAATAGAAGCTATCTGATCAGCGTGGTATTGTAGGACAATTGTCCTCCTATTGTGAAGAAAGGCTGTAGTTCAGCAGTGGGATGTAAATGAATTGCGACAGTGATATTGGCTGAGATTATTTCCATCTATTTATGAGAAAGCTTATGAGACAAATTCATTAGAAATAAACAAACAAAAAAAAATCTTCTCTTTATAATATCAGTATAGATAAATATTAGTAAACCTAACCAATATTATAAATTCAAATGTGAGTTTGTTTGTTATACTTTCTCTCTTAAATCACTGAACCTATTTTAAAAGTTCTTTCATCAATGTAAAGCCACATTATCAGCAAATGACATAGGTTATATTTTATCTTTGTATTGCCACGAAAAAGGAAACTATGAAGCAATTTACTAGTTTAATATATATATATATATATATATATATATATATATATATATATATATATATATATTATATACATCAGGAAGTTAAAAATCAAATGACTACGCAGATGACGTAGTAATTAAGATACAATGGGTTCTATTCCTATGCAGGATAATACTTTGTGCATTCCACAAACTATTTTTCTGAGTCTGGGTGTAATTTGTCTGAGTTAATTATAGGTTTATAAAGTACCCCGTAATACAATGATTATATCCTAGAGCAAGATGTCTTTAAAAAAAAGAATAAGAGAAATGAAATGCAATAAATTCTTAAAATTAATTTTATGCCATAGTACTTACTTGTAGTCAGGATGAGGAAGGATTCTAGCAACCGGCTCATTTTGATCTCTAGTTGATATGTCTGTATAACCAACAACTACAGACAGCTGCTTTGATCTGTAGAACTCGTTGAAGACACTGAAATATGTTATAACATGTAATGAGAAAACATATAAATAAAACTACGCTATAATAGTAAGGAAATAAAACTTTCATATCAATTTAGTAGGAATCAGATTTTTCAAGTAAAACTATTTTTACACGTTTTAACACGTTTCTATTTAAATTTTGTATTCATATTTCAAACACTCGTTCCGGTAACGAGAAAATGCAATAAAAGCCGTAAAAATATATTTATTTTCATTTATGTTTTTATTTTTATTATTATCGCATGCATTTTTACTATTATCGCGTAAACATCAAAAATAAATTAGAATTTTGAAGTTTTTTTTCTCATGTTATGAAGACATTGCCTTACTTCCTTCATACGGCATTCGTAAGAAGGAAAAGGGCAGACATATGAATTCAGTTTGAGGACCAAGCCAACCCTCCCTTAGTTTGATTCAGTATAATAGATGCAATACCCAATTTCGTGTTATTATCATTATCTCAACTTATCCACTGCTGCGCTAGAGCCTCCTTCATGTAGGGAGTGAAAATTAATTGGTATGCGCCACGTTGGTCAAATGCATTGGCATAGGGTTTTATTCTGAAATTTCTTTCACTTGCGGTGACGTTATCTGCATGCATCCTTTAGTCGTCTTTAAAGTTATGAGAAAGGAGGGATTGGTGAGCGTTATATACTTATTCGTCACTATATAAATAACCACATTTTTTTTAATACAAAAACACTTGGCACTAAGGTACACTTATATATTTCGGGGAACTTTATATACATATAGGACCAACTTAACGGAAACAAATTAAAACCAGACAACAATTTATGAATCTGAACTCTCAGCTTATAAAATTTCATTCAAATCTGTTCAACTGTTTACACGTGACTGAGTAACAAACATTCAAATATCCAAACATTTCCACAAACTTTCACATTTGCAATATTAGTATTGTTTCATAAAATATTTTATTTATCTTAAAGTAATGGAGGAAGAATATTAATTCATCATCCTCTATCTTGTCCGACATCCATGTCATAAAAATGATTAATGGATTATTTGTCTATATAACATCTATCTATCTATTAACTACCTATCTATTTTCCGTGTGATGACGGAGTAAGAATACTATTCACCACCCCATATCTTACCCGTGGGTGATCGTACGAGACGACTAAGGGATATAAAACGCATATAACATCTATGCGAGAGAAGGAAAACTCGAAACAAAACCCTATACCAACACGTCTCACCAACACGGTATAGTAGGTTAATTTCCCTCCCACTACGGAGGAGGCCCGAGCCCAATAGTGGAACATTTATGGGCTGTGATGATGATGATGATGATAACATCTATGCAAGAGAAGGAAAACTTGAAATAATATACCAATCCATCTGACCAGCGTGGTATTAGATCAATTTCCTCACTATTATGAAAGAGGCTCGAACTCGTAAGTGCTACTTACATGAGCTGATGATAATTTTAATCCAAAATAGAACTAATATTAAAAAGACTTTACCTGCAAACACAATGTCCAGCTGTTAATAACCATCTGTCATTCAGAATAGTAGCACCGCATTGATGAGCTCGCTGTCGAAAAATACTAGCTGCCCAAGGAAATTCGGCAGGGAGACTGTCGACACCACCCACTATACGTCCTCTTCGAGATATATCTATGCCACATTCTACATCAGCCACTGAAATAAAGATGGTAATGGTTATTTTATTTCTTTTTGGCGGGAATATTAAAGTGTTATGTGGTCTTGTATTATATTCAATATCTTAATATTTTAACGTGTTATATTAAATAATTTTGATGGTAAAGTTTTTATTTACAAAAAAAATCCCAAGAATAGATTAAAAGTGTGACCATAGCTCTTTTGATGGCGATGATTTAACTTACTAACGAATAATGACAAACATGAAGAGATTAAATATGTGAAGAAAATTATAATTCGACACTGGCAACAAAGACCTTTGCAATACCAAGGGTATAATTAGGCCACTGCCTACCACGATAAACCCCAAAACCACCCAATTGGGCTTCCGGCTCTCTCGCTCACCGAACGAAGCGCAATAGCACATTGCCATTACTCATACGTCGATCTTCTGCGAGTGTGGTACTACCCCGGACGGACCGGCCCGCGGCTGTAGACAGAGAACTGTCAACAGCGTGTCATTATATGATGAAATATTCGATGTATGATTGGTATTCATTCTACTTGGTCATTGTTCATATCAAAGACCTCACTATATTTTGAATAGATGGCGTTATGGTTTAAATAGGGATCTGCCATTCAGTGTTATAGCTTCGATTTCCATATGTTCTTTGTGTCTACAGTCAAATTATTGTTCTGGGTTTAGGTGTTTTATGTCATTTATTGAATAACTATAAAATTCCATAAAAAAAATTTCTACAATGCAAATAATATAAAGTAAAACGTGAAATTTTCGGTGAAAATTTTTAATTAATACTTTTTTTTCACATACAATAGTTTGTACACGCGCAAATGGTTCAGGACGATCCTAAAGTAGCATGGAGCCTTGCCGCATTTTTCCTATGATGTCTCATCTTTCTCCTACTCTTATCCCAATTACTTGCGGTCAATGCAATATGCACTCTTCTTTCATAGTATATATTGTAAAAGTTAAGTTAAGCTGGCAATAGTTCTATGATCGGCCGCCTGCCAGACGTCAACCCTTCTTGGGAATGTAATTGTGGACCAAACGGCTTCAGGTGGAGTTGACCCAGGTCGTTATAAGTTTTCCTATCTTGCCTATTGAATGAATTAACAAAATAGTTTTTTTAAATACACCCTCTACACTAAGGAAAAATTACTTATATTGCGGGGGACTTTACAAACATACAATTAACGGAGACAAATTACATTCAGATTCAGAACAACACTTTCTAGATCACAGAGATAGTAGGAATCCAACTCTTAGCACTGGCATGGAAAATTAGTATCTTAACCTAATGGCTATCTGTGCAGTCATTTCTTGAGATAGTGCTGATAACACGACAACGGGACATCTCCCAGGTGAGGTTGGCTTTGTTAAGGGTTGTGGACTAATCCCTGGTCTATTCATCAACAGTGATAATAACTTTATAGGGCCACAAAATGTCACCCACAATATCATAGTCACAAAAAGTCATACACCATTGGACTGCACAGATGACGTATGGTTAAGATATCGACCTCCAGTGCCAGCATCGTGAGTTCGGTTTCTACGTAGGATAATACTTTCTACGATCCGCAAATTGTTGTTCTAAGTCTGAGTGTAATTTGTGTCCGTTAAATTGAATATTTGTAAAGTCCTCCGAAGTACAAGGTTTATTTCCTTAGAACCACGTGTTGTATAAAAAAATAGTTCATCAGCCCATGTATGTCCCGCTATCGGGTTGGGGTCTCCTTCATAATGGGAGAGTAATTGACCTACTATACCACGCTGGTCAGACGTGTTGATATAGGGTTTTGTTTCGTATTTGCCTTCTCTTGCATAGATTTTATATGCGTTTTATATCTCTTAGTCGTCTCGTACGATCACCCATGGGTAAGATAGGGGGTGGAATTCTATTCTTACTCCGTCACTACACGGAAAAAAATAGTTATAGCGCCAAAATGATCTTAGCACTCAGATTATTCTCAAATAAGATTGAATGAGTTTCTTATTAGTTTCCTTCATACTTTTATGGTTATATTAATATTCATAAGTATGTCGTAATAGGCTATATTTGTGAAGCTATATTTAGAGTCTGGGTCTGTAGGCCAAAGCCTCGGTCACGGAACGCTTTTGTTGTTGTTTTATCTCAGTCAAGGTCGTACGATGTTTTATGCAAATAAATGAATTGTTTTATAACCGGAAGAAAATATTACTTCTTTTAGGTAATTAGATACAAGAATAGCTTAGAGCGTATCCACGGATATCAAGGCATTGATTCCTAAGAGGTGGTCGGCACAATAGGGTTAGATAGGGTGCACGGTGGGTTGTAGGGCCCTACACTGCTCTTCTGTTGACCGTATCCTAACAAATAAAAGGGTTATGTGTGTTACTCGAACTCCAGAACTCTCAAATAAATTGATATTATTTCTTTAAGAGGTCTCGAGTTCAAAAGATTGAAAAGCATCTCTGAAATTTCGTAGATGTAATTTTCTTCTATTGTATCATCATCATCATCATCATCATCATCATCATCTTATCTATCATATCATTTATCATCACCTTATCCTAATTACTTGGGGTCGACGCAATATGTTTTCCTCCTCCATACAGTCCTATCAGACGTCATGTCTGCAGTCACTCCCTGTCCATCCATGTCATGCCTCACGCAGTCCATCCATATTTTCTTTGGTCTTCCCTTACCCCTAAAGCCTTCCACATTCATATTTAAAACCTTCCTTACAACATTACTTTCATCCCGTCTCATCACATGTCCATACCATGTCAACCTTTCACTCCTTAACTTTTCGGCGCAACTTTCAAACTTCCTCCTCCTTCCTGTATATAGTGTAGGATATCAGCTTCCTTCACAATAAGAAGAAAATTATCTATAGTTATATGGATTGGTATTACATTATATTACGAGATTCTCTCTATTGTAGTGTTTATGAGGTTATCATCGTCATTCTGCTCTTCTTCCAATTACTTGGGGTCGACGCAATATATACATCATTTTCTCTCGCACATATTAAAAAAATATGAGGATTGCTCTGTTATTGGCTACCTGATTGACGTCAACCCTTTTTAGTTATGCGATTGTTAAGCAGATGACTTCAGATGGAGTTAGCTTAGATCTATGTAAAGCTTTTAGTTGTATTTTATGATACTCAAACGCAAGTAAGGGTTGGTAGTATTCATAGTCACTACCATACAGCACACTGTTTTTGAAGTATTGTTTAAATTTGAGGTAATTTCCTCTCGATTTATGCGACAACTTTGTATGACTTGCTCGAAGTTTGAAATTCTATCCAACACTTATCTCTATAACTTTGGTGTCTATTACCTAAAAGTTATGAGTCAAAATATCCGAGTATTACAATTTTATTATTATTATTTACAGCTTTTCTTATCCCTTCATAAATAAAGATGTGAGACATTGGAACGGACATAAGGAACTGTCTCTTGAAACACAGGTATTACCTAATTCAAGAGGCAGAGACATCTATGTAAACTGTCATATGTATTTAGTTTTCAATAAAGATTTTTATTATTATTATTGGCTACACAGATAGTTTGGTGGTCTAAGTTGGTGACTAGCTTCAATCTCCACATATGACAGTTTTTTGTGGAATCCACAAATTATTGTAATTAATCTTAGTATTATTTGAGTCCGTTAATTACATATTTGTAAAGTCCACCACACCAAAAGGATTTAATCTTAGTGCGGTTAGTATTACCTCAAATAAAAATGATAAACAATAATTAGTATTTTTCTTAACTATTTTTGGAAATTTTACAAGCATACGTAAACGCTGATGAATTATATTTCTTTTAGTACCTATATATGTATATTAACTGATTGTTTTTATTGTAGTTATAAAGCTAATAAGATCTATATATAAGAGGAACTAATATTAGGAAATGAATCCATCTTATACAAAACAATTAAGAAAAATGATATTGCTGATTTTATGTTTGACAAATTTTAGGTAGTTTTTCTCTAAAGTAACAACTATGCATATGTAACTTTATTCTACGGATAGGTCGATATATTATTTCTCAAAAGTATTTCTTGGGTATTATAAATGTATGCCACAATACTGTACCAATTTAAAACGTTTAGCAGGCTATTTTGAAAATTCTTTACCTTTATATATATATATATTATAATGACGAAAATAGACGTGAATATTTCATAATTAATAATTTGATTCGCGAAATCGTGTTAGTTCTCTCTCGTTTATTTAGTTAATTCTCTCGGTGTATCAAGCATTAAGAACTTAAGTTTATTAAAGTGTATAAACATGCCGATGCTAGGTATTAGTTAAACGTAATTGATCCTCTACTATTATGGAGTATTATTTTCTTGCAGAAAAGAGTATGATAGTAAAATTAATGCGGTCGAAATGCGATCTCTGCGGAAAATCTGTGGAGTTAGGCTGACCGACCGCATTCGTAACGACGACGTAAGAGAGCGAGTAGGTATGAAAGAGAGTATTGGTGTAAAGATGCGAAAGGGAATGCTCCGATGGTTCGGACATGTGGAAAGAATGCCGAACGAACGCCTGGTTAAGAAGATATACAATGCGAAAGTGGAAGGATGTACATAGGTACCGAGGGAGACCGAGACTAACCTACCTAGACCAGATCGGTCATGTACTGAAGGAAGGTGGAGTCAAGAGTCTCCGAAACCGGCGAGCGTGTATGAAGAGAATTATGAATGTTGAGGAAGCGAGTGAAGTATGCAGAGATAGAGTTCTCTGGCCCTCTGTTCTCTCTGCCTACCCTGCAAGGGATATGGCGTGATGATATGTATGTATGTATGTATTATTTTCTTTGCTTCCTCTATTGATGGAGTGAAATTTTCGCGTGAGTTTTAGTAATGTTTTAGTAATACACAGTATATCTGGTTTTTTTTTCTATATATTCAATAGATTTTATAAAAAGCTTGTCCTATATGTAAATCAATGTGTTTTTGATTATTTTTTAATTAGATATTTGATATTGGACTTACAAGACATTATATATATTTTCATTATACATATTTTCTTATTTATTAGTATAATTATTTATTTCTACTACTTTTTTCTCCAGGAGTTAATTTTAAATAATTTAATGTATCTTAAAGAATTTTAAATAAAGATAATATCACACTGTAATTTATTTACTATTCTTATCAAATTTTGATATTTTTGTTCTTGATGAAATTACTATAATGGCTCATGAAAAATACATCATATTTAATAAAAATAGTTAATAATTAAAAATAAATCTTTTTAATTTAATATTAATATTTACTGCTCTGGTGTGTGGTGTGGTGGTGTGACAAGAATGGATAAAATAAGGAATGAACATATAAGAGGAAGTTTGAAAGTTGCGCCAGTGACGGAAAAATTAAGGAGTGAAAGATTGACATGGTATGGACATGTAATGAGAAGGGATGAAAGTAATGTTGTGAGGAAAGCTTTAAGCATGAATGTTGAAGGCATAAGGGGTAAGGGAAGACTGAAGAAAAGATGGATGAACTGCGTGAAACATGACATGGATAGACAAGGAGTGACCACAGAGATGACGTCTGATAGAGTTGTATGGAAGGAGAAGACATATTGCGTCGACCCCAAATAAATTGGGATAAGAGCAGATTGATGATGATGATGATGATTAATATTTACTCCTCTTTCGCTGTGCGGCTTTTTTAGCGGCTACGAATACTACCAATCCTTACATGGCTCATGGATGTCGTAAAATTCAACGTAAAAGTATTATATAGAGCTGGGCCAACTCCATCTAATGACGCCTGATCAACAATTACATTCCATTTCCAAGGGCTGATTCCAAACAAGTAGCTGGTCATAAAACTAAATCTAATAACTTTGAAACGTGGAGAGAAGTACATATTGTGATGACCCTAAATTATTTGGGATATGAGCAAGATAATGATGTTGATAATTGGAGGATAAATATTTATAATAATAATAGCCACCTAATAAATAACTTTAACTTTAACCTAAATAATGACATACTTAAATTAATATCAGGTCACGGTAATATTTTTAAAGAAATAATGTTTATATTTGAACAGCTGTTATGACTCTGTTTCATATTGTATAATAAATATTAGTTTTTAGAGAATAATTTCAAAATATTATATAAAAACTAAGAACATTTTATATTAACTGCATAGATGGCGTAGTGGTAAAAAACAAGTTCGATTTCCACGTTGGACAATACTTTGTAAGATGTATTTTGAATCCGTTAATTCTATATTTGTAAAGTCCGCCGTAATAGAAAGTTCATTTACTTAGTGTCGGGTGTATTATTACAAAAAAGAATATATAGGTATCAATATTTTAATATTATTTTGAAAAGAATATTTTAATAAGCAAAAAAAATAATAATAAATGCAATACTCACAATTAATAAAACACACACTATAACAAACACATAAAATTAACAACAAAAATATAACACGACACATTTTGTCCAAAAGTAAAAACAATCTGAAGTACAAGAGATAACACCTTCATATATATTGGACAAATATAGGTCTAGGATAAACTTAATATAACATACACTTATATTTATATACACTTATATTTATATACACTTATATTTATATACAAAAAAAAAACTTTGTTTATATATTGGCGCGTGTCAAAGTGCGTGGACTTACTACACGTTGTACGATTAACATAAGGATATATAAGTGCTCTATGATTTGTATCAAGCCGCCTTTTGTGTGAGTGAAGGCCTGACCCCTATTGTCATAGTGATGTAGTGAAAATTGTCGATATATCGACCTTTTTTATATTATTGTTTTAATTATAAATAAAATTATTTTAATTAATTTTAAGGCATTTTGATTTATAATGGCGTTTTGGAATAGCTTACAGCGTTTATGGTCTCTGGAGGACCATTTTAAGACCACTTATTTTAAATGTGTAATATTCTCGTAAATAAAACTTGAAATAAAATCCTATACCGACCCGTTTGATCCGAGTAGTATAATGGGTAAATAAGTCACTTATTATGGAGAAGGCTCTAGCCTGGCTGTGGGATATATATGAGCTGAGATGAAATTGTTAACGTGGATTTAAAAATGATCAAATATGATGAATGAATATTTTCCTTAATACAAATATATTAATTAAAATAAATAATTGAGAACAAATACTAAATAAAAACATTATCGACCGCACTCAATATATTTCATCTGATTAAAAAAAAATACTATATACCTACTATGGTAAAAATTACTTATAATTAATATACACTTATAATTTTACTTGTATTAATTAATTATATTTCATAGATAAATAGATATAATACAAAACGGGTTTCACTTTACGAGAAATAAATTTTAACAGCTCATACCAGGAACGATGAGGGAACAGTTGGTTACAGATGGCTTAGCATCGTTCTGGGTGATTATAAATATGGGGAGACCCATGTCCAACAATAACGGTTGACAAATAATGGAAATTTTTATAAAACATACATACATACATATCATCACGCCATATCCCTTGCAGGGTAGGCAGAGAGAACAGAGTGCCAGAGAACTCTATCTCTGCATACTTCACTCGCTTCCTCAACATTCATAATTCTCTTCATACACGCTCGCCGGTTTCGGAGACTCTTGACTCCACCTTCCTTCAGTACATGACCGATCTGGTCTAGGTAGGTTAGTCTCGGTCTCCCTCGGTACCTACATCCTTCCACTTTCGCATTGTATATCTTCTTAACCAGGCGTTCGTTCGGCATTCTTTCCACATGTCCGAACCATCGGAGCATTCCCTTTCGCATCTTTACACCAATACTCTCTTTCATACCTACTCGCTCTCTTACGTCGTCGTTACGAATGCGGTCGGTCAGCCTAACTCCACAGATTTTCCGCAGAGATCGCATTTCGACCGCATTAATTTTACTATCATACTCTTTTCTGCATACCCAACTCTCGCTTCCATACAGTAATGTTGGGACAAGCACTGCGTTATGTATTGCTACACGTGCCTTCTGGCTGAGGTGGTGGCTGCCGAGAAGTTGTCCCAACGCTCCGTTCACTCTATTTCCCGCATTCACTCTTCGCTCTATATCAGTGGTGTACCTTCCATCTCGGCTAAATCCACATCCAAGATATACAAATTCATCCACTTGCTCTAGTACATCATTACCTATTGTTACTCTTACATCTGTTCTGGTTTTATCTCTTTCAAAGACCATTATTTTGGTTTTGCTCACATTCACGCGTAGACCCCTTTTCTTACAATCTTCTGTCATTGTGTCGACTAGGGTCTGCAGGTCAATCGCTGACTGTGCCAGCAGGACTGCATCATCTGCATAAAGCAGAGCAGTGACCACTGAGTCGCCCATCTGGACTCCCACATTCATATCGTTCAACCTTTGGAGACATTTATCCAGATATATGATAAACAGCCTGGCTGACAGAACGCACCCCTGCTTAACGCCGATATTGACGTCAAACCAAGGCGACATTCCATCATCCAGCCGCACACAGGCTCTACAGCCCATGTAACTGGACTGCACAGCCTGTAGCAGTTTACCGTTAATACCATACTCCGGTAAAATGTCCCAAAGTTCCTTTCGTACAACCGTGTCAAATGCTCTCTCCAGATCCACAAAACTGCAGAAAACCCTCTGACCTAGAGCCAGATGCTTCTCCACAATGTTGCGCAGAGAGAACACTTGATCCATGCATCCCCTTCCACTCCTGAAACCTCCTTGTGTCTCACACAGTAAACCATCGGACAATCATCATCGGAAATTTTTATAAAAACATTAATATATTTAAGTAAAGTACCTAAACTTCAATTTCAAACGTTATCTCTATAACCTTAGCATAATTGCAGCATTAAACAATTTAATCTTATCGTTTATATGTAATCACACCACTTAAGAACAAATTTGTTTGTATAATATCATCATCAAGTAAAATAATTAACTCGTAAATTACGATTGCTAGTAAATAAAAAAAAAATATCGATAAAAGTAACATCACTACGTATCACTTAAAACAAATTCATTGTCAGGTTCGCAACAACCTTGGATAAGAGGTGATTATAGTCGCGGAACCACTTATTAGCGATAAACGTGGGCATTATCGAAATATTTCTATGCAATGCCATACGTTGTCTATATTAAATACGGTGACAATAATTTAAATAAATACATATTTTATAAATTGATTTGACTGCACAGATAGCGTAGTGGATACGATACCAACCTTCCGACCTACTATCGTGCGTTCGATTTCTACGCGGGATAATACTATGTGCTATACACAGTGTTGTTCTGAGCCTGGGTGTTATTTGTCTGTATTAGTTATATGTCTGTAAAGTGCCCCGCAATACAAAGATTATTTCCTTAGTGCGTTTAAAAAAATAGTGAGTATAGCAATTTTTATTATTTTATTCATACGAATTTTGAATGTTTGTTAATTAAAAAGAGATATCAAAAATCATCATTGTCGTCATCATCATCTCAGATCATATACGTCCCATTGTTGAGCATGAGCCCTCCTCTACAATGGGAGGGAAAATTAATCTAATAAACCACGTTGGTAAAACTGGTTGGTATGGAATTTTATTATAAATTTTCCTTGGTCGGAGTTGGAATCAGTTTTATCTTCATATATCCCTTAGTTATCTTTTATGACAGCTATGGGCCAGAAATAGGATGGAGAATTGTATTCTTACTCCATCACCACACGGAAAAATATGTGAAATAATAATATATAAATCATCATCATCATCATCACAGCCCATATATGTTTCATTGTTGGGCTCTGGCCTCTTCCGTAATGGGAGGGAAATTAACCTACTATACCGCGTTGGTTAGTCATGTTGTAATAGGGTTTTGTTTCGAGTTTTCCTTCTCTTGCATAGATGTTATATGCGTTTTATATCACTTAGTCGTCTCTTACGATCACCCACGGGTAAGATATGGGGTGGTGAATTGTATTCTTACTCCATCACCACACGGAAAAAAAATATAAATAATTATAAAGAAAAACGTGTTTATTTTGTAATAATGCAATTTTGTTTCTTTGCTTTTGAGATATTACGTCTCTGTTTACCTGGTTATGCTGTAACGTTAAATATTTACGCCCCTTAATCATCTCTTACGATAGCCACAGGAATGGCAGAAATGTTTTTATTTCATATTCTTATTTCATCATCAGATATAATGAATTATAAATATGATCTATGTAGATGAATTATATATAGTACAATTACTTCATAAGAAGTTATTTTTTTATAGCTTTTGATGGTATACGAGCAAATGTGTGGTAGCGGCTACAAATACTACCAACTTACTTTGCTCGTGGATATCGTAAAAGACGACTAAGAGCCTTATGACCACCTGGGGCAACTCCAGCTGATGCCATTTAGTCAACGATTACATTCCCAAGGAGTGTTGACGTCTGACAGGCAGCCGGTCATAAAACTATTGCCAATAACTTTTACGATAAAAGATCTATGAAAAAAGAGTACATATTGTATCTACCCCAAGTAAAGTAAGAGTAGGAGAATGATAATGGTATACGAGCAAACAGCTCACTTAATAAATGATAACTGCCGCTCATAAATCTTAACAATACCAAAGGCACTGCCGCTGTGTAAACATAGGTGCAATGTTTACGGGAATAGGAATAGAAGGTGAAGAATATGCCGCCGGCTATCTATCTCACTGAACGTAATACATTAACAGATTACTTGTATTGTATTCAGGCTTTGATTTCGTGTGAGAGAGTAGTATCGTCCTACATGAAACGGCTCGTTTATATCTACAGAGAGAAATCTGTCAGCTTCGTAATCTACCATTATCAATATTGCTACTAGTATTATCTTAATGAATATTTTCTCAATATTTTCTTCGTTCACTTCTAGATTTACGTCTTGTAATTATACATTTTTTCAAGCAGAAAACAATTGTCAAGCAAACATAAATCAACTAGATACTGTGATTTGTCTCGTTCTAAACAAAACAAAAGCAACATTGTATGAACTGTTAAATAATTCATTGGGACTGTCCTTCAGAATCTATTGAATACGTGGTTGCCATGTAGCGATTAGTATAACTGATGAGGTACAGTCATTTTATAGCAAGTGAAGTGCACGATAAATAGAACAATTGTTTTTATTGAATCACGGTTCTAAAGGGATTGCCTGAAAGAATAAGTTGATATATAAGTGCTGCATACATACATATTTTCATTAAGTCTAAAACATTAGCCAGCTCATAACACATTCTCGTTAAGTCCAAAATATTACAGAGTTTATTGCCATCTTCTGAGCAAATGAGAGTTTGTTTCAGACTTTTTTGTTAGAGAAGCTTACTTAATTTTAGGCAAACAATGTTAGAGTTTTCAGATTTTTTTTATTGAATAATGGACCCAATTTTCTAGATACAATTATTTCTTGATCCAAAATTTCGACAGTCAAATTTTTACACACTATAATAGTTAACTCTACAACAGCAACGTTACCAACATCATTATAATCTTAATTCTTATGTATTTTATTGCTGGGCTCAAGCAAAGTCTTTCCCCCTCATCATTCTCCTGCTCTTATCCAAATTGGAGTAACCGCAATATGTACTCATACATATTGAAAAAGTTATTGTTAATAATAATATAATAGCGGGTTAGGGCGTCCCCCGGAGGCGGGAGGAAGGAGTAAAAAATGAGAAAAAAAAAAAAGAAAAATCTGAGGAAGCGAGTGAAGTATGCAGAGATAGAGTTCTCTGGCACTCTATTCTCTCTGCCTACCCTGCAAGGGATATGGCGTGATGATATGTATGTATGTATTGTTAATAATTTTATGACCTGCTCGTTTGATGTAAACTCTTCTTAGGAATGTAATTGTGAGCTAAACGGCATCAGATTGTCCAGGGGACATAAACTCTCAAGCTTTCTCCCCTATAGGAAGTAAATTGATCAACTATACCGTATTGATCAAAAGAATTGATTTTATTTAGAGTTTATTATTTTTATTGCATAGATCTCATCTGCCTTTAGTTATATTTTGCTACATCCGTAGACACTAAAGGAGTGATAAAATATATTCCTACTCCACTACAACACGTTAGTGATTAAAATAAAAACACCATTATTCATACGAAAGAGAGCATATATTTTTTTTTTGTTTGTAATACTTCCATGTTTTAACTATTAAATGGTTTATTATGACTTTATATACGAGTTGTCAGAAGTATCGATAAAGATATAAAGTTTACTCCAGAATAAAGTATAGTACCCAAGAAATGTTCATTATAACTACTCAGTCTATCGACACAAATAAATAATATTTGAGTAATGGTAATGTGCTATTGCGCTTCTTTCGGTGAGCAAGAGAGCCGGCTGCCCAACTGGATGAGTTTGGAGTTTGTATTGGTAGGTAGCGGCCCTAAAGGTCAATGGGTGTTAGTAACGCTTACCATCAGGTGTGCTGTTTATTCGTTTGCCACAAAAAGCAATAAAAAAAAATCCGTATAGTGTTATACTATATAAAAAAATAAAATGAATATGTGATATATCAGAAGAAAATCTTATATTCCGAGACACAAATCTCACATAAATTGTTATTTTAGAATACGGTTCAAATTCCTCAGATAACTGACCCCGAAACTGCTTTATTTTTTTTTTTTTTTTTTGTTGTGGCTCTGTTTATACTTAAGCCAATGTCAAAGTTAAGTTGCAGCTTCTTCTTCTTCTTCTTTTTATGTATTGGCAATCAGCTACTTATACGAGCCATTTTTGCCAGTGTCGAGTTATAATTATCTTCACGTTCTTAATCTCTTCAAGTTAGTCATTGTCTGTCAGTCAGTCGAATTGTCGCCATCAACACTGCTATGGTGACACTGTTAATGGTATGTTGTAGGAATTTTGATGGAAAACGAAAACGTTGTAAAGCACTTTTATATGATATTCACTACATCCCAGCTGTTCTGTCACATCATATTACATAAAACACCATAAAAATTATCTAATATAACACGTTAAAACACTAAGATATCGAATATAATACAAGAGCACAACATGACGTTTTAGATTCCCGCCAAAAGTCCAACTTTACAATTACAAATACGTTTAGGAATAAATAAATCTTAAGAAATTAATGATCATATTTGTAAGATTTGTATCATTGTGTGTGTATGTATGTATACATGTGTATGTATTTATGTTTAAATTATTTATTAATGTATAATGTATGATAGGTTTTAATTTTTTTTAAAGGTTACACCACCAACTACCTTTCTTTCCTGCGCTAATTCCATCCAAAGGTTGCCTGGAAGAAATCGCTTATAGCGATAAGGCCGCCCATTGTACTGTATCCAATATATATGTATAGCTTTTTGTATTCAATACTGGTGTACAACAAAGTGTATAATAAATAAATAAATAAAAAACTAAGAAAACATATCCAAAGGAATTTTTTGTACCATTAGTTTTATTTTTGGTGTGGTTATGCAATTCAGTAAGCACCCTTTCTCTTGCCTGTGGGTGTTGAAAAGATGAATAAGCCTGCAAGTATATTATAATATGGATATAACATCTATGTAAGGGAAGGAAAAATTTAATAAAACCTTGTATTAACACGTTTCAGGGTTATGGTAGGTTACGACCACCTCCATAGTCCACCGTAAAAAAAAGGTTATAGTAGGTATTTTTTTCTCCCATTGTAAAAATGGTTCGAGACCAGTAGTGTACCATATATGAGTTGAGATAAAGAGAAACATTTAAAAAAACATCTGTCATAACTTGACAACTTAATATCTATTATTAGATTAAATTCGTTCATATAAAGAATTCTACATTTTAATATAGAGGTATAGATACCAAAAAAAAAAGAATTCAAGAACACCAAACAAGATATATAAAAAAAAAAGGAAATAAAACATGTTCCCACGATATATCTCCTTTATCAATAAATTAAACAATGAATCCATCGGTGTCCTTCTACTAAAAATAGTTAGTCGGAACTGCAGTTGCGGAAAAGATTCGTGTTTGTATGTGGGTGATGATAAGGTAAGGTCGATTGGAAGGTAAATGTCTATTCACAGTCTGGACACGCCCGCATGACGTGTGAACACTAGTATGGTTGCAGCCTTATAGTTAACTGGGGTCAGTAATACGGGTCTTTTTATCCAAGTATAGTAAAGAAATGATTTATTATATACATTTTTATATATGATATTATTAACTATTTGTTAATCTACATATAAAGGTGACACTTAGCTGTGTGGTAGCGGCTAAGAATACTACCAACCCTTACTTTGCTCGTGGATGTCGTAAAAGACGATTAAGAGCCTTATAACGACCTGAGCCAACTCCATCTGATGCCGTTTTGTCAACAATTACAATACCAAGGAGGGTTGACGTCCGGCAGGCAGCTGGTCATAAAACATAAAATAACTTTTACAATATGTACTATGAAAGAAAAGTAAATATTGTATCGACCCCAAGTAATTGGGATAAGAATAGGAGAATGATGATTTAAGGTGACACTTATGAAGGTGATACTTATTAATTAATTAATTTTTTTTTATTTAAAATGTTCAATATAATTAATTGACAGTGAGTAAAGAAAAGAAAAGTAAAAGAAAAAGAAAGATTTTAGTACATTTAAAAAATTACGTTTTATCCATATTAATCATCGTTCTCTTCTTATCCCAATTACTTGGGGTCGATACAATATGTAGAGTACATATTTCTCATCTTCATAGTACATATAGTAAAAGTTATTGGCAATAGTCTTATGACCGGCCGCCTGCCAGGCGTAAACCCTCCTTGGGAATGTAATTGTTGACCAAACAGCATCAGATGAAGTTAGCCCAGATCGTTATAAGGCTCTTAGTCGTCTTTTGCAAGATAACGGGTTGAGAGCCCTCAGAGCTCACCCACAGTCCGGGTAAAGTTGTCATAGCCATCTGAGGCTAACAACTAAGACAAACAAAAAAAAAAAAAATTTACGAGATCCACGAGCAAGTAATAAGGGTTGGTCGTATTCGTAGCCGCTATCACACAGTTATTTATTTTTTATTAATCCATTAAGAATAAAGGAGTGGAGTTTTATTTATCCTTCAAATATGTTTTTTTGTGGATAAAGACGTGGATTTGTATATAAAATCAAGTAGCAACGGTAATGACACAACCATTTAAGTTAGAGTATTAAATCGATACACTACACGAGGTTAAAAATGAACGCAAACAAAACAACCTTATCATCCGTTTTTAGTATGAAAAGTTATAACTTTTGTATGCAACAACATTGTACACATATACGATTCAAAATTAAGGTTAATCTTCAAAGCAATGAAATTAATAATATACCTTGAAATTTGATGTGAACTTATTTTATGAATGGCGAGATTTAATATTTGTTCGAATTTTATAACAATTGCAGTGTACTTTTTATATTATTTTAAGCCTATGATATTTTTTTAAACGGCAACATCCTTTTTTTCTAGCAGGCTATGGTATTGTACCACTTCTCCTGATCTGTCTGGGGCAGCGGAGAGGGTGGCGAGCGCCCCATAGTAAGAAAAAGATTACATCCTGCACTAAGAAAATAATCCTTGTATTGCGGGGACTTTACAAATATATAATGGATATTTTTTATTATAAAATAAATAAAAATAAATATTATTATTAAAATAAATAAAAAGAAAAGTTTTATAACTAGATTCAGAACAACAGTTTATAGATTGCATAAAGTAATATCCTGCATGGGAATCGAACCCACGGCACTGGCACGGTAGGTTAGGTTATTATTCCGTCAGTGCAGTTATCAGTATAATATATATAAGCTATAAAAATGGAATTGAATTACCAATACATTGGAATAACCGCGTTAAGTTATAGAACTATACGGCGCCCGTCCAATAACCCGAACAGTTTGGGCGAGGAATATTTAGCTCATAAAACCAGTCAAAAAAAGTCCTCTTAAAAAAAGATAATACAACTGTATTATAAATTGAAAGCTGGGCAGAAGAGTTGATTTAGAGTAGATTCTTGACGTGACAACGTCTAATAAATCGATGATGAACGCTGGCTGCATGCATGAAAAAGTGTCCCGTTACGCTTATTGTCTCGTTACGCTCATCGGCGAATGCAGTAATAATAGATTATGTTACAATTGACTAATAGATTGTGGTGATTTATATAATTGATGATAGATATTTGATAACAGTTTACATACATACATACATATCATCACGCCATATCCCTTGCAGGGTAGGCAGAGAGAACAGAGTGCCAGAGAACTCTATCTCTGCATACTTCACTCGCTTCCTCAACATTCATAATTCTCTTCATACACGCTCGCCGGTTTCGGAGACTCTTGACTCCACCTTCCTTCAGTACCTGACCGATCTGGTCTAGGTAGGTTAGTCTCGATCTCCCTCGGTACCTACATCCTTCCACTTTCGCATTGTATATCTTCTTAACCAGACGTTCGTTCGGCATTCTTTCCACATGTCCGAACCATCGGAGCATTCCCTTTCGCATCTTTACACCAATGCTCTCTTTCATACCTACTCGCTCTTGAATGAGTGCAAATAAAAGTAAATTAATCAATTAAATTGTAGATTTCATTTCACTCCTTCTTTGTATCCATACAGAATAATGATAATTCAATAAAAATGATTCAATTTTATTCATAAAAGTATGCAGTCATTTCATCAATGTTTTGTTATGAAGTTGTCACGTTAAACTATCGTCCGTAAACCGACTTTACAGACAAATATTTTTTTTCATTATTTTCTTCTCTTGCTAATAATATTGCTATTATCTATTAAAACTTCTTTGTGATCAACATCGGTACCCCTATTATAGATTCTATGATTTTAAAGAAGGAGGTATGATAGAACTTTCGTTTCTAAAGCTATAAGATCGTTGAACTCCAGGTAGGAAATATCTTTGTGCAATACACACATTATTGTTTCTGAGTTGGAATGTGATTTGTGTCAGTAATCATAAAAAGAACTACTAATGCATCACTAAAAGAAAATATATGCAGGTTTACATACATACATACATATCATCACGCGATATCCCTTGCAGGGTAGGCAGAGAGAACAGAGTGCCAGAGAACTCTATCTCTGCATACTTCACTCGCTTCCTCAACATTCATAATTCTCTTGATACACGCTCGCCGGTTTCGGAGACTCTTGAGTCCACCTTCCTTCAGTAGGTACATGACCGATCTGGTCTAGGCAGGTTAGTCTCGGTCTCCCTCGGTACCTACATCCTTCCACTTTCGCATTGTATATCTTCTTAACCAGACGTTCGTTCGGCATTCTTTCCACATGTCCGAACCATCGGAGCATGCCCTTTCGCATCTTTACACCAATACTCTATGCAGGTTTAAAACCTTATATAGATATTGTACGGTATGCACAGCCTGCAGTGGACTGTATGAAGTAAGTTTACTGAACTAGGTGAGGAACTGATATTATCCTATCCCTGCAAGCCGCGAAGAAGTAATTAAAAAGTACTCCACCAACCTTTCATCCACTTTCGCCGAGGGCAGTAGTGTCGTCGCAGTAGGCTCGCCAAACCGCGCAGTCAGCTTCACTATATTCTATACAACTATGCAGTTCACAGCACCACAAAACACTATTATGGTGGTTCCAACAGTTCCGTTAAACAATGTCCTACCAAGGATTAAGCAGGTGCGGCGATTACGAATACACCGAGTGGCACAACCGCCTGGCGGACCGAGTTGTCTCAAATCTTCTACTCAACTGTCATAACGACGGTTGCAGAATCGAAGTTGTGAAGTTTCTCCAAATACCCTCCACATAACTTGCAAGGACCGAACATACCCCTCACCGAATTCAACATGATGAATTCCCCATTCTAAATTAAAGAGCAAGTAAGGGATATACAATCCACTAACCTATGTAAACAAAACACATAGAATAAATAAACCTTTAGTGAGGTATATTTTTGAAAAAAAAGAATAATAATAATTAATTAATCTAGATAAACAATAAAATTTAACCTAAGAAAAAAATAAAAGGTAATTAATTTGCATACGGTAATGGACAAATTTTATTCACCGGTCTTTTAATTAGACCATTTTTAGTTCTCAAAGTAACTACACGAATAATGCCATCAACGCCCTCGTGTGTTGTTTCAATTCTACCAAGAGGCCACTGCAATGGGCGCGTCAAATTTGATTTCAGTAAAACTAAATCACCAATCTTTACGTTGGGAGGTGAGGCAAACCACTTCTCTCTTTGTTGCAGAGTATGAAGATAGTCATTTGACCAGCGCTTCCAAAATAACTGTGATATTTTTTGAATTGACTGCCAACGAGATAATCTATGTTGAGGAACGTCCTCATAATTATATTCAGGCACAGCCACTAAGCTTTGTCCTATCAGGAAATGACCAGCAGTTAATACATCGAACTCGTTTGGGTTTTCAGATAGTGTACATAAAGGGCGTGAGTTTAATACAGCCTCTATTCTGCAGAACACAGTTGACAACTCTTCCAGAGTGAGACTTCTATCACCTACAATACGTTGTAAAATGTGTTTCGTACTTTTTATCCCGGCTTCCCAAAGTCCACCCATGGAAGCTGCGTTAGGAGGATTTGTCCTCCACTCTACTTGCCGCGCGGTTAATCCTACGAGTACCTCGTCATGAATCTTATTACCATTTAAAAATCTAAGTACCTCCTTGAGATGCTTGGCTGCCGATACATAATTCGTCCCGCAATCGGAATATAAACAAGTACTTAATCCGCGACGGGCCACGAAACGGTCATATGCAGCTAGAAAACATTCAGCTGATAAATCAGTTAACACCTCGCAGTGTACTGCTTTTGTTGAAAAACATACAAATAGGCATAGATAAGCCTTGTATATTTTTGCGTTACGACGTGTACTTTCTTTTACAAGGAATGGACCACCTATATCTGTACCTACATGGCTGAATACCTTATCAACCTTAAGTCGGGACATGGGCAACGTACCCATTTGAGGTTGTAATGCAGTAGGTCGGCATTTAAAACACACCTTACACTTTGTCAGTACCGATCGAATGATGCTACGAGCACCAACGAGCCAATAGTTTTGACACATTAGACCTTGTAATGTACGAGGCCCTACGTGTAGGTATTTTACGTGCAAATATTCGATTAATAATTTACTTGTATGGCATTTTGGTAGCAAAACCGGGTGCTTCGTATTGTACGGAAGGTCAGATTGTGAGATACGACCCCCCACCCTGAGGACTTTATTTTCAACGAAGGGTGATAGTTTACGTAAAGAGGCTACAAACTTACCCTTTTCTAACGCTACTATTTCAGATTCAAAGTGATTTTGTTGAATAATTCTAATAATTGAATCATGACCTTTGCGCAACTCAAGGGTCGTTAGAGGGCCTAAAGACCGATTTGAAATTTTACACTGAAGATTTATAATAAATCTATGACACCATGAAATAATACGCTGTAATTTATTAAAAGAAGAACACTTATTAAATATTTCTTCAAGGTCATTTTTAATTTCAACCTTTAGAGAAGAATTAAAACTAAATGTTGCACTATTTGATTTAAGTTCGGGAATCTTGAAGTTATGATTTAATAAATATGGTTTTATAGGCCACTTTTGTTGGTTATCATATAGCCAATCGGGGCCGTGAATCCACTCTGTAGCTCTTTCCACGAAGTGAGCAGGCAACGTTCCACGTGAACATATGTCTGCAGCGTTATTTTCGCCCTTCACGTGATACCAACAACTAGGTGGTACTGCGGCAATAATGCGACTAACACGGTTAGCCACAAAAGTTTTTAACGTGTATGGTTGTGTATGTATCCAAGCCAAAACATTTTTCGAATCGCTGAGCGCAAATATAGAAACAGATAAATTATTATCGCTTAAGTTTTGTACGACAAAACTTACAACCTTCGATAGCAGCACGGCTGCTTCGAGTTCGAGTCTAGGTATAGACAAGAGTGGGTTTAACGGCGCAACCTTTGACTTACTAGTCAGCAGTCGAACCTTCACTTCACCTATATTGTTTATACTACGTATATATAAGCACGTTGCGTATCCACGGGATGACGCATCGCAAAATGCTATTAATTGTATTTCACTAAAATTAGGTATTAAGATGTGACGCTCAAAACGCAATTCACTCAAAAGTGGTAGATCGGAGATGAATCGATTCCACTGTGAGCACGGCTCAGGTGGTAGTTGCTCATCCCATGCGACTCCCATCTTCCAGAGATCTTGCATGATACACTTTGCGACAAACGTACATGGTGAAATAATACCTACAGGATCGAATATGCTCGCCAGTAGTTTTAAAACTGATCGTTTGGTCTGTTTATTATCAGTCATGTTATAGGAAAACGCAAAACTGTCACAGGCAGGTAACCATGTCAACCCTAACACCTTAAGGGAGGATGATAACGTATCATCTTGAAAATCGATGGTTACAACTTGATTTGACTGCATATGAGTAAGTAACTCGGGACAGTTGCTAGCCCATTTTCTTAAATCAAAGCCACCACTTTTAAGAAGTGTCAGCAAATCATCCTGCAACGTGCAGGCCTGTTCTAATGATGGGCAGGACCATAATACGTCATCAACGTAGAAGCCTTGTTTGAGCACCTTTGCAGCCTCTGTACGCGGACGTTCAGCATGAGTGAGCTCATCCTCAGCTAGCTGATGCAGCGTGCGCACAGCTATGTAAGGTGCACTACGGAGACCGTAGGTATTCGTTCGAAGTTCGAAGACGCGAACTGGCTCCGTTGGAGATTCTCGCCAAAGAATGTGCTGGTACTTCCTATCAGCAGGATCAATCAGAACAGCCCGATACATCTTTGACACATCAGCAGTGAAACAAACTTTATATAACCGAAAGCGAATTATAATCTTTAGTAAGTCTGGATGTAGTTTTCTGCCTGTCAAGAGTGCATCGTTAATTGAAATACCATTCTTAGGTTGTGCTGAACCGTCGTAAACAACGCGCAGAGGTGTACTTACGGACGATGGACGCAGAACACAATGGTGCGGTATATAATATCCTGACTGCTCAGGACCTTGATATAACTCCATGTGTCCAAGAGATTCATACTCTCGCATGAAGTCAACATAAGACTTATGAAGGTCTGGCGATCGCGCCAGGCGGCGCTCGACCTGTTTAAGCCTTGTTATAGCCACATCATAAGAATCACCAATAGGTGCATGGTGTGGGTTTAATAAAATGGGAGAAACATAACGACCATTTTCATCACGACAGTGTTTTTCTGTGTACATTTTTTCGGCTAACTCCTCCATAGGATCCGTTGGAACTTCACACGGTAAAGATTCCAACTCCCAAAACCGTTTAAGTGTATCATTTAAATAATTATTTTCAATTGTGTACGACACAAATGACGTTGCACACGGTACAACATCGAGACTACTAGAGCAATTTTTTAACCCTAGTCTTCCAGTTATGACGTAACCAAATATGCTCCCCAATGCCACTGGTACATCTTTATTTATTATAAATTTTGTCCCGTCATAAATATAGGGAAACACTTCACCCGATAAAATAATGTCAATCGGGGACGTTGTATAAAAATACGGATCAGCTAATTGTAAATCTTTATACTTAGTAATCAACTTTTCGGGAATAAGTACGTTTGGCAAATCGGATGTAATTTTAGGTAAAATTACAGCATCAATGTTAAACACCGGCGTATTATTGTAGCGCGGCTGAATAACACACGAAGCCATTCCATAATTTTTTACATATTCGCCACCTAGTCCGAAGATATTATATGGACATTTATTAGCTGATAATCCTAACCGTTGAAAACAATCTAACGTAATAAAATTACTTTGCGCCCCAGAGTCAATTAATACGCGCACGGGCTGATAATTATCAAACGCGTTCAAAACATTCACAACAGCTGTTCCCAAGATAACTGTACAGTTAGAAGTATGCGTAGACGTCAGATGACACACCGTACTGATAATTGATTGTCCGTCTCCCTTGCACGGCGCAGGAGCGGTCTCAGTCGAAATCAGCTGATTCGAACACGGTTTGTTATTATCTATCGCGCTAACTTCTCGATGTAACAGAACATGATGCGGTAAATTACAGATTAAACATTTAAAATTACTTTTACACGCCTTAACGGTATGATTTGATTTTAAACAATTATGACATAATTTTAATTCATTCGCACGGCGAATACGTTGCTCATTAGACAATTTACGAAATTGTTCACAACGGAAAATCATATGATTACTATCACAATGTACACATAAACCCTTTAACCCAGAGCGTGTAGAAGATAGCGAATGCTTTTTTGTGTCCTTTTGTCGCGAATCATTTTGTTGATATTTATTAGAATACACATTAGAATATGACGCAGAATGATCTAGAACTTTTATTTGATTATGTATAAATAATGCTAATTCATCGAAGGTAGGAATGGAATTTTGATCTAATTTTTGTTCAAAATATTTTCGAGTTTGTGGATCTAATGCCCTTAACGCAATATGACACATTACATAACTGCTTAAATCTTTAATATTAAGTGCCTGTATTGCCTTATACGAATGTTCGAAGTTCTCAATAAACATGTTCAAATCAGCAGACGATTCCTTGCGTAACGGTGAAAAGTTTAACATTTTATCTAGGTACCTACCAACTAACAATCTATTGTCTCGATATTTATCAATTAAACTCTGCCAGACGAGATCGTAGTTATTGGCGGATATCGGTACACTTTTAACCATATTTAATGCAGAACCTTTCGTGCAAGACAATAGAAAATGAAATTTATCAATTTTTGGAATGTGCGGCTGATCATGTACTAACGAGCAAAATGTTTCATAAAATGTATTAAAATTCTCAATATCCGAATTAAATGTAAACAATTCAAGTTTAGGCAGGCGAGGGCGGGACTCCATGGTAACCAAGCGATTCTCACCGTTATTGCCGATGCGTGCCGAGCTATATTTCGAAGCACATAATTTCACTCGAAAATATAGTTCATCAAAACTTTGTAACTCTTGACTTCTAAGTATTGACTCAGAATCAACTAAAAGTTCTTGTTCGAATATATCGAATATTATTTTTTCGAATGAACTACGTAGGTCACTAATTTCAGAGACGTGCAATAAAAACAATTCTTTCGTATCAGAATTCGATAAATCGTGGGACATATCATATACCTTTTGCATTTGTGAAAACAAGAGTTGTTTTCGTTGAATTAACACGGTTAATTTTTTGGGTAATGGATGTTTCTTATCACTAGAAATTTTTGCTTTAGGTGCCGCCATCTTGTGAAACAACACACGTAGCCCAATGAAATTATAAAATTAATATTATATTACTTTCACTAATACTTGTTACCTATACAATTTAATTATATAACACTTAGCTGAATAATTGTACGACAAAAAATAATTTATGTGTTTTGTTTATATTGTATACTTCGTATAGTGGAGAAAAGTAAAGTACATAAGATATGTATAGAACGTCTACACAATGAAATTATAATTTCATTAAATAATGGGGAATAAGAAGTAATTGGCACGGCCAATATAAATAAATTATATGCTAAGAACGTCTTAACATATATGATATTTATTGGGAGGTATTCTAACACGGTTAGAAATAACGGTACAGAACGTCTGTACTGTCTAAATACCTGGGAATTACGAATTCCTAGGTGAGGTATGAGACCTTAGGAGCGGTATCCTGGGTCGAAGTGACCAAAAAAAGACTGTACGGTATGCACAGCCTGCAGTGGACTGTATGAAGTAAGTTTACTGAACTAGGTGAGGAACTGATATTATCCTATCCCTGCAAGCCGCGAAGAAGTAATTAAAAAGTACTCCACCAACCTTTCATCCACTTTCGCCGAGGGCAGTAGTGTCGTCGCAGTAGGCTCGCCAAACCGCGCAGTCAGCTTCACTATATTCTATACAACTATGCAGTTCACAGCACCACAAAACACTATTATGGTGGTTCCAACAGTTCCGTTAAACAATGTCCTACCAAGGATTAAGCAGGTGCGGCGATTACGAATACACCGAGTGGCACAACCGCCTGGCGGACCGAGTTGTCTCAAATCTTCTACTCAACTGTCATAACGACGGTTGCAGAATCGAAGTTGTGAAGTTTCTCCAAATACCCTCCACATAACTTGCAAGGACCGAACAGATATAAATTATTTATATAAACCTTACATAAACCAGTTCAAATTAATTCAGCTTTTTTATTGCTTATGGTGGTGAACGAGCAAGCAGCACACCTGATGGTAAGTGTCACTGCCATCCATAGATCTTTGCAGTACCAAGGGTATAGCTAAGGTCACTGCCTACCAATAAAATCCCTCAAACCCACCCAGTAGGGCTTCCGGCTCTTTCGCTCACCGAAAGAAACACAATAGGATATTGCTATTACTCAGACGTCGATCTTCTGCGATAGTGTGGTACTACCCCGGACGGACCGGCCCGCGGCTGTAGACAGAAAAATGTCAACAGCATAGTCCTACCACTATTACTGCAGCTTTTGTAAGATGGAATAAATACTTATTAGAAGCGTTATTTACATTCCCAAGGAGGGTTGACGTCAGTCAGGCGGCTGGTTTTAAAACTATTGCCAATAACTTTTCCAATGTGTACGAGTACATATTGCTTCAATCTCAAGTTATTGTAATAAGAGCAGGTGAATAATGAAATGTTTAATCCATCCATATATTAGCCGGTCAATATTCATTATTGGACATAAAAATTTCAGTGACAATATCGCCAACCCTCTTGCTAAGCATGGTAATTACTGTATTATACTTTCTTGGAGATATCTTAATAGGTATACAAATAACGTAGATTCTAATAAGAAATTTTAGTTATTATCAAATTTTTACGTTTCATTTATTTAAATAAGTGATATCTCTACGGAAAATCTGTGGAGTTAGGCTGACCGATCGCATTCGTAACGACGACGTAAGAGAGCGAGTAGGTATAAAAAAGAGTATTGGTGTAAAGATGCGAAAGGGAATGTTTCGGACATGGGGAAAGAATGCCGAACGAACCTCTGGTTAAGAAGATATACAATGCGAAAGTGAAAGGATATAGGTACCGGGGGAGACCGAGACTAACCTACCTAGACCAGATTGGACAAGTACTGAAGGAAGGTGGAGTCAAGAGTCTCCGAAACCAGTGAGCGTGTATGAAGAGAATTATGAATATTGAGGAAGCGAGTGAAGTATGCAAAGATAGAGATCTCTGGCACTTTGTTCCCACTGCCTACCCTGCAAGGGATATGACTTGATGATATATATGTATGTATGTAAATAAGTGATCTTTAATTGCGTATTTGTAAAGTGTCTCTGTGGTGACGGAGTAAGAATGCAATCATCATCTCCTATATTTTATATGATACGCTTATAACATATATGCAAGAAAAGATAAGATGTACGGTAAACTTCTTCTTCTTCTTATTTTTATGTATTGTCAATCAGCTACTTAAATGAGCCATTGTTGCCAGTGTCGAGTTATAATTATCTTCAAGTTTTTAGTGTCTTCAGATTAGTCACGTCCGTCAGTAAGTCAAATTGTCGCCATCAACAGTGCTATGGCCACACTGTTAATGGTATCTTGTGAGAATTTTGATGAAAAACGAAAACGTTGTAAAGCACTTTTATATGATATTCAATACATCTCAGCAGTTCCGTCACATCACATTACATAAAATGCCATCAAAATTATCTAATATAACACGTTAAAACACTGAGATATCGAATATAATACAAGAGCACCACATAACGTTTTAGATGCCCGCCAAAATACTCCCGGTAAACTTCATCAAGATAAAACTAACTTTGTTTAACGTTTTTTATTTTTGTTTTACCGTTGGGTGATGGATTAAAAATACACCCCTTTTTTGCCTATGGGTACTGTAACGACGATTAAGGGATATAATATACAGATAACATTTATGCAATAGAAGAAAAATTAAAATAAAACTTTATACCAAACTATCTGACCAGTGTAGTATAGTACGTAAATTCCACTTCCATTGCGGAGTAGGTTCGAGCCCAGCAGTGGGTAATATATGACTTGAAATAAAAATCTCATTAAAGTGGAATTTTAAATCGAACGGTTTTAAAGATTATAAGGAATTTAAAATAAAAAAGATTAACATTCTTTTACATACATATATATCATCACGCCATATCCCTTGCAGGGTAGGCAGAGAGAACAGAGTGCCAGAGAACCCTATCCTTGCATACTTTCCTCGCTTCCTCAACATTCATAATTCTCTTCGTACACGCTCGCCGGTTTCGGAGACTCTTGACTCCACCTTCCTTCAGTACGTGACCAATCTGGTCTAGGCAGGTGAGTCTCGGTCTCCCCCGATACCTACATCATTCTTTTAAATTACGATAAATTTAAAACATCTTAGAAATTGGGATTTGTGGATTTAGATTGGTTATTATAATTCGATGCCGGGGGCGAGGAAGTTGGAAAGGATCTCGATTTTAGTAAAAGGGGCTGATTGTTTAGGTCATTTCTTTTGTTGAAGTTATAAAACTTTTTTACGAATTCACAAAGACAAGGCAAGTCCCTTTTTTTTTCTTAAACTAGTATTCAATTATTTTTAAAAGAAAAAGTTATTAGATATTTTTGATAAAACCTCTATAAAACTCACTGTAAGGCACAGTTCGACTCCTTTATAATCGATTCGTCGTATCATCATCGCAGTGATGAATATAAATTTCTTTATGGTGATGGAGTAAGAATACAATTCATTACCTCTTATCCTGCTCGCGGATGTCGCAAAATACGATAAAAGTGAAATAATCCTTACTAATATTATAAATGCGAAAGTAACACTGTCTGTCTATCTGTCGCTCTTTCATGCCAAAACTACTGAACCGATCTAAATGAAATTTAACAAACAGATGGTCTAGAGCCTGACAAAGGATATAGGCTACTTTTTAATGCAAAAAAAAGGGTTGTAAAGGGAGGAGGAAAAGTTGTAAGGAAGTATTGTCATAATGAAAGCCAGAAGCTTGATACTTATTTTTAGGCTATTAATTAGATATAAATAAATATGACATTAAAATTTTGTAAAGAATTTACCCTTAAGGTGTGAAAAATTAAAAACAGGGGATGAAAAACTTTAGGAAAGTAACCTTTTACGCGGACGAAGCCGTGGGCAGAAGCTAGTATAGTATATAAATTGTGTATTTGCATACATTTGGCTGTGTCTGATGGTGAAATCGAAATAAAACCCTGTATCAACCAGTCTTACTAGCATGATATCATCATCTCAACTCATAAATGTACGTCCCATTATTATGCACGACCCTTCCCCACAATAGAAGTGAAGTTCACTTACTACTAGTTAGTCGGGTTGGTATAAGGTTTTACAGCATGGTATAAAAGGACAATTCTCCTGTGTTGCGTAGAAGGCTTAATCATAGCAGTTAGACATATAAAAACTGACATGATGATGAACCTAGGACTCCCTACTAACGGCAGTCAAGGCAATAATCACCACGATTAGCAAGCGATTTTATTTGGTGTTACGAGTTTCACAAATGCGCTGACCACACTTCTGGTGCTTTCTCAGCTGATTTTTACGAGTCCTATAGAAAAATAAGTGACTCTTATAAATTAAAATTGAATTTGATTATTTATAAATAACCGATTACGAAACGAAAAATGATGTCACAAGCGGGGTTCGAACCCGCACCTATTGGGAATCCGGCCCAATCGTGCTGCCACTTACACCATCGTGAATAGTTCACGATGGTGTAAGTGGCATAAGTGGATGTTTAGGACATGCAAATTTCGCTTCATATTATATCTTACGTCTTCAAGGTGACGCAGCACGATTGGGCCGGATTCCCAATAGGTGCGGGCTCGAACCCCGCTTGTGACATTATTTTTCGTTTCGTAATCGGGTATTTATAAATAATTAAGCATATTAAATGCTAAAATTTCAGTAATTTGAATTTGATATTTCCCTACGTTCTTGGTACGTAACTCTTAGTCGATTCTTAGACACCAATTAGGGTTGGTGACATATTGTGTTTTTATTTGATCAAACGAGAATATCAATTGATTTGAATCTGAATAAAACGGATGACATGTTTTAATTAAAATTTTAATTGTCCAATGAAACGATCAATAAGATTGCGTCGCCAGGAACTTAATAAGACGTCTAGCATTACAAGTAAATTAAACTACCTACAATAAGTACTCCAATTAAGAGAGCCTTTAGTGAGATTTTACGTAATTAATGGGTGATGACAGATTATTATATTATATCCATCACCAAACAAGACTTAGTTTTTCTTTCATCAATATTTGTAAAAATATTGTAAGAAGTTTAATCAGTGGTTTTTTTTTGAGCGACTGCCTGCCCTGACGACCACCGACTTCGGTTTCTTTTTTAAAGAAGAGGCACTAAGGAAATAATCCATGTATTGCAGGGGGACTTCACAAACATTTAATTTAATAGACACGAAACACATTTAAAAAAAAATTGTGGATCGCATAAAGTATTTTTCTACGTAGGATTTGAACTCCTGTCACTAGTAGATGGGTATGCCAGTAGTATCTATTTTTATACCTTTTTTTTCTTGCGGTGGATTATGGATGTATTCGCGCCCCGCCTAATCGGTCCGAGGTGACGGAAGAGGCAGCGCGCAACTCCATAGAACTTTGCAAGAACTCCTCTCTCCGCCGTGCGAGCGGGCTACCGGTACCCGATCTTTGTCTTCGGTAGCCCGCCCGGCGGTTTACCCTCGTGGGTTCCTCTCGAATCGACGCCCCGACAGCTTTCTCTGTCGTCGCTGGCGTCGTATCTATCATTATACCTTCCGCGCAGTCGTCAAATTATAATTGTTTAGATGTCAGATAGATTTGGTCCATGGTAGAGCTGTTAACAGTTTTCTGTGACTCCCCACAATCACTATGAGAAAGGTCAATATTCGTAGTTGTTATGAAAAGAAAAAAAAACACACCATCTGTGCAATCGATAAATATTAATTGTTTATCAAATATCATTAAATGGATATTGTCCAGATCGATATACAGTTCTTAGCAGTTTTTTTACGACTCCGAACAAGCAATATGAGGAAGTTTAATATTCATTCCAGTGCGTTTCCAGTAGAGGTAAAAGAAAATAAAAAAAAAGCAGAACTTTGATTGCTATATTATAAAATGTATAACATATATTGAAAACATGAATCAAATGTATGAATAATAATGACAGTCACACACAAAATTAACTCGTAAAATTTGAAAGTTCGTATCGTATCATATCGTAGCGCATTGCCACTTGGCCACGGATGGTAAGGAAGGAGTACCAGTGGCCGGCCATTAGGCCGGCCACTGGTACTCCAGTGATGGGGAGGGAATATGGTGGGTTATGGGGCCACGCGCTGCCTTTTCGTCGCCCCAGACAGGACGGACGACGTGTGTTCGGGTCATAGCCAGACCAAAAAAACAAAACGAATTGCCACAAACAACGTAATTGTTAAGTAACGAGGCTACTAAGCCTCGTAAGATAAATAGATCTAAGAAGCTATAATCAGAATTATTATGTACTTCTCATCATTATTAATGGAGTTTACTCCTTAAGAATCGATTTATATAGAAGGCGCCCGGTATCAGAATAATTTGAGGAGTAAAATCTAGCGATCGAATGACCTTGTTACGTTTTGGTGCGCAACCTATTCTGCGCACTTTTCACTTTCTGACGTGAAATGATGATGTCTGCTAGTATATATATATATATATATATATATATACACTAGCAGACCGGCCACGCGTTGCTGTGGCTAAGGTAGCCTCAGAAACACGTGGTGGTTATGTTAATAAATTGTAGCTTATATTAAACGTTTGTAGCTTATATGAAATGTTTAACATAGCACCATCTATTAAATACTTACTCAATCCAGTCAACAGATACTGCCATCTGTTAAAATCGTTTGGAGATAACAGATAATTGTAACTGTCAAATAATAGACAAATAATATGCAATAAAATAATATTACGACTATAAATTGAGATGAAATCTATTCTATCTTTGAAGTTGGATCAAACTACACATGTTGTGCAAATTTGATAAAAATCGGTTAAGTACTTTCGGCGTCCATCGCGGACAAACAACGTGACGCGTAATTTATATATATATATATATTATTTTTAGTCAAATGAGCTTTTTTTGCGCCTGTTTTGATAATCGTACTTAAGGAGTAAACTCCAGTCGTGCGTCGGAGCTGACACACACACTTTTTTTGTTTTTCTTTCTCATTTAAAAGAGCTACCAGAATTGCTATCTTTTTTTTTGTTATATATAGGCTATGGTCTGGACACGCGCCATCTGTTCTGTCCAGGTTGACGAAAGCGACGCGAGGCTCCATGACCCACCGTATTCCCTCCTCATCGCCATTGGACGGCCACTGGTACACTTCCTTGACATCCGTGGCCAGCCCGAATCCAGCACTGCTATATTGGTTTTTTTTTGTACATACACATACATACATACATATCATCACGCCATATCCCTTGCAGGGTAGGCAGAGAGAACAGAGTGCCAGAGAACTCTATCTCTGCATACTTCACTCGCTTCCTCAACATTCATAATTCTCTTCATACACGCTCGCCGGTTTCGGAGACTCTTGACTCCACCTTCCTTCAGTACCTGACCTGACCTATCTGGTCTAGGTAGGTTAGTCTCGGTCTCCCCCGGTACCTACATCCTTCCACTTTCGCATTGTATATCTTCTTAACCAGACCAGATTTTTTTTTGTTATTTTCATTATAAATCTTCATCATTATTCTCCTGCTCTTATCTCAATTACTTGGGGTTGACGCAATATGGACTACACATCCTATACATTGCAAAAGTTATTGGCAATAGTTCTGTGACCGGCCGCTTGCCTGACTTCAACCCTTCTTGAGAATCTAATTGTTGACCAATTGACATCAGGTGGTGTTGGCCCATGTCAATATAAAGCTCTTAGTCGTCTTTTACGACATCCACGAGTAGAAAGTAAGAGTTGGTAGTATTCGTAGCTGCTACCACACAGTGACTTATTTTTGTTATACAATGCAAAATAAATTTAAATAAGTTTCATCCACGGGTAAAGTAAGGGTTGGTAGTATTTGTAGCCGCTACCACACAGCGAGGTTGGTAGTATTCTTATCCGCTACAGTTATACGCTATGTTTATTTTCGTTAGGGGACGTCCATTAATTACGTGATCTTTTTTTTTAGCATTTTAACCCCCCCTCCCCCTTGGTGATACGTGGTGAAGTTTAAGACAATGAGGTTTAGGGCTTCGTGATTTTGTCAAACAACTCCCCCCCCTTTCAAACCCCACGTGATTAACGGACGGACCCTTAAACAATGTAAAATAATTTAAATAAGTTTTAATAATTGTTTAAATTATCCATATAATTGAGTTATGCATAATATATTAAATCAAGAATGTAATATAGATACAATAATTTTTAAAAATATCAATATAAATGGAACAAAAATCTACAAAAAATATTTGATAATTTAACTCGAATCAAGATCGGATCGGATCGGAGTATCATGATATATATACTGGCAGTAACTAACTCAAAAAATATTCTTCGGCAATTTATAGGTATATCATTATCATCTCAGCACCCTCACCTCAGGTTATATATTTACCATACTATATCACTATATAGCTATGTGGTAGCAGCTACGAATACTACCAACCCTTACTTTGCTCATGAATGTCGTAAAAGACGACTAAGAGCCTTATAACGACCTGGGCGAACTTTATCTGATGCCGTTTGGTCAACAATTACATCTTCAAGCAGGGTTGATATCTGGCAGGCGGCCAGTCATAAAACTATTACCAATAACTTTTAAAATATGTACTATGAAAGAAGAGAACATATTGTATCGACCCCAAGTAATTGGGATAAGAGTAGGAGAATGATGAATGATGATCACTGGTTAAACGGATTGATATTGTGATTTTATATGCGTATTAGCTTAGCCTTAGCTGTTTTTTAAGATTTGTAGCGCAAGGCAAGATTTGTATTCTTACTTCGTCGCGGACAGTTCAAATCATACTAGTAGTCGAATAATTATCTTTTTGTATTTTGTTATCTTAATAGTATATAGCATTCTCTACATATTAATATACATATTAAATCTCTGTAATATTAATATTAATTTGCATTTATTTAAAGCATGTTTGGAATAAGCTACAATTCTATTTCATTTGTATTAATTACTAGCTTCTGCCCGCGACTTCGTCCGCGTGGAATGGTTACTTTGGGCTAACGTTAACTTCAACTCGCGAATTCGTTTACGTAAAAGGTGGAAATATTTTTAAATAATACATACGTTAAAGCTGTTTTAGGTACCTACATGACCCTTTTATTAGTAAGAGTGGAACATTTAACCTTAAGTAAAATAATAATAATAATCTTTATTGAAAACTAAATACATATGACAGTTGACATAGATGTCTTTGCCTCTTGAATTAGGTAATACCTGTGTTTCAAGAGACAGTTCCTTCCCGAAATACATAAATCTTGAACATCAAATTATTTTACAGTAACATACATTATAAATAATGAATATATATATCTTACGTAATAAAGACTAATGATAAAGAAATCTATAATAAATGAATGAGTGAGAATTAACGTGTTAGTGAGCGCGCTCACACGTTGTGTGTGTGTGTGTGCGCGTGTGTATGTGTGTGTTGTGCGTTTGTTTGTGTGTGTGTGTTTGTATGGTGTGCGTGTGTTTTTGTGTGTGTGTGTGTGTGTGTGTTTGCGTGTGTATGTGTGTGTTGTGCGTTTGTTTGTGTGTGTGTTTGTGTGGTGTGCGTGTGTTTGTGTGTGTGTGTGTGTGTGCGTGTGTGTATGTGTGTATGTGTGTGTGTGTGTGTGTGTGTGTGTGGTGTGCGTGTGTTTGTGATGTAGTGTGCGTGCATGTATGTGTTTCTTTTTTTTTGTATGTATTTGTAGTTACGCGAAATAAGTATTTAAAAGTGATTCAAGTTTGACGTAATCCATATAATGCAATGTAGTACCATATAAAGTAATGCAAGTAAAAGTATTGGGTCTTATCTATACTTTCTATAGATATATTCAATGTATGTATATTAGACATACATACATACACTTACGCCTATTTACGATTACACATACTTTTAATGTGTATGACATCGCTGTGTGGTAGCGGCTATGAATACTACCAATCCTCACTTTGCTTGTGGATGTCGTAAAAGACGACTAAGAGCCTTATAACGACTTGGGCCAACTCCATCTGATGCCGTTTGGTCAACAATTACATTCCTAATTAGGGTTGACGTCTGGCAGGCGGCCGGTCATAAAACTATTGCCAATAACTTTTATAATATGTACTATGAATGAAGAGTACTTATTGTATCGACCCCAAGTAATTGGGATAAGAGTAGGAGAATGATGATGATGATGACCTCTCGTGAACAAATCGCCAATTTGGTCCAGAAAAGGTCTTCCCCTTGTATTCGTCCCATTCACGATTGCTTTATATGTTTGCTTCGTCAACCTCTGCCCACTCATTATGTCTTCCACTTCGTGTCCAACCCACCTCAGCATACCAGCGCTCTTTTATAACATTATACCTAATTTTATCTTTCATACTTACATCACACACAGCTTACGAAGAGCTGTCAGCTCTACAGCATTTATTCTATTTTCATGTCTTCCCGCCAAATCTAACTTTCATTGCCATACATGAGGGCAGGCACTAATACTTCCTATACTTATTATTATTATTTAGAATGTGTAAAGCCGACGGAAGGTCATGAGAAGAAAACAAAACTAAAAATGTAGTGTGTGCAGAAGTACTTTGAAATAACATTAGTTTGAGTTTTTTTTAATATAAGATTATAATATCCAGTATTTTTATCGTAAATGCGCGCCCAGTACTTGATCATTATTTTGCTGCGATGTTATTTTTAAACTGCGATATTTCCTAAGATATTCATTGAAATCAAATAATGTAAAGAGCAATTTTGTTTTAAATTAAATACTTGTGATGAATAACTCATTTATTTGGATAAGGATTAATATTATGTTTATAAAAACACCTTCGAAAATATCACATTATTTTAAAACAAATTTGATTAGCATAAAAAAGGTTATAGTGAGCCAATCTTAAAAGATAGACATATGCTGTCGTGGACTTTTATTTAGAACTTTGAAAGGGGAACAATTATGTAGTACATAATTTTTGCGCAACTTTAACCGTTTACGCAGCGGAAGCTCTCAAAAGGAAACATAAACCCGATTTTTACACATTCATCATTGTTGCTCTGCTCCTATTGGTCGCAGCGTAATGTTATATAGCCTAAAGCCTTCCTCTATAAATGGAATATCCAACAAAAAAAGAATTTTTCCAATCGGACCAGTAGTTCCTGAGATTAGCGCGTTTAAACAAACAAACAAACAAACAAACTCTTCCGCTTTATAATATTAGTATAGATTATCTTTCATTGTGACGTCGTTTTTATTTTTGCTCTTTAGATAGTCAATCAATCCTTCCATTTGAGGTGACGTTCACTTATTTAATATTAATTTAAATATAATTAACGATATGTGTGTGTCTTTAAATGTTGACAAGAGAAAGAGATCATACTAGTTCTTTTTTTTTATAAAGATATCGCACAAAGAAATAAATCTTTAGATTGATTTACCGTGTGGTGACGGAGTAAGAATATAATTCACCACCTATCTTACCGTGGGTGATCGTAAAAGACGACTAAGGGATATAAAACGCATATAACATTTACGCAAGAGAAGGCAAACTTGAAACAAAACCCTTTACCAACATGCCTGACCAGCATGGTATAGTAGGTCAATTTCCCTCCTATTATGGAGGAGGCTCGAGCCCAACAGTGGGACATATATGAGCTGTGATGATAATGATGATGATGATTGACGGGAAACTTTACAAACTTGGAATTAAATATTAAAATTTCACTCAGAGTTGGCGCAAGTATTTGATAATTGTAAAAGCAGTGTTTGACATAATCATTGCATTTGACAGCTTGTATGACATCGTATTCAGTATCGACGGTGCTTATTCATACTAATATTTCATATATGCTATACATAAATAAATAAATATCGCAATATTTGCTCGGAGATTATTATATTAGATTATATTTGAATATTTGAACGGAGCGTTGGTGCAACTTCTCGGCAGCCACCACCTCAGCCAGAAGGCACGTGTAGCAATACATAACGCAGTGCTTGTCCCAACATTACTGTATGGAAGCGAGAGTTGGGTATGCAGAAAAGAGTATGAAAGTAAAATTAATGCGGTCGAAATGCGATCTCTTCGGAAAATCTGTGGAGTTAGGCTGACCGACCGCATTCGTAACGACGACGTAAGAGAGCGAGTAGGTATGAAAGAGAGTATTGGTGTAAAGATGCGAAAGGGCATGCTCCGATGGTTCGGACATGTGGAAAGAATTCCGAACGAACGTCTGGTTAAGAAGATATACAATGCGAAAGTGGAAGGATGTAGGTACCGAGGGAGACCGAGACTAACCTACCTAGACCAGATCGGTCATGTACTGAAGGAAGGTGGAGTCAAGAGTCTCCGAAACCGGCGAGCGTGTATGAAGAGAATTATGAATGTTGAGGAAGCGAGTGAAGTATGCAGAGATAGAGTTCTCTGGCACTCTGTTCTCTCTGCCTACCCTGCAAGGGATATGGCGTGATGATATGTATGTATGTATGTATTTGCTGAATTTTTATTTGTTTATGATTGACAAAAGTCATATAGAAAGAAAGAAAAATGATTTATTTCTCCCTCGCAAGCATATGCTTTTTAACCTTATTTGGAATTGTAGGAGTCCGAAACCTATGACCAAAGTAGAGCGGCCCGCTTAATAGTGAACATCGAAGTGCATAAGAATGCATAATTATTGCTGTTAGCTCTTCTGTTACTAAGTACAATACAAATAATGTTGATATAAGTAAAAACTGCATTCAAACTGCATTATTACATAACAAGGTGTCATCCAAGGCGTCCGCATGTTCTGAATACGTTTACGAATGTATTACAATGTCACGGTTGAGGTTGACACAATTAGGACAATGTCACTGCATCGCGCCTTGTTTAGATATATGCATAACCAATATTAAGATAAGTAATTTTCCGTGGTGGGAAAATTTTATCTGTGAGATCGAGAACATTGTTTTATTTTTAATTGTAATTCATGAAGTATTTTTTATACAATTATAATAGAAGTTGCTTGTATATTTATTTAACACGTAATGGCGTGTCCTTCTATGGTAAAAATATCATTTTTATTTCTGAATTTTGGTATATTTTTTATATTGAAATACGGAAATTGTCTTCATAAATAGACCACCATAGTAGGTACCTATATGTTATTTTGATGAAAATAAAAATGTCTTTGTATTATTACTTTTCTAATAAAACCGGTTTGGGGCGTATATGTTATCATAATTCTCCTACTCCTATCCCAATTGCCTGGAGTCGATACAATATGTACTCTTCTTTTATAGTAAATATTATAAAAGTTATTGGCAATAGTTTTATGACCGGCCGCCTGCCAGATGTCATCCATGAATGTAATTGTTGACCAAATGGCATCAGATGGAGTTGGTCCAGGTGGTTATAAGGCTTTTAGCTGTCGTTTAGGACATCCACGAGCAAAGTAAGGGTTGGTATTATTCGTAGCCGCTACCACACAGCACACAGTTTGGGCGTATATATTATATGGTTTTAAAATTATATACAAACACTAGCTTCTGCCCGCGACTTCGTCCGCGTGGAATAGTTACTTTGGCCTAAAGTTAACTTCAACTCGCGAATTCGTTTACGTAAAAGGTGGAAATATTTTTAAATAATCCATACGTTAAAGCTGTTTTAGGTACCTATGTGACGCTTTTATTAGTAAGAGTAGAACATTAAATCTTAAGTAAAAAAAAGTATTAGGTCTTAATTCTTATCTATACTATTTCCGATTACGCATATTTTTAATATGTATGACCTCTCATGGATAAATCTCCAATTTGATCCAGAAAAGTATGACGTAGTCTTCCCCTTGTATTCGATCCATTCACGTTTGCTTCATGTGTTTGCCTCGTCAACCTCTCCCCACTCATTCTTTATACCTGTCCAACACACCTCAGCATACCAGCGCTCTTTTATAACATTATTCCTAATTTTATCTTTCAGACTAATTCTCTCTGCCTACCCTGCAAGGGATATGGCGTGATGATATGTATGTATGTATCTTTCAGACTTACATCACACACGTTACGAAGAGGTCTCAGCTCTACGTTATTTATTCTACTTTCATGTCTTCCCCGCCAAATCCAACTTTCACTGTCATACATGAGGGCAGGTACTTATACTTCCTATTATTATTATTATTATTTAGGATGTGTAAGGCGGATGGGCGGTCATGAGAAGAAAACAAAACTAAAAATGTAGTGTGCGCAGAAGTACTTCAAAATAACATTAGTATTGATTTTTTTTGAGAATAACTTATAATCTACATGATATAAGATTATAAGACCCAGTATTTGTACCATAAATGCGCTAGCAGTACTTGATCATTATTTTGCTGCGATGTTATTTTTAAATTGCGATATTTCCTAAGATATTCATTGAAATCAAATAATGTAAAGAGCAATTTTGTGTTTAATTAAATACTTGTGATGAATAACGTATTTATTTTGATAAGGATTAATATTATGTTTATAAAAAAACATTCGAAAATATCGCATTCCTTTAAAACAAATTTGATTAGCATAAAAAAGATTATAGTGAGCCAACCTTAAATATAATATTTTTTTACCTGTTAATAACAATTAAAAACTAAAAAAAATATCATAAATATGATATACCATATGCATATTTATATCCCTTAATCGGCTCTTAAGATCACCCACAGGTAAGATAGGGGGTGGTGAACTGTATTCTTACTCCGTCACCACACGGATAATTTAAAAAATTACTCCAGCGTTACCTCATAAATTATGTACAGAAATAGTGTTCAACATTTTCAAAAGGATCGGTGTAGTAGTTTTGAAATTATGAGGGGCACCGACTTTGAAAACGCGAGTGGTGAGAAAAACGCTTTAAAGTTTTGAATGCTAAAATTTAGTGAAACGTCTATAAGTGAATTTTATCGGCTACCTCACGCTGAATCATCAATGCCAGATCCATAAAGGATGTTGCTATTGTCCATAATGTCTAAACTATCTTTTTGATCCTGTGAACGATGAATTTTGCCTTCTTTAATTTGTTATTCTGCGTATTTTTTATTTATTACAAATATATGTATTTACACTTTAACTAATGAGACGTGTTAACATAACCTGAAAACAGATCGTATTATATAAATTATAACTGACCTAAACAAATAAGTACTTTTCACAAACGATAAAATTGTAAGTACTTTAAGATTTTTACAAATAAAAAATAAGAAATAAAGAAAATCAAGAAAAAAAAATGCATAACCTATACGGATTGAAAAATTGCCGAAACTGATCATTTTTAACTTCTATTTATTATTATTATATAATCATAATTTTATATAGACTATTATTATGAAGTTTTTTAAAGTTTTAGTCAATGTTACTGAACAGAGAAAGTACATAGGATAGATATAGATCATAGCTTTTGCCCACGGCTTCGGGACGACAGTACATTTTTCAATTTCTCCATTAACGTTCAGATTAGCCATTTTAATAAAGTCTAACCGACAAAACCTATACTTAAACCAAACGAAAACTTATCTGATATATGACAGTATGACTGACATAGTGAACTATCAACGCACAGCCCAAAAATTAAAAAAATAATCCTAATTTTTTACACACGCTAATCAAAAGTAAAGCCGCAAAAACTTTACCTAATTAATAATAATACTTCTTAACGCGAGCGAAGCCGCGAGCAAAAGCTAGTCGTCAAATATAATCCGCTAGATATATTATCTATGCACTATGCACAAAAATGGTTAATTCAAAGTTCTCTTCAAAATAACTCAATGTCGATGGCGCTAGCATACAGAAATTCGTATATTTTAAACTGAAAAGTTACTAATCTTATATAGCCTGAATCTCAAAATCCTTTCTTAGGGGATGCCTACGTCATAATAGCTTTATGCATGCAAAGTCTCAGCCCGATCGGTTTAAAATTGACAAAGTTTCATACAAACTTTCTGCCCCTATTTTATCCCTTTGGGGGTAGAATTAATCAATATCGTTTCTTCATAACATCTACCTGCATGCCAAATTTCAGCCCGATTGGTCCAATGGTTTGGGCTGTGCGTTGATAGATCACTATGTCAGTCAGTCAGTCACTTTTGAGTTATATATATTTAGATATGCGCCCCAAACCGGTAAATTTCAATGTCAGTTTGAACAAAATTCTTCTTGCATGGGTAATATTAGTAAAAATTGGGTAATATTAGTCATCATTCTCCTACTCTTATCCCAATTGCTTGGGGTCGATACAATATGTACTCTTTTTTTTCATAGTTAATATTGTAAAAGTTATTGGCAATAATTTTATGACCGGCCGCCTGCCAGACGTCAATCCTCCTTGAGAGTGTAATTGTTGACCAAACGGCATCAAATGGAGTTAGCCCAGGTCGTTATAAGGCTCTTAGTCGTCTTTTACGATATCCATGAGCAAAGTAAGGGTTGGTATTATTCGTAGCCGCTACCATACAGCAGCACACACAAAAAATTGGGTAATATTAGTAAGAATTTATATATTTATCAAAATAAAAAGTGCCTAGAGTATAACAGTATAGAAACTCTCTACCGCTATATGTAGGCAGACCACCGACACCGAGTCTTTGTTTTCGGTGGTCCGCTCAGTTACTCTTTCGTGTACCATATCCTCCCCGATATCATTTAAAACTGTTTCCAAGACACAATTCTCGTGAAGTAAGCCTCTCTCCAGGTGGCGGACATTTCTCCGGTCCAGCTACCATTGTCCTCGCCTAAGGTGGCATCTATTCAACTTTGTGGTATGGCAAATACACAAACTAACTTTCGCCCGCGGCTTCACCCGCGTAAAAATAACTCTTCCAAAGTTTAACCACTATCCTAAGGGAACACATTACCAGGATAAAAAGTATCGTATGTATTAATCCAGAAAATGTTCCACCCCAATGGGCACGAGTCTCTCCACAATAGAAGTGAAATTGATCAACTACACTAAGACGATCAAACGTGTTGATATAAGGTTTCATTTTGAGTTTTCCTTTTCTTACATAAATGTTATCTGTATATTATATCCGGCGCGACGGAAGAGGCGTCGCGCATCCCCATAGATCCACCCTGCAAGCAGCTCTCTTCGCCGTACGAGCGAGCCACCGTTATCCGATCTTTGTCTTCGGTAGCCTTCTTTTATGACACCCGCGGGTAAGTTAGGGGGTGGTGAATTGTATTCTTACTTACTCACCACACGGAAAAATGAAAAAACTTTAGTGAAATTTAATCTTATCATAATGAAGTTGACCATAGTGTACGTATTCGTAGATTTATAAATTTAAAAAAAAAATATTGTATTCGGAACTTTTAAGGCGCGTAATTTCAGGAAATAGCCCAGTCCATTGGTCATCTCGCTAATGTGATTTGCACCGTTGGATTGCATATTTATGAGATTATATGAAAGTTTTAACTTGTGCCAATAAGGCAACATTGTTACAGGAGCTCAAAATGAATATTGAAATATGAAATTACCAATATTCCGGCTGATATATGTGAAAGAGTGGTAGGAAATTGGATGCAATCGATTTACGAACGTGCTTGCGGTGATCATATGAACGAAATCGAATGCTACAGTTGAATGTACACTGTACAGATATAACTATGTATATCTACTTGAAATAAACGCCCAGCTTAATAATTCAATTATTCTCTGTTTTATTTAAATACAAAATTGTTATATTCCTATTGGAGGACCCGACATATAGTAATTGCCTTTTATCCTAAATAAATACAGTCCTAATTCTCAAGTATATTTTCAAAGTGTTTTCTCTCATATATTATACTTTCTTTTACATCATAACTAATTTAATTATTTAGAGTTATCATAAGGATTCATGAATATTGAAACTACTAACACTGAAATTACTGAAATTTAGCATTTAATATGCTTAATTATGTATAAAACCCGATTACGAAATGAAAAATGATGTCACAAGCGGGATTCGAACCCGCGCCTATTGGGATTCCGGCCCAATCGTGCTGCCACTACACCACCGTGACTTATTGCACGACATGCAAATTTCACTTCGTATCATATTTACGTCTTAAGGTGACGGTATGCTATCTACCCGACAATGTTTACACATTGTTATAGGCTTAATACTTCAAACTTTACAGTTTGAATTGTATTAAACGATGACACAACCTTGTTATTTAAATTACTGAAATTTAGTATTTAATATGCTTAATTATTTATAAAATCCGATTACGAAGTGAAAAAAGGCAGCACGATTGGGCCGTAATCCCAATAGGCGCGGGTTCGAATCCCGCTTGTGACATAATTTTTCACTTCGTAATCGGGTTTTATAACTACTAACACTACTTAGGTTATTTTTTTTAAACATCTTCTTGCATTAAATAACTAATCCTTGTATTCCGGGGGACTTTAGTAACATATATCCGAGTGGTGACGGAGTACAATAAAATACATCACCGCTCTTACTTATGGGTATCATGAAAATCGATTAAGAGCAATAGTGTGAAGATTATATCGATACAAGAGAATGAAAATTCGACATAAAACCCTAAACCGGTCTGTCAGACCAGCGGGCTATAATAGGCCGATTTTCCTCCGATTATGGAGACGATCTTAGCCTAATATTTATATGGGCTGAGATAGGCCTTCACACAATAAGTGGGCAATTGACCTATTCCACTGCATGCTGGGGATGTTTGATCGAGGAAATTATTTTTTGTTTAGGTTTTCTGCAGATTTCCACAATTTTTAACGCATTTCTAATTTAATTCTTATTAGCGAGATCGTAATTTTAATTATATACTCGTATAGCACATCAGTGCACTTAAAGTCAAAACTTTAAAAACGGGCCATTAAAAAATGAATTATTTAAACCTAGGTCTGCGAGGTTAAAGGGCGAGTTTAAAGTAGCACTCAGCTATGACACTCGTATTGCCTACTTGAACCACGTACAAGCCTACCAAACGTGGTGATTATAGTATTCCAGTCCTTACGCTGGATGATCTCTATCTAGCAGTGAACATAGATGCACTTATGAATGAATCAATTTGCCTGCGATTGCCCACCGACGTTAAAGTTTAGAGGTTAAAAAAAAATGTTACCATGATTAAAATTATTCTCTAAGGGCAATTAGCAAAAACATTAACACAGGTAAGAAAAAGCATTTAGCAAAACAAAGGAGGATTTTTTTTAAAAACTTTCAGATGTTTTTTTTATTAAAAATACATACAGTGTAAGTGAAAATACAAATCTTCACCTCATTTTCCTATCACACCCACAAAGGTATTATTTATATTACGTTTATTTATTTCTTCGTTTATTTATTATATTTATTTATTTCGTAACGACGACGACGTAAGATAGCAAGTAGGTATGAAAGAGAGTATTGGTGTAAAGATGCGAAACGGAATGCTCTGATGGTTCGGACATGTGGAAAGAATGCCGAACGAAGGTCTGGTTAAGAAGATATACAATGCGAAAGGGGAAGGATGTAGGTACCGGGGGAGACCGAGACTAACCTACCCAGACCAGATCGGTCATGTACTGAAGGAAGGTGGAGTCAAGAGTCTCCGAAACTGGAGAGCGTGTATGAAGAGAATTATGAATGTTGAGGAAGCGAGTGAAATATGTAAAGATAGAGTTCTCTGGCACTCTGTTCTCTCTGCCTACCCTGCAAAGGACATGGCGTGATAGTATGTATGTATGTACATTTATTATTGTATGATATAGTTTCATTAAAAAAGTAAGCAAGTTCGACATAAAACCTAGACCTAGAAGATCTTAAAAACTTTCGAGGTTGCTCTGTCCCCAACATCGAGACTTATGTTGGCTAAGAAAAAATAATACCTAGGAATTAATTGATATCAAATAGAACTGTTTTACAAATGTTATCGTGTTTTAAGAAAATACGCTTTAATTATATAGTCTTTAATTATATAGCATGGACTTGGGCACAACGCTTTGACCTAAAAACTGATTAAGACTGATAATTAAAAACTAATCCTTGATATAAGTTAAACAATATATTTATTTACTTTTTTGTATAAAAGAAAAAACTCATTACTATACACGGATTCCTTCACTGGTCACATCCCATATTAAAATAGTAGGTTTGGATGAAAGGATGAAATACGCATTGCCTATGAGTATTCAGATATAGTTTAACGCTTAAAAAATAAGGAAATATCTCTGTAAAGTGGTTTGTGCTTTTCCAATACAGAACTAGGAAGTACCTTGCATTCCAACTAACAACATTCTAATTGCTGTAAATACGCAGTGTAACTAAAAACTCATCGGGACTCTCTGAAGTTTAAAAACTGAAGTCTTATAACTCGTGGTCGAAATCATTCAAGGAGGATAATGTATCCTTAGCTTACCAGAATTATAACATTGAAAATATGGGGTAAAATTGAACATTAAAAGAATTAAACATTAGTAGTATTTAGTAGTAAATTTACAACGCTTAAAAATTGCCCAGAAAACTGCTGTAAAAATTGCTCAAAAAAAGTGCTTGATGTTTTAATCATTCAGCTATTTTTTTAACACATGACATTAAAAAATCATAATATATTGTAAACATGACGGCTGCACCATCATCACAGAAGTCAATGACCATTAACTTAAAAGAGCAAGCAGAAAAGAAAAGGTAATATTATTAGTCTATCAATACACGACCAGTTTTTTATTTTATTTTTTTATTGCCGGTGGTGGCAAACGAGCAAGCAGCACACCTGATGGTAAGTGACACTACCGCTCATGGACCTTTGCAATACCAGGGCACAGCTAGGCCGCTGCCAGCCGTGAAGAAAGAGCTCTTCTTAAACCTCGTTTAAAAAAGGACATGTCATAGCGTTCGGGAAACACAGCAGTAGGTAGTTCATTCCAGATCTTGCACGTACGTGGTGGAAATAATCGCTGAAAACGTACAGTAGATGTCCGTATCGTTTCCAGGTGAAATGGATGAACCCTGCTGCGGTGTCGAGTGGTACGGTGATAAAATGGTGACTGTGGTACTAAGTCAAATAGTTCCTCAGAGCACTCCCCATGAAAGAGCCTGTAGAGTACACAGAGAGACCCAAAGTCTCTCCGGCTCCCCAATGACTCCAGTCTTTCCGTGAGATTGGGATCACGGACGATTCGAACAGCACGTCTTTGCAGGGAGTCAAGTGGGTCTAGCTGATATTTGGGCGCGCCTGCCCAGAGATGTGAACAGTACTCCACATGAGGGCGGACTTGTGCCTTATATAGCACAAGAAGTTGTCTCGGTGTGAAGTAACTGGTTGGCCTGGCTCTGTTCAGGACGCCCAGCTTTCTACTTGCCAATTTGGCTTTGTCCTCCAAATGACTCCCAAACTGGACTTTGCTTGATAGTTTGACGCCGAGAATCCCAATACTTTCGGCAATTTGGAGAGTTACTCCTTGGAACTGAGGCGCCATGACAAACGGGTCCTTCTTTGCAGTGAACACGCAAACTTGTATCTTAGTGGGATTTAACTGGAATAAGTTCCGTTCACCCCATTTCGAGGCTCGCTCCAGAGAGCGCTCGACTTCAGACACAAGTTGAGTCCATTGTCCAGAATTCTTTCCTGTAATATACTCCGAGGGATATTCTATTGCTCGGTATACCGCTCGTTACCCGTGCTGTCATCCGCATAGCAATGCATATTCTCTATAGAGAGTATGTCATTGATATGCAGGATAAACAGCGTCGGGGACAGCACCGAGCCCTGTGGTACACCAGCGTTAATGGTCATGGTATCGGAGCAAGAGCCATCGACGAGGACTTTTATACTCCGACCATCCAGGAAGCTGGCGATCCATTTGCAGAGTCCCTCGGGGATTCCATAAGAAGGTAGCTTCGATAGAAGGGCCCCATGCCAGACTCTATCGAACGCCTTTGCGATATCTAGGCTGAATGCTAGCGCCTCACCCTTGCCCTCTAAAGCCTCTGCCCAATGGTGTGTAAGGTACACAAGAAGATCACCAGCCGATGTCGAAAGCCGTATTGGCGATGACTGATCAACTGGTGATCCTCAAGGTACTGCAGAAGCTGGCGGTTTATAATTTTCTCCATTACTTTGGAGAGTAAGGATGTTATCGCAATCGGCCTGTAATTCGATGAGTCCGCCCGGTCTCCCTTTTTAGGGATCGGGTGAACTTGGGCGATCTTCCACGAAGATGGAACCCTATTAGTATCGTAGGAAAGTCAGTATAGGCGCGTGAGGACGAGGGTTAACTCAGGTGTGCACGTCTTTAAGACCATTGCAGGGATGCCATCCGGCCCACTCGACTTATGGACGTCTAAAAACCGCAGTTCCCGCCTGACCGCTCGCTACGAGATATGGATTTCAGGTAAAGAGCTGTCACACCGCGAGATGGTAGGTGGTGTGGCAGCTCCCGCGTCCAAAGTCGAGTTACAGGCAAAGAATTGACCTAAAAGATCGGCCTTCTCCTTTGCGCTGTGGGCTAGGCTGCCATCACTTTTCTGTAGTGGTGGGAGATTGGACCGGCAGAAGTTGCCTTGGGCAGCCTTGGCGAACGACCAGAATGCACGACTCCCAGCGGAATAACTCTCCAATCGCTCGCCAATTCTGGCAACATGTTCTGTTCAGTCCTTGACACTGGCAATAGCCTTATTTTATTTACCAGTTATTTTACTTTGGCATATATTATACTGGCAATAGCCTTCTTTTTATTTGCCAGTTATTTTACTTTAAATGCATTTTTTTTTATTTGTAGAGCAAAAGTATTTTCTTTTCAATCAATTAATAAAATATAGTTATAATAAAAAACATGGTAGTTAAATATATCGTAACAAAGCATACCATTATAAACTTTACTTTGTTGCAAACATATCGAAGGCCTGTCAAAAAACAATCGAATCACTTTTTCTACGAAACACGGCTAACGTATTTTTTTTTCCACTGAATATAAAATGCAACTCTTGCGAACAGGTTGATTTTATACCGACATTTTTCTTGTGTTCGGTTGACAACAATGTCTTGTTATTTGAAATGTTAATTTTACTTCATGTTTATGTCAGTTTCGACTGTTCCTAAAACGGTCGGCGATTCATCAATGTAATGCTTTTACAAAGTTATGGGAGAATTTAAAATATCTTCTAGAACATTTAATATCTTAGATATAAGGTTGAAATCTCTACGGATTTGATTTACACATAGCATAGTTAAAATGGTAATTCTATGCCTGCGATTCGATGAACTGATGTAAAATGTACTTTTTCCGATACAACATCTACTGAACAAAGAAACGATATTGGCAGGTGGATCCTGCATTTTAAATTAGCTACAGATTTTGGAATCATTTTAAAGTAGCAGCATATGTTACATATACGAGGTTGCATGTATTAGAGATAAGGAGGGTGTTCCACAGGGTATAACTATGGGACCATTTCTCTAGTTATATTCATTATAGACATAACTATTTTAAGTTTGGAAATTATTTTATTTCTGTTTTATTTTCTATTAGCTAATTTAAGTGTAAAACAGTATTGCATTTACTGCACAATATAGGCCACTCTTGTGAAAATAAGAGAGACTTTTATTACTATGCAGACTTAATTAATTTATTTTACACTTCTTATAAAATTATTTATTATATATATTTATTTATTATGTAACAATGCACACTTATTTTCTCGTTTAGTCATATGGTGATGGACTAAGAACGTAACAAGTTCCCTTCTTTTCTCGCTGTGGTCATTACAAACGACTAATCGACGGAAGCAGCTAAGATTGCTACTAGAAAAATAAACTCGAAATAAAACTATATCAGTCTTTCCAGCTATGGTGGCATAGTTCTCTAATATGCCATCAATTATTGTCCAGATCCGGTTTATATATAGGTGAATAGGAGCGACATAGGAGCTAAGAACATCCATGGAGCCTTATGCACACATTTCATTAAATTTATTAAAGTGATAAGCGATTCTAATACTCATCATTCATCATCATTTCAGCCTATTGCCGTCCACTGCTGAACGTAGGCCTCCCTCATGCCATGCCACAGAGTGCGGTCCTGTGCCGCCTGCATCCAACGACTGCCAGCAACCTTCACTAGGTTGTCTGTCCACCTAGTGGGTGGGCGTTCCACACTGCGTCGTCCGGTACGTGGTCGCCATTATTAATATTTGTAGAATTTGCCTTTTAGTCTAACTAGATTTAAACTATTTCCTATGAAATAGTAGTCTATACTACTGATCTACGATAACTTAAGAGATAACACTAAGTTCAAATGAGAAAATTAAATCTTCTCACCGCAGTAATATCGATACCACTTCGATAGTTGTTGCTTTGTTTCATGTATTAGGGACAAGAAATGGAAGGATGTAGGTAATGGGGGAGACCAAGACTAACCTTTCTAAACCAGATCAGTCATGTACTGAAGGAAGGTGGAGTTAAGAGTCTCCGAAACCGGCGAACGTGTATGAAGAGAATTATGAATGTTGAGGAAGCGAGTGAAGTATGCAAGGATAGAGTTCTCTGGCACTCTGTTCTCTCTGCCTACCCTGCAAGGGATATGGCGTGTATGTATGTATGTATTAGGGACTTTTCTTTGAAGTACACAACGAAAATCTTAGTTCATGACAAGACTGTAATTAATTTGGAGATCTTAAAACATTTGAGGATTCACTTCACATACAGAGTTAAAACCTAACCGAGTTCCGAAAACAATAATATAATACCACTAGCTCATTCAGCAGATTTTCTCGGGTTTTTTTCATTATTGCTAAAGTTAGGTTCTCTGTGTGTTGATAAGTTAATAAAGCAATATTTCACTACTCTTCATTTGCCCATGAGATCCGACTAAAAGCGCCAAGATACTGGAAAGCGTCACACTTAGCAGGTGGGTTGGCGATCACAGCTGATGTTATGAGCTTCCTAGAAATTGTGGCTCCTCAGTTTGATGCTGCGTTTTTTAATTTTAGGACTTCTACGAGTAAGTAACAGATGAGGTGGTCCTCATCCATTTAGCACACGGAGATACTTCATCATTACTTAACACTAGTTAGTATGATTTCAATTTCAGTACCCACTGGTGGGTTTTCTCTACAAGAGGAGATTAATTGACCTACGTACACGTGCTAGTCAGACAGTTTAAAATTTTATTTCGAGTATTTCTTGTCTTTCTTAGTTGATATAGGTATTTATATAATATACCATTTACAAAACCTAATCTGCGGCCAAATTAGGGGGTAAATGGTGTTCACATTCCGTGATCATAAAGAATAACGTGATTTTAAAATTTTAAAATCGAAAATAACTATTGTGTGCATTACCTTATTCAAAATTTGACATGAAAGAAATGAATGGTGTCAACTAAACGCCTGCAATTCGAATACATCGACTTTGCACAATAATAAATGTAAACATATACAGAATTTAAATTTATAGATGCTATTGATGTCATAGGTGTGCATAAAATATGTATATGAAATACACAAGATTTTTCATTCCGTTACCGTTAAAACATGATAAGGATTTCGATAGTAGGTACTTATTCACATAAATAGGTTGGTATTATTATATATATTTTTTTAGTTCTGTTCATCTATTCGAAAATGCAATGGTAACAAAGCCTCTACAGCCAAGTTAAACTAGTTATATTTTTACAAAACTCATCATTCTCCTGCTCTTATCCCTATTATTTGGGGTCGATACAATATGTACTCTTGTTTCATAGTACATATTGTATAAGTTATTGGCAATAGTTTTATGACCGGCCACCTGCCAGACGTCAACCCTCCTTGGGAATGTAATCGTTGACCAAACGGCATCAGATGGAGTTGGCACAGGTCATCATAAGGCTCTTAGTGGTCTTTTACGACATCCACGAGCAAAGTAAGGGTTGGTAGTATTCGTAGCCGCTACCACACAGCTTTATTTTGATATTTTGACAAAACTAATCCATATTAAATAGTATATTCATAGTCACTGTTTATCTGTAACATAAGTATACAATTCATAAATTGCTGTTCTGAGTCTGGGTGTAATTTTGTTAGTTAATTATAAGTTTTTAAAGTCCTGTGAAATAAAAGGATTATTTTAATTAGTGTATGGTAATAAAACTCTATGTCAATTTATGTGGCCAGTGTAAAATAGCGTGCGAATTGCCTTCTATTTGTAAAAAAAAAAATTTAAACCCTACGTGGCACAGAAAGATTATGGATTAGAAAGAAGAAGATAAAAAATAAATAAGTATTCATGTATTTTTAATTTAAAATTATTAGTTTAAATTTATTACGTACATACATATCATCACGCTATATCCCTTGCAGGGTAGGCAGAGAGAACAGAGTGCCAGAGAACTCTATCTCTGCATACTTCACTCGCTTCCTCAACATTCATAATTCTCTTCATACACGCTCGCCGGTTTCGGGGACTCTTGACTCCACCTTCCTTCAGTACATGACCGATCTGGTCTAGGTAGGTTAGTCTCGGTCTCCCTCGGTACCTACATCCTTCCACTTTCGCATTGTATATCTTCTTAACCAGACGTTCGTTCGGCATTCTTTCCACATGTCCGAACCATCGGAGCATTCCCTTTCGCATCTTTACACCAATACTCTCTTTCATACCTACTCGCTCTCTTACGTCGTCGTTACGAATGCGGTCGGTCAGCCTAACTCCACAGATTTTCCGCAGAGATCGCATTTCGACCGCATTAATTTTACTATCATACTCTTTTCTGCATACCCAACTCTCGCTTCCATACAGTAATGTTGGGACAAGCACTGCGTTATGTATTGCTTCACGTGCCTTCTGGCTGAGGTGGTGGCTGCCGAGAAGTTGCCCCAACGCTCCGTTCACTCTATTTCCCGCATTCACTCTTCGCTCTATATCAGTGGTGTACCTTCCATCTCGACTAAATCCACATCCAAGATATACAAATTCATCCACTTGCTCTAGTACATCATTACCTATTGTTACTCTTACATCTGTTCTGGTTTTATGTCTTTCAAAGACCATTATTTTGGTTTTGCTCACATTCACGCGTAGACCGCTTTTGTTTTTAAAGTCCTGTGAAATAAAAGGATTATTTTCATTAGTGTAAGGTAATAAAACTCTATGTCAATTTATGTGACCAGTGTAAAATAGCGTGCGAATGGCCTTCTATTTGTAAAAACAAATCTAAACCCTACGTGGCACAGATATGGATTAGAAAGAAGAAGATAAAAAATAAATAAGTATTCATGTATTTTAATTTAAAATTATTAGTTTAAATTTATTACGTACATACATATCATCACGCCATATCCATTGCAGGGTAGGGAGGGAGAACAGAGTGCCAGAGAAATCTATCCTTGCATACTTCACTCGCTTTCTCAACATTCATAATTCTTTTCATACACGCTCGCCGGTTTCGGAGACTCTTGACTCCACCTTCCTTCAGTTCGTGACCAATCTGATCTAGGTAGGTTAGTCTTGGTCTTCCCCGGTACCTACATCCCTCCACTTTCGTATTGTATATCTTCTTAACCAGACGTTCGTTCGACATTCTTTCCACATGTCCGAACCATCGGAGCATTCCCTTTCGCATCTTTAATTTTTTTATTTTTTTGGTAAATAAATTTTAAAATTTAGACATATTTAGGAAGAGAGCATCAATTTGAATTTGCATTAATATGAAATTATAATTTTATCATTATCATCATCATTTCATGGTTCGAATCTCTACAGAGGAATTGACCCACTATACCACGTCGGCCAGATGGGCTTAGGACGGGGGGTATTAATTAAATTTTATCTTGTCTTGCAATGTATTTGTCAGTATTTTTTTTACGACACCAAGGTGAAAAGAGGGAATAACGAATAGTATTCCTACCATCACTAAAAGTAAAATCAACGTATGAAATAGCATAATTATAATTTATTACGCTATTTTGATCGTTATTTCAAATTGCTTTGTCTCTTTTTATTAGGAATCAACACGTTATCATAATTTAAGATCATAATCGAACTTCATTTATAACACCACAAATTGATCGATCATTACTCAATTTAAAGTAATTTATTCAAGGCAAGGCATTTTACTCAAGGTAACGACCCAATCAGTACTTGAAACAGTAAATGGGAATGTGTTTTATTATATTAGCTGTTCATTTATTATATTACGTTATCATTCATAGTTTTGAGTAATTATTTTCAGTCATTAACTGTCTTATCCGTGTGGTGACGGAGTAAGAATACAATTCACCACCCCGAATCTTACCCGTGGATGATCGTAACAGACAACTAAGGGGTATAAAACGCATATAACATCTATGCAAAAGAAGGAAACCTCGAAACAAAACCCTATACCAACACAAGCATAGTATAGTAGGTTAACTTCCCCCCCATTACGGAGGAAGCTCGAGCCCAACAAGAGGTCATATATGAGCTGAAATGAATGATGAATGAATGAATGAAATGTCTAATCTATTCCTTTTATGATTAATTATTTCTCTTTAAAAACTCTTTTCAATACTAAATTTATCAACATTACTGAGATTTAGCATTTAATATACTAGGTTATTTATAAACACTTATTTACGAAAAATGATTATCACACGTGGGATGCGCACCCACACCTATTGGAAATAGTTCCAATCGTGCTATCACTTAGACAAGTATGAGCTGTCGTATGACAAGCAATTTTTGGATCATATTATTATGCAATATCTCACCTCGCATGTTGGCCGCCCGCTGGACGTCATCGCTTCTTGAGCAGTCTGGCTGAAGAGGCCTCGGTTCGGCGTTTGAACCATAGATGCCTCCTGGCCGGCTCTCACGATCTCAAAGAGGAAAAGGACAGGTCGGCGCTCCAGCACGGATACTAGCTGAAATGATAAACCATGTTTATCTTATAAATGGTATTAAAAAAAATAATAGCTTATTTACGAAACCATTTTAAACAATACCATATTATTTGTTATCAAATTAAATTTATTAGATACGTATTACATTTAATGTAGATCGAAATTGCTCTTTACAGCATATCTTTCAAATAAATGTCTTAAAAGTTATTAGATATTTAAAATCCATAATCAGAACGACCTGAACTGAAGCAAAGCGAAGGCGGTTCGCTAGTTAACTTATAAACAAGTATAAATAATATCTTACTTGGTGGGTCTAAATGATATATAAGTTTCGATAAATATGTTTTATTGCAAGCCATTAGTGTGAAGGGATTTACAAGAGTAATCGCATTTTAAATACAGACTCAGCTTGTTGGAATGTCCATTCACTAAAACTTAACTTATGTGACACATTTATACATAATAACTTTAAGTGGATAGCGTGGTTGTAAGTAATTTCAAGTGACTTAAATAGCAAACCTATTTACCATTTAGGTTAGATTACTTTTTATACTTTCGTTCATTCATATGTTCATTTACATATTATGCTGTGTGGTAGCGGCTACGAATACTACCAACCCTTACTTTGCTCGTGTATTTCGTAAAAGACGACTAAGAGCTTTATAACAACCTGGGCCAACTCCGTCTGATGCGATTTGGTCAAGAATTACACTCCCAAGGAGGGTTAACGTCTGGCAGGCGGCCGGTCACAAAACTATTGCCAATAACTTGTACAATATGTATGAAAGAAGAGTACATATTGTATCGACCCCAAGTTATTGGTATAAGTGTAGGAGAATGATGAATGATGACTTTCGTTCATTTATCTTGGCTCATATTCGCTATAATCTTGGTCTTGAGTCTCTACAATAAGAGATAAATTGACCTACTATACCACGCTCGTCAGATAAATTGGTATAGGTTTTTATTTCGAGTTTTTCTTCTCTTGTATAGTTCATATATATGCATATCACAGCTCTTAGTTGTCTTTTACAATACCTACGGGTAAAAGGGCGTGTCCGTCACTACACGGAAAATTTTATACTTATTGTTAGTGTATCGGATTTTGAGGCCGCGGGTGACTGGATCGGGGAATTAGTCTGTCACCCGCCGAGAGGTCGACCGCGTGAGGAAAGACCGACATCCTACCCGAGGGGGGGATGTCGGTCGAGGAGAGGGTACTCCTCAGGGTTATTCCGTCGGGCCGACCACTGACGTCAAGTCACTCTGCGGTCGGCCCAATGACGAAGACGACGTCACGGGTGGGTTACGGGTGTGCGTGCTTACGCCCCTCTGTCACCCCGGATGGAGTGGTGCGAGGAGTGCGCCGACCGTAGCCCACCCCTCAAAAAAAAAAAAAGTGTATCGGATTTTATATCAATCTATCGATGTCCAATGGATTCAGAGCTAACTTTTTCTTCTATTGACAGGTTACGGGCTAGAGCAGAGGTTGGAACCTCTGGAATCGGAAGAGCAAAAAATTAGAATTTATAAAAGTTTAAAGTTTTTAAAGAGCCACAATTTTTTTTGGCAACAATAATTTGTGCGCAATGCTCGTTAATCAACGATCAATCAGAAACCATTTTTAAAAGGAAACCCTTATTATATTTTTTTTTTGCACATAGAACTAAAGAGCCGCAACTTCACATCCAAAGAGCCGCATGTGGCTCGCGAGCCGCAGGTTGCCGACCCATGGTCTAGAGCGAAGGAATGGCAACGTACATCATCTTAACCATTCATCCATCCAACAGTCCGTAAACGTCCACTGTTGGACTTAGGCCTCCCCACGAGAATGCCACTCAAAATAGTCCTAAGCCAACCGCATCCAACGGTTGCCTGCAACCTTCATGATGTCGTCAGTCCACCTAGTGGAGGGTCTTCCTGCACGGCGTCGTCCGATTCGTGGTCGTCACACGAGAACCTTTCTTCTCCAACGGTCGGTTGTCGGTTCGTCGAGCGATATGGCCTGCCCATTGCCACTTCAACGTGCTAGTTTTTCAGGCTATATTGGTTACACCCATTCTTCTACGGATTTCCCTATTCCGGATTTTATCCCGTAAAGAAATACTGAGCATAGCTTTCTTCATAGCACGCTGAGCGACTTTGAATTTTTTTATAACGCCGATATTTAGAGAACATCTTTACCAGCCGTATTACATCCTCATCGCCATTTGGGTTCATCACCAGGAAGGATTCCTTGACATCGGTATTCCCCTTTTTTAATACATAGATTACGTATAGTTTCCGTTGTTCTGAGAATACGAAGATAAAATATACCCTATCTTTATCGCTGATAATATACTTTGCTTTCAATGTGGTGACAGAGTAAGAATACAATTTATCTTACCCGTGGGTGATCGTAAGAGACAAAATATACAAGGGATAAAATATACATATAAATTCTTACATATTACATACATTTACATAGAGAAGGTAAACTCGAAATAAACCCCTATACCAACACGCCTGACCAGCGTGGTGTATTATATCAATTTCCGTTCTACTATGGAGGAGGCTCGAACCCAGCAGTAAGGCATTCTATGAGCTGAGATGATGAATATACTTTGTTATTGGTGAAAGAATTTTTGAAATAGGTTTAGTGGTTTAAGTATAAAAGCGTAACAAATAAACAAACAAACTCACATTTGCATTTATAAGTAGAATAATCTGGTACATCGCCCCAAGCCCCTTTAGGTGACTGGTGACTTACAAAAGAGCAACGCGTTGTCTCATAACCGGGTTTCTTACACCGACAATTGAGCGGGCCACTGAAAGCGATTCCTTGATTTCTATGGAACACACACCGAAAGCAAATCCTTGATTTCCTAAGGGAGGAGAGTGACGTAATCAAATGTTTTGGCAGTCGAATTGGTGATTTCTGTTGAAGTTATATTTGTCAAGGTTAACTTTCATGCTTCTTTTGATGTGGTAGCTAGCTTCCGTTCGATGTTTAAACTTGATTCAAGACAACCATTTCAATAAAAATGTTAATGTCTATGGATACAAACTTGTATTTCATTTTTATTTATTTGTGTATTGAGAAGATGAGAGAGTGTGCGTGATTTTTAGGAAATGCCTTTACTTTTTTTTTAAAACGGAAAGAAAAAAATGTCCGCATTTATTTCGGTAACACAATAATATTTACTTTTCTTTAAACACCACCCTCCACATAGTAAAAATAATCCTTGTATTACGGGGGACTTTACAAACATATAATTAACGTAGATAAACTAAACTCAGACTCAGGATAATACCGTGTGGATCGCACAAAGTATTGTCCTGCGTAGGAATTGAAGCCACAGGCACGGAACGTCGGTATCTTAACCACTACGCCATCTGTGCGATCAAAAATTTCATGTATTTTATTTTAATTTAAACGTTTCGTGTACTTTTACTTTAAATATCTGGATGACCGAGCTTTCGCTCGTTATTTTCTTTTTAGTGTGTTTTGAAGATGTATTTAAATATAATAAAAATGATTAATTAAATAATAATAAAACATTAAAAAGTCAGAAAGCAATAAAAAGGAGAAACAGGGTCCGAACCGAACTCGCTTAGACTGCTCTATGGATAATAATCCAATCGAGGTGTCTTAATGACAGCGTCAAAATTTGCCTTCATATTTTAATAGTTGTCAGCCAACGCAAAATTAAATTTTTCCATTGCCTCAACATATTGACAAAATAATATTTTCTACAAATGCAACTTAGCTACATCGATTAGTCGCTCCCGGAAACCTCTGCATGCTAAATTTCAAGAAATTGTTGATGTCGTTTTCGAGATTGAGAAAATATATAATTATAATATATACAAGAATGACTCGTTTAAAGATATTAGATAGATAGATAGATTTAAAAGTTTCATGTACTTTTAATAAGTCTTTATAAATATTGACATCGCTTTCATGTTGAATTATTAATTTTAATATGAACCGATGACAAGATTTGATATAATTTTGAATATAATCGAGATATTTGTAGCAAAGGCGATATTTTATTTTTCATTTTAACGACATTGAAATTATAAAAATATTTTTTTGATGTATTTAAATAATTATTTGCAATTTGGTTGTTAAAATAACACATTCTAGACAACTAAAATGGCGATGCGACTTATATTTATTTATATTATATACCATCTATAATAAAGGAATTTTTTATACTTTGCCAAATCTATTTATGTATTTACCCTGCACGTTATGACAAGGTATGACTTGCCGACGTGGGATGACATCGAAATGGCCAAAGAAATAATACAAAAGCGATCCCACTGCCTCGTCTATTATGTTGATGTTATTTAAAGACATAAAATTTAAATAACAATCTTCTTTTTTTTTTGGTAAGCTATGGTCTGAACACACGCCGTCCGTTCCATCCGGGGTGACCGAAGGGCAACGCCTGACTCTATAACCCACCGTATTAGGGAATACGCTGGTGGGGACTCCATCGCCATCGGGCCGGCTACTGGGACCTCTTCCTCGACATCCGTGGCCAATAAGAACCTTCCTAAAAGGCAAAACAATTAATAAAATTTATTGATTGAAATATTAAATACGAGCTTCTGCTCGCGGTTTCCCCCACGTAAAATATCAATCACTCAAAGTTGAACTATTAATCCCAAGTGAACACATTTAAAAAAAATTTGCAACGAATTTTAAGTTTTTTTCACATTCCATCGTATTAGGACAGTGCCATGTAACGATAATTTCATAAAATTATGAGCTGAGAAAGGACGCAATCTATTCAAAACTCACGATCATATGTTCAAGAGTTCAACAACCTCGCGTGGTGAAAAAAAAAATTTTTTTACATCCGAATCGATTTTTTTCTAGCCTATCATTACAAGTAGGACCAGTAGGATTACCTGTCTTTGTTTTCGGGAGCGGTCTACTTCCACCCTGTATAACAATGACTCAATTAGTGATACCATACCATAATTATATTTTAATACTTAATTAAACTAATTTTTTTTTAAGGACGGACTAACGGACACAAAATACACACAAACTTAGAACAACATTTGGGGATCACACATAGTACTTGTCTTAAGAATCGTACCCAAAACTCTGGCACGATAGCTGTATCTTAACCACTACGCCATTTGCGCAGTCGAAGTTTACGGTTGATGTGTTCTGTGCAATCGAAGTGCCGAATTAATCACAATTTACATTTCACCATTACAAGTTATATTAAAATACTAGCTTCTGCCCGCAGCTTCGCTCGCGTAAAAGGTTACTTGCCTAAAAATTTTCATCCCCTATTTTTTTTTTAAGGTTAAATTTTTTACGAAATTTTAATGTCATATTTATTTATATCTAATCAATAGCTTAAAAATAAGTTAGAAGCTTCAGACTTTAAAAATGGCGATAATTCCTTACAACTTTTCATCCCCTTTTACAACTTTTTTTTTTCATTTAAAAGTAGAATATGTCTGTATCAGGCTCCAGACTATCTGTGAACCAAATTTCATTTAGATCGGTTCAGTAGTTTTGGCGTGAAAGAGTGACAGACAGACAGACTTATTTTCGCATTTATAATATTAGCAAAGATTATATTATAAAATTCATTTAGGTTTTTAATGTATTTTTGAAATATTTTTTTATTATATATTATGCCGACCATGCAGGTAACTCATGCGTAAGAGGAACGTCTTGGGTTCGCATATAACGATTAAGTTATTAGCAAATTGATACAGTATCATTCAAGTTACAAGAAATAATTTGAAGTAGAGCATATTTGCGTATAAAACGCGTACAAGTAACTTTAACAGCAGTTTTGCCGCCTTGCACATAGGTCGTAAAATTTTATGTATTCTACCTAGCTCTGGTTTGAGAGCCGACATTTTTGCGATACCAACGATCACCCTTTACAAGTTGTAAATCTTAAACAAGATATGATATAAAATTTATTTATTTGCCTATAAAATTATATTGCATATATATATAAATTATAGAAAATATCTATTTATTTCTTTTCTATATCTTGAGTTGATTGTTATTTATAGAGTTGTAAATTTAAATAGTGGTGGTGGTGACAGATACCATAATCTGCTGTGCGGTAGCTTGCGGCTACGAATACTACCAACCCTTACTTTGCTCGTGGATGTCGTAAAAGACCAACTCCATCTGATGCCGTTTGGTCAACAATTATATTTCCAAGGAGGGTTGACGTCTAGCAGGCTGGTCATAAAACTATTGCCAATAACTTTTACGATATGTACTATGAAAGAAGAGTACATATTGTATCGACCCCAAGTAATTGGAATAAGAGTAGGACAATGATAATGATGGTGACAGGTGATACCATAATATTTATTAATCTGTGCCATAATCAGAATATTCTGTAGTAGATGAAAATTATTACATGATGGTTTCTGATTTTTACGCGAGTATGACACATTTGAAATAAAACTACTGTTACAGATCCTATCGCGTTTGTAATAGATTTTTAATTTCCCGACGTTTCGAACACTTTACATTGATCAGTCCTGTGATCATGATCACTATAAAGTGTTCGAAACGTCGAGAAATTAAAAATCAAATACAAACGCGATAGAATCCTTAAAAATAGTTTTATTTATAGCAGTCTCAAAATATCTCAAAACTCCACTGAGATATTTTTATTTAAGTGACTCCTGCTACATCATATCATCCAGAATTCCAGAGTCTTAATTACAAATTTTTCATTAAGACTCTAGATTAGTCTAGATGATATAATGTAACAAGATTCATTTAGTGTAAGTAGCAACTAAAAGGTCTAACAACCTTTGCTGACGTTAACATCGCGATGTAGAAAATTATACAACGTCATCTATTGAACTACAAAAAAAATTAATGACTTCTAATGTTTACGCGAGTATTACACATTTGAAATAAAACTACTTTTATGGATTCTATCGCGTTTATATTTGATTTTTAATTGCCCGACGTTTCGAACACTTTTCAGTGATCATGGTCACGGGAAGACTGATCTCCTGTATAAACGCGATAGAATCCGTAAAAGTAGTTTTATTTCAAATACAAAAAAACTTCTTTACAACTTTGGACAGGTTGTCAATAAAATAAGTAGTAAAATTATTCGAATTACTTTTTTTGTTTAAAATCGAGGATAGCGATTTTTATTTTTATGAGATTAGTTAAAAACGACCCATTAGTCACCTCATGGATAATTTCACATAATTTTTAACACATCATCTCTTTATCTGGAACGATGCCTGATGTAAATTGTCGTGTAATTATTTTAAACGTTTTTACTCAATATTGAGGCATAAGTTATGCATATTTTTATCGTTAAATGAATTATAAAATAATAAATATAAATATTCAGCACAGGTAGATTGAAGTGTGAATGTAGGACTATAATTACCTTATTAAATTACGTTATCTTTTATTTTAAAATATAAAGACTGCTATACACCGTGACATATATATCGTCTTACAAAAGAAGTGCCATAAAAGTATCCAACAAAAGAAACATATCTAACATATTTAATTGTTCAATAGTGGCAGTGATAAATAATAATAAAAGAAAATAAATTAAAGTTAATATTTTGTAACAACCTGGTTATAATGTTTACATTTTAAAGAAAAGAAATCATACGGCGTACCGCATGAGAATGATTGGCTAACGTAATTACGTTGCTAATTACAGATACGAAGTCCACGTGGACTGCTATTCCAAAGCGTAACTACGCCTAGGTAGTACCTACACAGTACGTAGGTTATGTCGAGTAGGTGGCCAACCGCTCGCTGCAACCGCTCGCTGCTCTTACTATTTTAATTAGTAATTATTTATAATAGTTTTTAGTTAAAAATATTCTAGTAAATATTTTTTTATCCTTTTAATTACACAATTGAATAGTAGATACTGGATACGTTAACTGAACTGCTTTTGTAAGACGACATAAATGTCACCGTGTATATGAACATGAAATCTACTAAATCTAATAATTTAGCTCTGTGATAGATTTTTGCTATTATATACAAAAATAAAATGCTACGATACTTAATGGTTGGTACTGTAGTGGAGAGCTTAAACTCCCGAATTATAAAACATTTTTTATTGCTTATGCTAGGGCCGCATCTGCGTGTATCGTCCCAAAGTAATGTGTGGCGAAGCTTTGTACGTTTTGTACACTAGAAAGTTATCGCGATAAAACTGTGGTCACATTAGCGATATTTTACACGAAGTATCGTGCAATAATTAAAGATGGTCGAAATCATTTTCATGCATTTAACTATGGATGACGAATTACTTTACTACTATAGCTATATTATACTAATAATTACATAATGATTTTTTTGGATCCCTTCACGGGTTCTGCTTCATAATAGTGTAAAAATTCTAACACCATTTCATCGCTCCACTCCGTATATATTGATTAACTGGAGATCCTCGAACGCGTCTAAACGTATCGAAAATTTCCGCCGAATGAAAAATGCTAGTCTGACCACAGAGCGCGATATATTGGCGGGCTAAACCATTTGACTTATCGCCACCCAAGCGAAAACGCACACGAAGCCCGAATGTTCGCGACTATAGCCGATAATGATCGGTCACATCTGCGTGTATCGTCTCATTGCACGAAGATTTGTGATGATACTGATGGTAGCAAACTAGCAAACAGCACACGTGATGGTACCCATAGACCCCCTTATTTTTTTTTTTTTCTTTCACGCTGTGGAAAATGCATTTATGCATTCCCCCTGCACGTTATAGCAAGAGGGGTATGTAGGGCTCGCCGACGCAAGATGGCATTGGAATACCCACTACAAACCAACAGCGCCCCACTACCTCGTCTATTTTGGGGTGCCAAAGGGTCGCCTTTTGGGCATGCGACTTTGACGTCCGCGACGTTCGGCGCAGCGGCCACGTCCCAGATTTCAGCTATCAAGGGAGGTAGAGACGCGCGTAGTCTCTGCGCCGTCTACCTAATTGTCTTAACCGGATGGGGTCGGCGTGGGCGTCAGCTTCTCGTGCCCGTCCAGCGGCCTCCTTTTGCGCTATCACGGCTTCGCAGAAGGAGGCCATGGCCGACCAGCATCCATCGCTGCCGAGCATTTTAGGGATTACGGCCGGCAGTGACAGATCTCCTTCAATGATCGCTACTAGGGCGTGCCGCTGCGTGCTCCATATGGAGCATTCAGCCAGAGTGTGGCACGCATTGTCGATGAGTGCACCACACTGGTGACATTCGGGAGTCCCTTCTCGCCTTGCAATCTGGTATAGGTATTTGCCGAAGCACCCATGCCCGGTAAGTACCTGTGTCAGCCTAAATGATAGGTTGCCGTGTTTTCTGTTTATCCAGCGGTAGAGATGTGGACTTACCGCGGCTACAGTTACTCGTCCTGCTACAGGGGATTCTAAATCCTCTCTCCACCGCCGGATAAGAGATATATGGGCTACATTTTTTATCATGCGCCACTCCCTTTCGAATATCCACTCACCCCGAGCCCGTGCCGCGACGTAGGCCTGGTATATTTCCGCCTGGAGTCCTGCTTGCAACTCCCATGGTGGATCGCCTGCCAGTAACCCATGGACCTTTGCAATACCAAGGGTAAAGCTAGGCCACTGCCTACCAATACAAAAACCAAACCCACCCAGTTAGGCTTCCGGCTCTCTCGCTCATCGAACGAAGTGAAATGGCACATCACCATTACCCAGACGTCGATTTTCTGCGAGAGTGTGGTATTACCCCGGACGGACCGACCCGCGGCTGTAGACAGAAATACGTCAACAGCGTGGTCCTACTACTAAAAAAAAAAGAAGTTTATAAAGCATTGTGGAGAAATGTGATTAATACTAAATATAATTATTATTTTGCCTATGGTGGCGACCAAGCAAGCAGAATACCTCTTGCCAATCTAATAGCGATGGGGAGGAAATACCTTGGGTTATGGGGCCACGCGGTGCCCTTCCGTTGCCCCGGATGGAACGGATGGCATTTATCCGGACCATAGATTACCAAAAAAAAAAAAATTAAGTACGTGCATATAAAGTACACATGTCAGAAATGAAATTTCTTGGGTAAACTAATTTTTAAATCTCTTTTACATACATTAACCAATAGCGTGTATTTTTTCACTATCTCCATTTCTCTCTCGCTCTCTCTCACTCGCTCTTTCCCTCCCTGCCTTTCGCTCAATGGCACTGTACGTGATGCGACGTTCACTCTATTTCCCTCTCTCTCTCTCTCTCGATCTTTCTTACTCGCTTGCTACTCCCGCTCCATAGCTATGTGCTTCATACTACGTTCATCCTTTCTCAGTTTCTCTCAATCGGTCTCGACCGCTCTCTCCCTCTTCTTAGTCAAAAACGTCCCACATTAAAAATAAAATTTTACCCTAAACCGCGCAAAGAAGTTTCATTTCAAAAAGCTGACAGTAAGCGATACTGCTACAAATGGAACTTACCAACACTTGAACACAGACAGTCCACTGTCTATTGTGCAGCAAAGTCTCTCAAACATCGTTTAAAGAAGAATGATGGAAATAGGTCGTTATGGTATTATCTCTTTTTGCAAGTCGGTCCAAAGTTAGACATCGACAAGCTCATAGATACATGGAGCGACGAAAGTACTGTGTCAAATCATCATAATCATGATCATTCTCCTACTCTTATCCCAATTACTTAGGGTCGATACAATATCCTCGGGTGATCGGACCGGGGAATTGTCCGGTCACCCGACGCGAGGCCACCGCGTGAGGGCGACGCCCCGACGGCGAAATCTGTCGGGGCGTCGACGAGAGGAACCCGCGAGGGTAAACCGCCGGGCGGACCACCGAAGACAAAGATCGGGTACCGGTAGTCCGCTCGCACGGCGAAGAGAGAGGAGTTTTACGGTGGGTCTATGGGGTCACGCGCCGCCTTGCCGTCACCCCGGACCGATTTGGCGGCGCGAGACGCATCCATAGTCCACCAATAAAAAAAAAAGGGTCGATACAATATGAACTCTTCCTTCATAGTACATATTGTAAAAGTTATTGGCAATAGTTTTATGACCGGCCACCTGCCAGACATCAACCCTTCTTGGTAATGCAATTGATGACCAAATGGCATCAGATGGAGTTGGCCCAGGTCGTTATAAGGCTATTAGTCGTTTTTTACGTTATCCACGAGCAAAGTAAGGATTGGTAGTATTCGTAGCCCCTACCACATAGCGACTACTGCTTATATTGAAATATCAATCAATATTATAAAGAAGCTAGATATTATTAACCCGAATAAAAATACTAATGCTGTATAGCAGTATCTATATATGATCACCACCCACATTTCATGCCATGAAGGTTTTAATCTCACTTAATAGGACCCTTCTATTTATAGATATTCACCGGATATGTACCAAGCTCTGAGCTTGTTATTAGAATTATATTCGCATGAAAACTGTGCCTTGATTATTGTAATAAAGTTTTAGATAAAATGTCCCCCTCAATACAAGGATCAGTTATTTATTTGTTGTTGTATTATTTTCTGTTTGGTGACGGCGTGAAAATACAATTCACCACTCCTATTTTACCTGTGGGTGATCGTAAGAAACGACTAAGAGACATAAAACGCATATAACATCTATGCAAGAGATTTCCCTTCCATTATGGAGGAGACTCGAACAAAACAGTGGATATATGATGTTGATACCTTAGATGTTGTTGATGATTACAAGTACATTGATCTTCGTCACTTCAAAAATTTAATATAAAAATAATCAGGTTTTTATAAAGATATTTTCATAATTTTATCGATAGTGTATTCTTTTAAAAATTTAATATATTTCGACAGTATGATATGCTTATTACGTATTTTACTTTTTTTTTTCTGGATTGAAAAAGAGGCATTATTTAGCCGCCCACATAATTTTTAATGTCGATTTTGTATTGAGTTGGATACATGGGGAATCGATTAGTTTGAATTATGAGAGCTTACATTGTAAGCATGAAGCATAAAAAGATTGCTTAGTGTCAGAGATGGGAACTGCCAATTTCTGTTGAATTACTTTTTCATAACAAAGGATAATAATAACGTAATTATATTTAATTTAAAATAATATATATGTATATCAATAAATTCCTCATGAGGGTATAATAATAACCCATTACTTAATAACCATTACCAATACTATCAATAATTACTCTTGGGTGTCATAAAAAACGAATAGCTTTACATCTACATAGGCTTTTTTTTTTCTACGGGTTGTCGTTTGCTCAATTAGCTGTCGGGGCATCGACTCGAGAGGAACCCGCGAGAGTAAACCGCCGGGCGGGCCACCGAAGACAAAAATCGGGTACCGGTGACCCGCTCGCACGGCGAAGAGAGGCGCTTTGTAAGGTGGGTCTATGGGGTAATACGCCGTCTCTTCCGTCGCTCCGGTCCGATTTTGTAGAGCGTGACCACATCCATAGGCCACCGCAAAAAAAAAATAGGGGGGGTAGACGTTAGACAGGACACAAAAACACAGGACATTAAAATATTTCAAAAAATTTGCACTATATCTGTACAAATCGCATCCACGTCGAACCCAAGTAAATGAGATAAGAGCAGAATAATGTTAAGTTAATAATAAAATGTTAGCACTATTTACTTACTCGTGAGATTTCGAAAAACCATCTAAGGAGTTACCAAAGAGTGGATTTAGTATTCTCCTTCCTTTCTTTATTAATAATGGTGACAAGTAACACTGCCGCCCATGGACCTTTGCAATATCAGGCGTACAGCTATACCGCTGCCTACTTTGAAGAAAGTGCTGACTTTAAACTTCGTAGGAGGACATGGCAAATATTTGTTCTAGATCTTATATGTACGTGGCAGAAACAAATGAACAGAAATCTGGTGTATGTCGGTAGACCAATAAATTAATGATGATGGATGGATATAATAAAATAAATTAATCTAAGCTATTAGTGTCTGTTCATTTGTTAGGTTACTATTTTAAAATTGCTGAACAGTGAATTATTTTTTTTTAATATTTATTATAAGATTTTATTATATGAGAGGTAAATAAAGAAAATAAACCAACCAACAGCAAGTCGAACTCGCGCACGAAGGGTTCCGTATCATTATCTATAGAAACCCCAAGATTTTCACTGACTTCTATAAAGAGGAGGTTCTCAATTCGATTAGTATTTTTTTTTTCTTGGATTGGATTGTTATCAATATCAAGCAAAACTGAGCAACAACAAAATTATACTTTTTGTATGGGAGACCTCTTAAATATTTATTTTATTCTATTTTTTAGTATTTGTTGTTATAGCGGCAACAGAAATACATTAGCTGTAAAAATTTCAACTGTCTAACTATCATGGTTCATGAGATACAGACGAACGGACAGCGGAGTCTTAGTAATAGGGTCCCGTTTTACCCTTTGGGTACGGAACCCTAAAAATTAAGGAGCCCATATGAGGAATAGAATCTTATTTTTTATTTTAAATATCTGATTGTGCATAAAAATTGGAGCGAGAATTTTAATATCCTTTACTTACACCTAATAACCACATAGATAGCTACTAAGCCTAGTACAAAAAATAATACACAAAATAAGTACCCACATATGACTAAATATACCATTAAAAAGGATATAATGGCACATATTTATAAATAACTATAAACAAAAAAAAAGCTATGAAATCGCATTGGAAACATAAAACTGGCCACTTAAGCCAAGAATAGTACCTGATTTACACGCGAAGCTAAGGACCCAATCTCAACACGCGTTATTTTACCTTTACAATCCCTTATTAATACCGTCCAATTTAAATTGATCCCCCATACCGCCCTATAGCTGAAACGATGTAGAGTGTTATATCAAAGCTCAAGTATCAAGTTAAAAAGGGTGTTTATAAGTGGCGGTGTGTTACAAAAGCTGGAAATTGAACGGCGCTTCGGTGCTTGCTCATATTAAAAGTACGAGTTAGTCGTGTCAGCCGTTGATTACGTCAAATTATTTTAACCTACTTTGGTATAAGAATTAATTGTCAATCATTTTTCAAGCATATATCTTGGTGGTTCTGCTGATGATTTCACGATACGCCATTAGATGTTAAAATTTATGAATGCAGATATTATGGCGTGAAATTATAATTTGAGATTAGAAGGATTTTGATTATTATTAAAACGAGTGCACGGATGATGTAGTGGGTAAGATATAGACCTTCCATGCCAAATTTTTTGGCTTCAATTCATACGTAGGACAATACTTTGTGCTATTCACAAATTATAAATGTGAAATTGCCCACAATAGAAAGACTATTTCTTTAGTGCAAGGAGTAGGTATATATGTATGACGGTTGATAGAAGTTCCTGGAGAGCTAAAACATTTTATGCTGGCCCCACTTAGCATGACGAGGGCAAGCAGATGATGATTTTATAAGTGCAATAAAAAAAAATATTACACCTAAGTATAATGAAACTATTTCTACGGATTCTATCGCGTTTGTATTTAATTTTTAATTGCCCGACGTTTTGAACACTTTTTCAAATGCGTTCATGGTCACGAGTAGAGGAATCCTCCCGTGACCATGAATCCGTAAAAACAGATTCAAATGTGTAATGCTTGTGTAAAAATTAGAAATTACATACATACATATCATCACGCCATATCCCTTGCAGGGTAGGCAGAGAGAACAGAGTGCCAGAGAACTCTATCTCTGCATACTTCACTCGCTTCCTCAACATTCATAATTCTCTTCATACACGCTCAACGGTTTCGGAGACTCTTGACTCCACCTTCCTTCAGTACATGACCGATCTGGTCTAGGTAGGTTAGTCTCGGTCTCCCTCGGTACCTACATCCTTCCAATTTCGCATTGTATATCTTCTTAACCAGACGTTCGTTCGGCATTCTTTCCACATGTCCAAACCATCGGAGCATTCCCTTTCACATCTTTACACCAATACTCTCTTTCATATCTACTCGCTCTCTTACGTCGTCGTTACGAATGCTGTCGGTCAGCCTGACTCCACAGATTTTCTGCAGAGATCGCATTTCGAAAAATTAGAAATTATTAAGTTTATATCTAAAGCATTAATGCTATTCAATCTTAAAGAACTTCAATACACTAGTAACTGTTCTAAGTGTAATATTAAACATACAAAACGTCGACGACATAAATGCTAACTTAAAAAACGTTTACCAATCTATATTGCAGCTTTAAAAATTTATGATATGTTTTATCCTATTGAAATAAAATTCAAATTGCAATGTATTTACAAAAATGATGTGCAACAAATTAAAATGATTTGCAGTGTGAGGCGATATCAGGATCTGGCTATTAACGCGAAGAGTTTAAGGCGTGGTCACGTTGACGTGTTGATTACAAGTTTTTTGGTACCCAAAAACTTGGTCCCGATTATATCACGGTTAGCCCACTTCGTGGCTAATGAAATAATTTCGCATGTAATTTAAGACTGTTTAAGACGTCAAATTTTAAATTGGATATGTGAAAAGGGATGCTTTAAAATAATAAATTAATCGTTTCTGTGAAGGCGTGAACCGCATGTGACTATGGGTGAGGTAAATGAATTTTGGGTTCAACACGGCGCTTTAGATCTCTTTTTTTTTATTTCGGTAGTGTTAAAATTATTAATGGAAAGAGGTTTATTTTAAAGTTACAGTAACGATTGTAGAAATTTTAACTATATTTTCAAGTAAACTGTAGTGTTTGGAATTTCCTTGCGTAGTTAAAATAATCGTTCAAAGTGGTAGGATCACGCTGTTGACAGTTCTATTTACAGCCGCGGGGAGTCCAACCGTGGTAGTAACGCACTCTCGCAGAAGATCGACGTCTGAGTAGGTAATGGAATTATGCTATTGCACTTCATCTGGTGAGCGAGAGAGCTGAAAGCCCAACTAGGTGGGTTTGGGGTTTATACTGGTAGGCAGCGGCCTAGCTATACTCTTGGTATTGTAAAGGTCCATTGGCAGCAGTGACACTTACCATCAGGTGTGCTGCTAGTAAGTGCCACCACAGGCAATAAAAAAATCTTAACTGTAGAAATGACGTAGTAATATTAGTAAGGACTTCCAATCAGAGTATTATGAGTTCGATTCCCACACAGGGCAAAACTTTGTTTGATACATAAATAATTGTTTTCAATCTAGGTATTAATTGTATGTTTGTAAAGTCCTCACTATACAAGGATTTATTCCTGAGAACATGGCATTGTTTTAAAAAAATTTATTTCGGAGCATAAATTTGGTATAAAAAATATTTTCCAGCTATTATGAGTTTCTCCATAATGATATGGTAACCTCCATAATGTGTGAAAAATTGGCTTAGTATACCACACTCGCTAATAAGGTTTATTTCAAAAGTTTTTCTATTTCTGTATTTTTCTTTAATATTCTATGTCTATCTATCTTTTAGTTTTGTTTTCTGGCATTGCAATCTGAATATATTTCTTTACATATTTAAAATATTTTAGCTGTGTGGTAACGGCTACGAATACTACCAACCTTTACTTTGCTTGTGGATGTCGTAAAAGACGACTAAGAGCGTTATAACGACCTGGGCTAACTCCATCTGATGCCGTTTGGTCAACAATTACATTCCCAAGGAGGGTTGTCGTCTGGCAGGCGGCCGATCATATAACTATTGCCGATAACTATTACAATATGTACTATGAAAGAAGAGTATATATTGTATTGACCCCAAGTAATTGCGATAAGAGTAGTAGAATGATGACATATTAAAATGTTTTAGCAACCTTTAGCTGCTTGTACATTATTGAATTGATTCTAATAATATTAGACGCTATTATCACTTAAGGTTGCAGGCAATTTTCCCTGAAGTGTTAAAGAGCACACGGTTAATATTTCATCCTAAGACTTTGTAATTTAGTATTTAAAATATAATAAGAAACATTGCTAATATTTTTTATTATTAAAATTAGCTAAATTAAATATAATATATATTTAATTTAGCTAATTTTTATAAAAAAAAAGTCATAATAATAACTGATATTATATTATATAAGCACTTGATCATATAATAATACGAAATAAGTCTATATTTATAAAAGATGATGTTTGTATATATGACATCACTAAACTCAGAAATTATTTGATCGATGATTATGAAAATTGGTATGTGTATGTGTTTTTTCACGAAGAAGGTTATCTATTCCTGTTGAAGTAATTCGCCACAAGGTGGCGCTGCGATATCGATTTCTAGAAAAAGACCTGTGTTTGCTAATACTCTTTATTTTGCAAATAGCTTTTAAATTGTGTCTTAGTTTTGCGTAGTTATTTTGTTTCTTTATGTATAAATTATAGTTACATTTCAAATTTTTAAATAAACGCGTCATTGAGATTAATAAAATATAGATTTACAAAGGTTAGATCAAATATCTTCAGTGTTTGTTGAAAGATAAAATTAGGAATAGTGTTATAAGGGAGCGCTGTGGTGTGAATGAAGAAGTAGTGACAAAGATCAAAAAGAGTATGCTGAGGTGGTTTGGACATTTAGAAAGAATGAGTGACGAGAGGTTGACGAAGCAAATATATAAAGTAAGCGTGAATGGGACGAATACAAGGGGAAGACCACGTCATACTTTTCTGCACCAAGTTGGAGATGTGTTGACGAGAGGTCTTATTAAGAGCATGCGTAATCGTAGAGCATGCATGAAGACTATTATGTGTGTGAATGAAGCGATGGAAGTATGCCAGGATCGTGGTTTGTGGCAATTCGTAGTCTCTGCCTACCCCTCTGGGAAACAGGCGTGAGGCTATGTATGTATGTATGTATCTTCAGTGTTTATAAAAACCCGATTATGATGATGAGGATGAGCGAAAAATGATTGTCACAAGTGGCATTCGAACCCACACCTATTGGAAATCCGTTCCAATCGTGCTGCCAGTTACACCACCGTGAACTATTGTAGAACATTCAATTCTCGCATCGTATTATATTTTCTTCTTTACAGACGAAAATATAATACGATGACATGTTCGAGACATGTGCCATCTACCCGACATTGTTTACACATTGTACAGATCATTTTTCGCTCGTAATCGGGTTTTTATAAATAATCAAGCATATTAAATGCTAAATTTCAGTAATTTGAATCTTCAAGGTTAATTTTTAAACTTTTTTCATAATGTAGGACGTTATTATTATCGGGCCCATATGAGGTATTTGGGCCTGGTGCTCGACGGGCATTGGTGGTTTCGGGAGCATTTCCGTAGGCTCGCTCCGCGGCTCGTCGGCGCGGCGTCCGCCCTTTCATGGCTAATGCCGAATGTGGGCGGACCGAGCGCTACGTGCCGACAGCTGTACACGGGGGTCGTCCGGTCGATGGCCCTGTACGGCGCACCGGTGTGGGCGGGGTCCCTGACCGTCCGACTCAGGGCTCTTCTGTGGCGACCACAGAGGGCCATGGCGGTCAGGGCTGTACGCGGGTACCACACGGTGGCGACGGAGGCAGCGTGCCTGTTGGTCGGGAGTCCCCCGTGGGACCTGGAGGCGGAAATGCTCGCCGATTTGTATCGGCGGGTGTCGGGGGTGCGCGCGGAGGGCGGTGTGGTCTCTTTGAGGGAACTCACCGCCTGGCGCGTTGACGCCCGCCTAGATGTCATTGCCCGTTGGGCAGTCCGGCTGGAGAGGCCTCGGTTCGGTGTGCGGACCGTAGAGGCCTTCCGGCCGGTGCTGATGCAGTGGTTGGAACGGCGGCACGGGGTGCTCTCCTTCCGACTGGTGCAGGTTTTGACGGGGCATGGATGCTTCGCCAAATACCTGCACAAGGTCGTCAGGAGGGAGAGTACACCGTCCTGCCACCACTGCGATTGCGACGAAGACACGGCGCAGCATACGCTCGAGGTTTGTGCCGCTTGGGCAGAGCAGCGTCGTGAACTCGTCGCAATCATCGGTGCCGACCTGACGCTGCCGACCATCGCCAGGGCGATGCTCGACAGCGTCAGGAACTGGGACGCGGTCGCAACCTTCTGCGAGGCAGTAGTCTCGCGGAAGGAGGCGGCGGAGCGCGTGCGCGAGGAGCGTCTCCTCGACGGCGCGAGCCGCCGCCGGCGACTGGGGCGGCGCAGGCGCGATTACCTGCGCCTGATGCCGCCCTAGCCAAGGCCGCGGGTGACTGGATCGGGGAATTAGTCCGTCACCCGCCGAGAGGCCGACCGCGTGAGGAAAGACCGACATCCTACCCGAGGGGGGGATGTCGGTCGAGGAGAGGGTACTCCTCAGGGGTATTCCGTCGGGCCGACCACTGACGTCAAGTCACTCTGCTCCGGTGGTCGGCCCAACGACGAAGGCGACGTCACGGGTGGGTTATGGGTGTGCGCACTTACGCCCCTCTGTCACCCCGGATGGAGTGGTGCGAGGGGTGCGCCGACCGTAGGGTGTACCCACCCCCAAAAAAAAAAAAAAAAAAAAAAAAAAGACGTTATTATTATATTAAACAAGCTTCCGCTTGCTTCTTCGCCCGCGTGGTTATTTGATAAAAAGGTAATCTAAGTCCTTACCTAGGCTTTAATCGCGTACTCGATCATTTCACGGCAAAATAGCTCTCATGGGACTGAAAATTTGCCGAATTACTTTTATCGTAATATTTTTTAATGCCAAATTACATAATGACTTCTAATGTTTACGCGAATTTCACATTTGAAATAAAACTACTTTTACGGATTCTATCGCGTTTGTATTTGATTTATAATTTCCCGACGTTTCGAACACTTTACAGTGATCATGGTCACGGGAGGACTGAGGTGTCTTACGTCCAATATGTCATTGTTATTACAGAAATTTATTTATATCTACCCTATAAGATCTCTGCGCGGGTCCCGCAGGGGACATTGTGCGGACGCCTATGTCGCGCAGCTTTCCACAGGGGTCGGTTCTGGGGCCGACTCTGTGGGACATCGGGTACGACTGGGCGTTGAGAGGTAGTCTCCCCCCCGGGCTGAGCTTGATATGCTATGCTGACGACACGCTCGTCACAGCCCGGGGCAGGACACTCGAAGAGGCGGCGAGACTGGCCACTCTCGGCACCGAGGAGATGGTCAGGCGAATCAAGGCGCTGGGGCTCAGGGTGGCCCTAAATAAGACGGAGGCCCTATTATTCCATGGGCCACGCGTAAGGCTGCCAATCGGCGCCTCGTTAGTCGTCAACTCCACCCAGATCAGTATCCAGGCCCATATGAAGTACTTGGGTCTGGTACTCGACGGGCGATGGTGGTTCCGGGAGCATTTTCGTCGAATTGCTCCCAGGCTGGTCGGCGCGGCGTGGCCCTAAACAAGATGGAGGCCCTACTATTCCATGGGCCCCGTGTGAGGCTGCCCATCGGCGCCTCGTTAGTCGTCAACTCCATCCACATCAGTATCCAGGCCCATATGAGGTACTTGGATCTGGTGCTCGACGGGCGATGGTGGTTCCGGGAGCATTTTCGTCAAATTGCTCCCCGGTTGGTCGGCGCAGCGTCCACCCTTTCTCGGCTCATGCCGAACGTGGGCGGACCCAGTTTCGAGGGCCGACGGCTGTATGCGGGGGTGATCCGCTCAATGGCCATGTACGGCGCACCCGTGTGGGCGAGGGCTCTGAACGCCCAGCTCAGGGCGGTACTGTGGAGGCCACAACGAGCCATGGCGGTCAGAGCCATTCGTGGGTACCGCACGGTGTCTACCGAGGTGGCATGCCTATTGGCCGGGACACCCCCGTGGGACCTAGAGGCGGAGATGCTCTCCGACCTCTACCGGCGGGTTACCTCAATGCGCGAAGAGGGTGGCTCCCCATCGTTCAACGAGATAGCCACCTGGCGCGAGGACGCCCGCCGAGAAGTCATCGCCCGTTGGGCTACGCGGCTGGAGAGGCCTAGACACGGTGTTTTTACCGTTGAGGCCCTCCGGCCCGTACTGATGGAGTGGATGGAGCGGCGGCACGGAGTTCTCTCTTTCCGGTTGGTGCAGGTCTTTTCGGGGCATGGTTGCTTCGGCAAGTACCTGCACACGGTCGTGCGGAGGGAGTGGACTCCGTCCTGCCACCATTGCAGTAGCGACGAGGACACGGCGCAACATACGCTCGAGGTATGTTCAGGTTGGGACGGGCAGCGCCGTGACCTCGTCGCTGTCATCGGTGCCGACCTGACGCTGCCGGCTGTTGCAAGAGCGATGGTCGACAGCGTCAGGAATTGGGACGCGGTCGCCGCCTTCTGCGAGGCTGTCATCTCGCAGAAGGAGGTGGCGGAACGGGCCCGGGAGGATTCCTGTGACCCGGGCCGCCGCCCGCGGCCAGGGCGGCGCAGGCGCGAGTACCTGCGCCTGATGCCGCCCTAACCGAGGCTTCGGGTGATCGGACCGGGAAATTGTCCGGTCACCCGACGTGAGGCCACCGCGTGAGGACGACACCTCGACGGCGAAAGCTATCGGGGCGTTGACAGGAGTGGAGCCCGAGAGGGCATACCGCCGAGCGGGACACCGAAGACAAAGATCGGGTACCGGTGGCCCGCTCGCACGGCGAAGAAGAGGTGCTTGCAGGGTGGGTCAATGGGGTTGCGCGCCGCCTCTTCCGTCATCCCGGACCGATTTGGCGGGGTGCGACGTCCATGGCCCACCGCAAAAAAAAAAAAAAAAAAAAAAAAAAAAAATGGTCGGCGCGGCGTCCGCTGTTTCGCGGCTCATGCCGAACATGGGTGGACCCAGCTTCGAGGGCCGACGGCTGTATGCGGGGTTGATCCGCTCGATGGCCATGTACGGCGCACCCGTGTGGACGAGGACTCTGAACGCCCAGCTCAGGGCTGTTCTGTGGAGACCATAGAGAGTCATGGCGGTCAGAGCCATTCGCGGGTACCGCACGGTATCGACCGAGGCGTGCCGCCTCGGCCGGGACACACCCGTGGGACCTAGAGGCGGAGATGCTCTCCGACCTCTACCGGCGGGTTACCTCAGTGCGCGACGAAGGTGGCTCCCATCGTTGAGTGAGATAGCCACCTGGCGTGAGGACGCCTGCCGAGATGTCATCGCCCGTTGGGCTACGCGGCTGGAGAGGCCTAGACACGGTATCGTTACCGTTGAGGCCCTCCGGCCCGTACTGATGGAGTGGATGGAGCGGCGGCACGGAGTCCTCTCCTTTCGACTGGTGCAGGTTTTGTCGGGGCACGGATGCTTCGGCTTGTACCTGCACACGGTCGCGTATAGGGAGTGGACTCCGTTCTGCCACCATTGCAGCAGTGACGAGGACACGGCGCAACACACGCTCGAGGTATGTCCGAGCTGGGACGTTCAGCACCGTGACCTCGTCGCTGTTATCGGTGCCGACCTGACGCTGCCGGCTGTCGCGAGGGCGATGGTCGACAGCGTCAGGAACTGGGACGTGGTCGCCGCCTTCTGCGAGGCTGTTATCTCGCGGAAGAAGGCGGCGGAACGAGTCTGGGAGGATTCCCGCGACCCTTGCCGCTGTCAGCGGCCGGGGCGGCGCAGGCGCGAAAATCTGCGCCTGATGCCGCCCTAACCGAGGCCTCGGGTGATCGGGCCGGGGAATTGTCCGGTCACCCGACGTGAGGCCACCGCATGAGGGCGGCGTCGACGAGAGTAACCCGCGAGGGTAAACCGCCGGGCGGGCCACCGAAGTTAAAATCGAGTACCGGTGGTCCGCTCGCACGGCGAAGAGAGAAGGTTTTACGGTGGGTCTATGGGGTCACGCGCCGCCTTTCCGTCACCCCGGACCGATTCAGCGGGGCGAGACGCACCCATAGCCCACCAATAAAAAAAAAATAAAAAAAAAAAAAAAAAAAAAAGGTAAGATGCGTGTCTTTTTTACAACATAATTTTTTAGTTTTACAAACGTTTAATACTTCTGAATGTCCGGATTAGAATACTTTCATTTTTTAATTAGTTCGATTGCCGACATTTATTACTTATTTCATAAAACTTAGCTAAAGGTTCACTAGAATTACGCACAGATGCACTCTCCTGGCCACCGAAGACAAAGATCAGGTATTGGTGGCCCACTCGCACGGCGAAGAGAAAAGTTGCACGGTGGGTCTATAGGGTCACGCGCCGCCTCTTCCGTCACCCCGGACCGATTTGGCGGGGCAAGACGCATACATAGTCCACCGTATAAAAAAAAAGAAAAAGATGCACTAAGAAACACAGTTCATATTATTGAAGGATCTAGATATGGTAACGACAACGATTACCAGCTCTTACATTACCATAAAAGGCAAAAAGTTTTCAATAAACCTGAACCAACTACATTTGATTCCATTTTATAAATAATTTATTACATTCCATATACGAGCTGTGTGGTAGCGGCTTTGAATACTACCAGCCCTTACCTTGTTCGTGAATGTTGTAAAAGACGACTAAGAGCCTTACAACGACCTAGTCTAACTCCATCTGATGCCGTTTGGTCAACAATTACATTCCCAAGGAGGTTTGACGTCTGGCAGGCGGCCGGTCATAAAACCAACCAATAATAACTTTTACAATATGTACTATCAAAGAACATACATACATACATAGTACATATTGTATCAACCCCAAGCAATTGGGATAAGAGTAGGAGAATGATGAATGATGATTAGGCCAGCGGCAGGCAGGCATAAAACTACTGCCAAACCTTATGCAATACTTACGATGGAAGAACAATACATCAAAATCATTGAGATTTAGTTAGATTATATATAAAAAATAGTTTACAAACGAAAAGTTATTATCACGTGTAGTACTCGAATCCACACCTTACTGAAATCTGTAACAATCACCCTACCTCAAGTGTAGGCTGTACAACAATCTAATTGTGGCTCGTATTATTTTATCGTCTTTATGGGTGGCGCGCCATTGCATTAATATTCTTTTCCGTTAGAGTTGTAATAGACAAATTTTATAAATGAATTATATTGCGTCAACCTCAACTAAACTAGGATACAAGCAGGATTTGGATTCCAAATCCACATCTTATTGGAAATCACTTTCAATCGTCCTACCACTTAAACAAGTGTGAGCTGTACGACAATCAAATTGTAACTCGTATTTTTATTGTCGTTTTTGTGGGAGGGTGCGCCATTGCATTGATACGATTTTCAGTTAGAATGGACACGAATTTTTTAAAAGAGTTATATTGCGGTAACCTCGTCTAATAGCTGGCTATGATAAGAAAAGGACGATGATCACTATCAAAGGATCTATTCAAAATGATTTATCTCAAACAATATTTTTCTATTGCTTATGGAGGCAAATGAGCAATCAGCACACCTGATACTAAGTGTTACTGTCGCCTATAGACCTTTGCAATGCCAAGGATATAGCTTAGGCCGCTGTCTACCAATAAAATCCCCAAACCCACCCAGTTAGGCTTCCGGCTCTCTCGCTCACCGAACGAAGCGCAATAGCACATTGCCATTACTCAGACGTCGATCTTCTGCGAGAGTGTGGTACTACCTCAATAGACCGACCCGCGGATGTAGACAGAAAACTATCAACTACGTGATCCTACCACTATTAATTATAACTATAATATTAAAGGTATATACACCCAGACTCAGAAGAATAGTTTGTGGGTCGCACAAAGTATTATTCTGCGTGGGAATCGAAACGAAGGCACTGGTAATCTCTCAATCACTACGCCATGCATGTGCAGAATTTTATACGAATAATATGAAAATACATACATACCGTCACGCCATGTCCCTTGCAGGGTAGGCAGAGAGAACAGAGTGCCAGAGAACTCTATCCTTGCATACTTCACTCGCTTCCTCAACATTCATAATTGTCTTCATACACGCTCGCCAGTTTCGGAGACTCTTGATTCCACCTTCCTTCAGTACATGACCGATCTGGTCTAGGTAGGTTAGTCTCGGTCTCCCCCGGTACCTACATCCTTTCACTTTCGCATTGTATATCTTCGTAACCAGACGTTCGTTCGGCATTCTTTCCACATTTCCGAACCATATATGAAAATATTTTATTACAAATTATATCTATACATAAATCATAGGCCATCTCATGACATAATTGCTTTAGACATTCCTACAGTTCAAATCGTTTTATACTTAGTACATTCGTGTCGGTTGCGTGCTATTCTAACATACGTCAACATAATCTTTTTATAATATCTTTAATGTCGATGCACTGAAATTCCTAAACCGCTTAGAACTAGTCTATTACTGCATCTACATTCCCATATGTAATATATTTATATGTATAAGATGTGATAAATTAAGAATGATTTTAAAAAGTGTAAACATTGCTAGATAGACTGTCAATTACGATTTCATTTGAGTGGAATTAATTAAAATATATTTTTTTTTTCGTTCAATTAACAAAAATTTGTGAAAATCTAATTACCTTTTTTATATTTCTGATAAAAACATATATTTAAAATATTATAAAACTAATTGAATTTGATTGTTATGAGAAAAACTTAAATTTAGGTAATCGTATTATAGGTTATTTTTAGCGGCACCTTAATTCTAATTCTAAAATAAAAATGGTGTGAGTTAACCGTTATGAAAGCCTTAAAAAAAAAGTTGTTTCGGTAATTAATTTTATTTATTTATTTGCATAAATAAGAATAATAATAGCAACTTAAAATAGTAGGTAATTATACAAATGTTTAAAGTGATATATAGGTAGGTACTATGAACTAAATTAGATGATTACAATTTACATGAATTATTTCTTTAAAACGTGTTCTTATAAAGTAACATGTATAAGTAATAAGTGCTGTGCTAATATTAAAAAACTTAATAAGTAATATTGGGTGTGCTTAACTATCAATTTCCCACCAGTCAGCGTTATCTTAATTTTTTGTTTTTACTAAAGAAGTGTATATATTAGCACTTACCGATCAAATTTTTCACATCACTAATCTACACCTTTTAGCTCACAATATGTATATCAAAACATAATAAACAGTTATTTTTTTGTTATTATGTAATGAAGATTTGCCCTACCCTCCAAACTAGTTATAAACTGTATCTCAGAGGACAGACATTGGAACAAATAGACTCAAATAAAATTTAGGCAAACAAAATTTAAAAAAAACTGCGCTAATTTTAAAATTATACTGCTTAATATTCACATTTGAAATAAAACTATTTTTACGGATTCTATCGCGTTTGTATTTGGAGGACTCTCCTCCCGTGATGAACGCTGAAGTTTTAGAAACGTCTTGAAATTAAATACCAAATTATTTTATTTTAAATGTGTAATACTTGCGTAAACATCAGGTATCAACTGTACATTAATTTTAAATGTCTTTTTCATTAGAATTTAATAAAAAAAACTGTATTTTATATTGTCTATGTAAACCAGACTCAGAACTATCGCTTTGAATCACAAGATATTGTTCTGCAGTGGAGTGGCACCTGCAATAGTTGATATAGTAGGTCGTTATTTTAACCATTAAGCCATTTGTGCAGGCTGTTTACGATTATCTAATGCTATTAAGAGAAATCGAACGCTTATCCAACGGCTTCATACGTTTTAAAGTGTAATAATATTGAGTGATAATATTATTATTTAATAGTTTATACTTTGAAAAGTCGTATTAATGAATAAATAAATTAATTAAAACAAAGTCTGATAAAAAAATTCTGTGTGTCAGCTCCGACGCACGACTGGAGTTTACTCCTTAAGTACAATTATCAAAGCAGGCGCAAAAAAAGCTCATTTGACTAAAAATAATATATATATTTTTATTTACATTTATTAAATCTGATCAGTGAAGTATTATCTCCCGTCAGAAAGTGAAAGGTGCGCAGAATAGGTTTCGCACCAAAAAAGTCTCATACCCGGGCGCCTTATATGAAAATCGATTCTTAAGAAGTAAAGTCCAAAAAGATAAAACTATGACCATGTGGTGACGTAACAAAATACAATTTACCCATTCTAGTCCGTGATTGTCTTAAAAACAACTAAGCTATACGACATGGCTTTAATATCTATGTAAAGAGAATGAAAAATCGAATTAAAACCTTATACCAACCCCTCTGGTATTATAGAATGTCAATTTCCCTCCCATTGCCGAGGAGATGGATTAATGGCTTGAATAGAAATATTAACGCTTGAGATCTACCGTGTACATCTTTGATAAAAATATAGAATTACCTTATATACAATGAGGCCCAATGTAAGTTCATATTGTTAATTTATTTTTACTACTGCAATCAATCTTAAGGCATATAGGGTTGTTTCAGCAAGTACCTGCACACGGACGCGAGGAGGCAGAGGACGCCGTCCTACCACTAGGTAATGCAATTGGGACGCAAACAAGGGCGCAGTATACGCTTTAGGTATGAGCATCCTTACTATTATACGATTATCCATATTAAAAGAGAATTATAAGAACAAAAAGGTACAGTTATCAGACTGATAATAAACCTAATTCTTTTACTAACTGGTATTCAATGCTTTCATATAAAAACCAATGTAAATCGAGATGCGGTGAAGCTGAAAAGGAGAGTTAAAAGATAAGCCTGATTAACTAACATATGTCAACATAATTCGTTAATATGATAGGACCACACTGTTGACAGTTTTCTGTCTACAGCCGCGGGCCGGTCCGTCCGGTGTAGTACCACACTCTCGCAGAAGATCGACGTCTGAGTAATGGCAATGTGTTATTGCGCTTCATTCGGTGAGCGAGAGAGCCGGAAGCCCAACTGGGTGGTTTGGGGATTTTATTTGTAGGCAGCGGCCTAAGCTATACCCTTGGTATTGCAAAGGTCCATGAATGGCAGCGACACTTACCATCAGGTGCTGCTTGCTCATTTGCCACCATAAGCAATAAAAAAAAACGAATTAGTCAATAGCTATGTCTACCTATAACTACTCAACGGTTAATACAATTTTTATAATTGTCTGAGCATGTAAAAATCATAAAATGAGGACAATTTACCAGCGTAGTCAGAAGGTTTGTTATAGAGTTTTACATCAAGTAGGCTCTCTCTTGGAAATAAATTATATGCATATTATAACTCTTAGTCGCCTTTTATGATGCCCATATTAAGAAACAGGATGTTGAACTACGTTTCAACAAGAATACATTCTTACTCAGTCACCATATGAAAAATCTATTCATATAAACGGAATCAATATTGGCAGGCAGGTCCGATAAACATCAAACTCGAAATTGCCCTTCCTTCAGTAACTTTTCGTCAGCCCCAAACTGGTTTTATTACAGAGGAACTAACATAGCGACGGTTATAGACTACAAAAATATAGGCAAACTCGATAGGTGGCGGTGCAATCGATATCAAAAAAGCTTATCCTTTATTTTATATTTAACATGAACAAAATGGTGTCAGCTGTTGCGTTTTTTTTTTCTCTACAACCGATTGCATTCCTTGTAAATTTAGCTACGTACAGAAAGAACACTTACATATATAGCACACAAGCTCATTTCATAAAAGTCTTGTTAATATTTTTTAAACAGCATCATTAAAATAATAAGTATATATTATTATATCAATGTTTTATACATTTTTTTTTGTAGCTATTAGTGCTAATAGTGGTCAAGGCGTTGAAGAACAAAACGAAAACGGGCAAATTCTTTTAAATTTACAGCATTACTAGGTGTGCTCTATTAACCGGTTGCCCACTTGCATGGTGAAGAGAGGAGTTGCACGGTGGGTCTATGGGGTCACGCGCCGCCTCTTCCGTCACTCCGGGCCCATTTGGCGGTGCGAGACGCATCCATAGCCCAACGCAAAAAAAAAAAAACAAGGTGTGCTCTTTTAAATTTTGTGTCAGTTCCATCATATTGCTTAAATGTAAATTAAAACTTGTCTAATATATAAATTTACAGATAATTTAGTGATTTAATAGCTACTATATTTCCAAATGACGTAGTATTTAAGATTAATATCTTAAGTACTATGGTAGGTTGGTTGACCATTGCTATAGTTTTGATCTTTAGGATAATGGTTTTTCATCATCATTATTTCAGCTCGAATATATATACATCCATCCATGTGGTGACGGAGTAAGAATACAAATCACCACCCCTTATCTTACCCATGGGTGATCGTAAGAGACGACTAAGGGATAAGAAACGCATATAACATCTATACAAGAGCAGGAATACTCGAAACAAAACCCTATACCCACACGTCTGACTAGCGTGGTACAGTAGGTCAATATCCCTCCCCATTGTGGAGGAGACTCGAGCCTAGCAGTGGGACATATATGAGCTGAGATAATAATGATGATATATACATCCCATTATTGGGCTCGAGTCTACTCCGCAATACTCCGGAAACATGACATAATACACCAAGCTGGTTAAACGGGTTGGTGCAGAAATTTAATATAAGTTTTCGTTCTTTTGCATAGATGTTAGACACATATTTAATCCCTTAGTTTTTTTATACCAAAGGCAAGAAAGGGGTGGTGAACTTAATTCGTCACCACATAGAAAAATACTTTGTGTGATATCCAAATTCTAATTCTAAAAGAACTGGACTAAGATGTGTCGTAAACGCACACACACATAAAGAAGTAATACTTTCGTATATAATTTAATTTATTGATCAATCACTTTTATTAGCATAGAGTAGTGTACACAGAGTTTACTCTATGACTGTTTAAAATAGTGTAAAAAATAGACGTAAGTACGCGATACATCAGTTAACTTAAGCTTTTTTTCGCGAACCCGTCGTCATATAAAAAAGTTTGCGAATAAAAATTTCAAAGTATGGAAAACACAAAAAAGTTTCTCTTCTAAGTAGATTATCGGAAAGAATTGAGAGACATTTTTTTTATAATAAACATCCTATATGTTAATAAAAAAATAATTTTCTCTCAGTAACAGTATGTAACCAACGAGATTATAGTGAACATTAATCGCTACCAGAGATCAAAGTTAGTCTAAATTGATACATTAAGTATTATTGAAATAGTTCTCTATTGTTGGGTATACAGTGTAGTGGCTTACTATCCACGCGAGTAAATATAGTATTTAATTTTGAGTATTGCTTTTCCTGCAGTTGTCTCTATATATCCCTTAGCGATGTTCAATGCTATCACCGGAAAAGAAAGAGACGAAATGCATAATGAAATGTTTCCTTATTAGACTACAGATCACCGTAATACAAACCACACAGAAAATTTACCAGTGAAATATCTATAAGAACTATAAGAATATACTTCGTTTATTTTTTAAGCTATGACGTCTTTAAATACCATATGTATGTACATATCATGGAACATTTATAACGTTTTTTTTTATTGTAATCAAGTCTTGAATGATCGGAACAAATAACGTTTTAATACATTCGGATCACAGCACGTGTATTTGTATCCTTGATTTAGACCGAATGACAGACTGTCCATTGTCACTTCGTTGGTTTATATTTAAAACTGAACGCACACCGCATTCTGCGCGCGCATTTCATTACTTTTTTTTTTTATCTATAGTTCGATTAATTAAATGGCACATAAAAAGGACGATTGGAAAACTGATAACGCTAAGTCGCACCTAGGGTTGTATCTGCTATAGGTAATTTATGACCATACTTAAATACGACATTAAACAACTATTTAATGGCTATCATTTTTTAATATTTGTTTTTTATTGTAGCTTGATTCGTGTTGATGGTATTTAAAACGAATATTATACGGATATAACAGTAAATAACTATTAGATTATTGTAATTACTGTACGAAGGAATGGATGCCCAATAAAAAAAATATAATTATTCTTTAATATATTATTATCCTCTCCCTCGCGGACTGTGAAAGCGATAAGATGTGTGTGCAAAGTTATTTATTTAAATAAATTCATTTAATATTGTGTGCATTTCTACTTGTGTATAGAACAAAAGACTAGTTCGACCACGTAAACTGCGAAGTGCGAACTATTATTATTTACTATGGCTACGCAGAGAACACCTCCAAAATTAGGTGCTCTAAGGCTAAGTGTGACTCACCATGTGTCATCAGAAAGTGACATTTCAAATATGGATCCTGATAATCCTTTAACTTACTTCGAAAGGAGATCTAAATCCACGTAATGATGAAGAAGGCCAGTTTGATAATGTATCACTGACGGAGGAATTATTGGAGATGCTCTCAAGCTGGAGAAAAGATTAGAACATTATACTGAATAAGCTATGCCTTGATATGATGGAACTAAAACAACAAAATGCTAGTATAAAAGCTACCAGCGAGGAGCTTGAGAAATCCATAAAATTTATGTCGTTACAATACGAGGACATGAAACTAAAGCTTCAAAATATGGAACAAGAAAGAAAAGAACACATTAGTTTTATAACCACTTTAGAGAACAAAATAGACGAGATGCAAAAAAGAGTCAAGTTCACAGTTGTTGAGTTTCGCAATGTGCCTGAAAACATAAAGCAGGAGACACAACAAGATCTATGCGAAGTAGTGCAAAAAATCTGCGAACCTATTAATAGTCATGTGCAACAATCTGATATAAAAGATATATTTAAGATCACATCTAAGTCAGGTGCTTCCACAATTGTGGGCGACTTTACATCAATATTAACCAAAAATAAAATTTTGAATGGCATAAAGGAGTACAATAAGATACTAAATTGAAGATGCAAATAATAAATTGTCCTCATCAACAATCGGACTACCAGAAGCTGCTAAGCCTATTTATATTGCCTGACTAGTAAAGATCGGCAGCTGTTTGCCGTGGCTCGAGAGACCGCTAAATCCTTGGCTTACAAGTTCTGCTGGATTAAAAACGGTAAAATTTATTTGAGAAAAGATGTCAACGA